>AP025049.1:2271632-2360927 GCA_036186865.1 Eustoma russellianum | reverse complement strand
TTTTTTTTTTTTTTTTTTTGAGGGAAGTATACCAGTATTGACTTTGGGTTTTAAGTTCTTTCTCTTACGCGATATCATTCCCGCAGGATTTTTTTTTTCTCTTAAAATTAGTAAGATTGGAGTTTCTACATTTTCTCTCTTGGCCGACGACGACAACAAAAAAAAGATTATTCTATTAAAGGCTTCCGCTTATGGTAGGGTATGGAAAGTAAGATGTACGTAACTATAATCGTGCGTTAGAAACATACCGAGGTTGTTTCCCGGCATCCTTGTTTATTCTAATGGAGGAATATGATATTATGATATCTTCATTGTGTAATCGACTTTGCATTATATTGTAATGGTCTTGAACTTGAAGGCAAGTTGACGTTGTCATGGGCCAAACATATACAGCAAATTAACAAACATTAGATCTTCTAACCCATGTCATTTTTTTAAACTAAGTTAACGAGAATATACAATGTCTATCCCACTCTTCCAAGTGTGTATATGTGACACGATTATATGACGTTAAATACAAGATGAGACACTAAAAGGCTAGAAGATTTCTACGGAAATTAACACTAGACACTTAAGCATAGACTTGTATATCCAATTCAAGTTGTTTATTATCCATAGTTGAGGTGGAACGCCATGTTTCATTATGTTCTCATTAATGAGTGGTGCCTTGTTAATTTCAACTTAGTATTCTGGAAATGACATCTATTATGTATAGTATTTTGTCTCACGGATGTAACGATTTAATATATCATACTAGAATTCACTTTAGGGTTTTCCCCCATAGCAGGGACCCCATCTCTTTATAGAGTAATTCAGAACAACCCATTTCTCCATTAGGTCCCCTCCCTCCCTCCCTCCCCCCGCCCTCCTTTCTTTCCCATTTAGTAAATTTTTAAGTTTGCCCCCACGACGTAGTCCAGTTAGTACTCGGGTTGGGATTAATCCAAGAGGTTAAGAGTTCGGATCCAGGGACACGCACAGTGTGAGTGCTCTACTGCTGCTAGGCCGAAGGCATAGTTTGCTGGGGAAACTTTGTGTGGATCAGTGTGTAAGTCCTCACCTAACCTAGAAGACCGCCGGACTCCTAATTCGCATCCTCCAAAATACACATTGAGACTGAGGCGGTGGAGACCTCCGGAGTGTGGGATTTCACCTTTACTGTAAGAAAATTCTTAAAGTTTACAGTGTTCTGCCTAACGTTTCTCAACCGTCAATATAATGATATAATATTCTACGTACGGTTATATTAAAACAATGTATCTGTCTAAAAGTTAGAACATCATATATACTTTATCGTCAAACATATGCGTTTTTACGTGTGTGTCAAGTAGATCTTTAGCAGAGGGGTTGGGACCTAATAATTCCTCATCCCATTTGGCATTTGCCACATTTCCCCCTTTGGGTAAATACTGCTCTCTGTTACTCTTCCCCCCCCCCCCCGGGGCCCCTCTCCTTACTCCTCTTTCCTCTTATAAGTGTTGCTCGAGTCATTGGGAAATGATGGGCCAATTTTTCCTTATTGTTCTACTCAATCATGTAAGATTTGCTCTGATGTCCCATTCCATATTCTTCCTTTTTCTTTGCTAAAACTCTTTCTCACTTCCAAGCACACATCTTTCTCATTGCTTCCTTCTTTATAGGGGGGAAAAACACCGTTACATCAAAAATGAATAATGAGCTAAACCATAATAACTCCGAGCCCGAAAGCAGCTCAAACTCCACATTCTCTTTTTCATCTCCACCAACATCTCCATTATCACCCCTCCCAAGCCAAACCAAATCTTCTCAAGAAGAAACTGACCCCAGAAAAATCAAGCGAAATAGAGACAGCAGCAACCACCCTGTTTACAGAGGTGTCCGAATGCGCAATTGGGGCAAATGGGTATCCGAAATCAGGGAGCCTAGGAAGAAATCACGTATTTGGCTCGGAACTTTCGCGACACCTGAAATGGCTGCCAGAGCACATGACGTGGCGGCTTTGACGATCAAAGGTAGCTCGGCTATACTGAATTTCCCTGAACTAGCCGGATCGCTTCCAACGCCGGCGTCTTCTAGCCCACGTGACGTCCAAGCCGCGGCTGCTAAAGCTGCTGCCATGAATAAATTCGATTCAGTGTCGGTGTCCACGTCATCATCTGCTAGGGATTCGAGTATTTCTTCGTCTTCTTCGTTTTCGTCGTTGGTTTCGGCCATTGATTTGTCTACTTCTGAGGAGCTGGGGGAAATCGTCGAGTTGCCGAGTCTAGGGACGAATTTTGAGTTATTGGAATTGAGGGATGATTTCCCTTATCAAGAATCTGATGAAGGATGGTCGTATCCTTTCCATTGGGGTGATGTTGATCAAGATTCTGGATATACTAGTAGTTGTGTTTCTTTGTTGTGGAATTGCTAAGATCAGGTATTTCTTCCATTCAGTCAACGGAAAGATTCTGGCAACACGTCAACTGTTGGATTATGTTAATCACATAATTCAATGTTCGCGTGTTGAAGGAAATGGTTTGGTTATGGTGATATGCCAATAGTTGGATGATGTTGGAGCAAAAAGGTGAGTATGTATGGAGGATGTAAATGTGGAGCCCAACGGTCTTACACAAACTAAGTCTTCAGTTTAGCAGCTAGGAACACTCACACTATATGCGTCTTTAAAATCGAACTCTTAACTCTTATATCAAATTTCAATCCGAATATTAACTGAAACATTAGCTGAGGGCAATAGTTGGATTATGTTGATTACATGATTCAATGTTCATATGTTGAAGGAATGATTCGTGAAATAAATTGACTGAAGTTTGATGGAGGGAAAAGTCTCTATTGCTTAGTTGTAACGGATTGTGACATTACATGTGTCACAATCTTGTCAGTACGGTGTAAATAGATGTCTGATTTTTCCCTTGATCAATTTGTGGTTTTTTTTTTTTTGCTTTAATTTTTTGTTTATTTTCTTAGATCTTCTCGTCTCGGAGGCCTCTACTGTTTCATGCTCATAGAACTGCATAGAAGATACAAATTAGAAGCTCAACGGCATCTTAAGTTGGTAAGAGATTGCCAGGAAACCCATGTAAAGTGATTACTACAAACTGTGTCAGCAACCATTTAACCCAGTTGGGTCGGATACAATGGCATATCGATTATTAGCTCGGACAGCAGTATTATACCAACGGTGCGTGTATCATGGTTCGAACTTGCGATCTTTCTTGGAGCAATTTCTCAATCCGAGTACCAACGTGACTGTGTTTTAGAAGCATTTTTTTTTTGCTCATGTTACTTTTCGGATTTTGGCTCTTCTAGTTTTTTGTTGGAGGGCTATTTCTCTTTCACTCCTTTTTCAACTTCTTTGTTGTCTCCTCAATCAATGTATAGTGTTAGGAGTGGAAGAGAAAATATCATAAATACCTTCTCAGTGTTTGGTGTATAAATATTTATTCCTATCTAAATGTATAAAGAAATATATAGTTTTCTTCTTATTCATTGATAAACATTTTTTTCACTTTTCGTCTTTAGTACACTAGGTTGCAACCATACATAACTTGTCAAAATAAACATGAAAATTAAATATATAACTTTAGAAAGTTGTGCAATAGTATCGAAAAATTTGTTAAGATAAAGAGGTGTGTTAATAAACATGTGATATAACTTGTGAAAGCTAATCAATTGTATCACAAAAATTTATAATAAGTATTTTCTATGTAAATCAAGTTATCAATATCTAAAACTGTTTCAGGTGCAATACTTAATAGACAGTGATATCTTAAGGGCATGTCATATATTAAATCCACATGTCACATAATATTACAGCTACACATTAATCAATTACATGACATATATTAAATCCACTTGCCGTATAATATTACAGGTGCATATTAATACTTATGCAGGCTTTACCATTCACTGAAATTTCAAGCTATCTTTTTGGTCAACTTAAATTTGACCAATCGGCAACCATTTGAAGTATATATATGTATATGTATATGTGTGCGCGTGTATATACACATCACATGATATATTCTTATTGGATCACTGTATCCAAAATATATTTCCAGAAAGTCCTGTGAAATTAACAGCATACTACAATTGGCTACTCTTACTAATGATGCGTGCTGAGTCATTTTTTATAAACAGACCATCGATCATACTTGAATTTAGCGTTTTCACTTCTATGTATCCTCACTTTTGATATTCGCATCTATATTCGTAATTTTAAATTACAATTAAATAACCAAGCGCATATATACACTATATTGAGTGCGTGTCTGTATATGTTGTTATAATAGTTTGTAAAGGCAATGGAACGAAGAATGAATGTTTGAGATCAAAGATGAAGGTGAAATGGTGTTGGAATAAGCAAGAATAGCTTGACTCATGACTTGGATCGATCCATGTATCAAATGGATAGATCTATGTGGCTTGAAAATGAAGTTGAGTATTCTGCCGGACATAGATCGATGACATCGATCGATCGATGTCACATACATCGATCGATCGATGTGTCCTGGTTGAGATCGATGTATGAACTGAGGACATCGATCGATGACATCGATCGATCGATGTCACATACATCGATCGATGTCCTGACAGACGTGTTTTTTCATGAAAATTCACGTCTTTTGCACCAGGAGACATGTCCAATCGCCATGCAACCTCCTCCAACGACTTCCTGGAGTTTGAGAGCCTATAAATAGGCTATTATAACCTATTAGAAGTCTCATCTTGCAACATATACAATCAAGCATTCCATATTCTTCTTCTTACTCAAGAACACTCTTGTTTTCAGAAAGTTCATTGTTTCTCAATCCTATTTGCTGAGGATTAGAGATTGTTGGCTGTTGTATCCTAGGAGGAAGTTTGCCTACAACCCTGCAGCATCTAGTGGGGGCAAATATTCCTTACGGAGAGTGTGTATACACGCCTCAAGCCAAGGTTCTTTGTTATTGCTCTCTTGTTATTTGTCTTGTTTCCAGCATTTTTTCATAACAATCGTAAGGAATATTTGAGATGGATTCAAAGACGTTCTTGAACCAAGAGAGCATGAAGCTTGATCGTTTCGATGGAACAAACTATCTTCGCTGGAAGGACAAGATGATGTTCCTTCTGACGGCACTGCAGATTGGGTATTGTCTCGACCCAACTCTGCAGGATCTACCTACTCCTAAAGACGATGACTCCGAGCAGGTCAAGGCTGCTTGGAGGAAGAGACAGGAGGATAATATGCTTTGCCGAGGGCATATCCTCAACAACTTGACAGATCGTATCTATGATCTGTTCACGGCAACATCATCACCGAAGGAGATATGGAACGCCTTGGAGTTCAAGTACAACAACGAGAAACAAGGCGCAGACAAATTCCAGGTGATGAGGTATTTTAATTTTAAGATGGTTGAGAATTTTTCAGTCATGGACCAAGTGCACGAGTTGCAGGTCATTGTGTCCAAATTGAAAGAGTTGGGTGTAGAAGTTTCTGAGGCATTACAAGTAGGAGGAATCATTGCTAAGCTTCCTCCTAGTTGGAATGACTACAGGAAGAAATTATTACACTCAACTGAATCTTTTTCCCTTGAACAACTTCAAAAGCATCTGCGAATTGAAGAAGAGACGAGGAGTCTTGTAAAGAGACATGTCTCGGACGATGCACCTAGAGTGCATTATGTCAAAGGGAAAGGAGGAGTTTCAGTTGGAAACAAAAGGAAGAACTCCGATTATGCTGGATCCACAGACAAAGCAGAATCTAAGAAAGGCAAGAGATGCTATAATTGTGGCAAGAAAGGTCACTTGAAAAAGGACTGTTGGTTTCGAAAGAAACAAAAACAGGGTGGTGATTCTCAGAATGTCAACAATGCGAATATGATAGACATTGGAACCGATCAACTGGTTGCAATGGTCTCGGGTTTGCATGTTGGCATGGTAACAGAACTTCATATGGCTTCGAACGAAATCACAAGAGATTGGTGGTTCGATTCGGGTGCAACAGTGCATGTATGCAACAACAAGGATCTATTCAAGACCTACCATGTTGTGGATGATAGCCAACAGGTTCTGATGGGAAACCACAGTGCCACAAGAGTCTTGGGTAAAGGTAGTATAGAGTTAGACTTTACTTCTGGTAAGAAGTTGTTATTAGTCAACGTACTACATGTACCCGAGATTTCTAAGAATCTTGTCTCTGCTAGTCTTGTTTGTAAGAGTGGATTCAAGATTGTAATGGAGGGGGACAAAATTATATTGTCCAAGAATGGTATCTTTGTCGGCAAGGGATATGCTTGCGACGGGATGTTTAAGTTGAGTATCAATAAAAATTCCGCGGTTTCTGTTTACTCTGTTGATTCTTCTTTTTCATTGTGGCATGATAGACTTGCACATGTTAGTAATACAACTATTAAGTTCATGTCTAAGCATGCCTTAATTTCTTGCAAAGATGAAAATGAAAGAACATGTGAAGTATGCATACAAGCAAAAATGACAAAGAAGCCGTTTCCGAAAGTTGAACGGAAAACCGAACTCTTAGAACTTGTTCATTCAGATATTTGTGAATTGAACGGAGTTTTAACCCGAGGTGGAAATCGATATTTCATAACTTTCATTGATGATGCTTCTAGATATACTTATGTATATTTACTAAGGCATAAAGATGAAGCCTTTGACATGTTCAAAGTCTATAAAATGGAAGTCGAAAATCAATCGGGATTGAAAATCAAAGTTCTAAGGAGTGATCGTGGTGGTGAATACTTTCCTCTTGAATTTAATCAATTCTGTGAGGAGAATGGTATCATACACCAGAAAAGTGCTCCATACACTCCCCAACAGAACGGTTTGGCTGAAAGAAAGAATAGAAGTTTAGTTGACATGCTGAATGCAATGTTAATAAACTCTGGATTGCCAAAGAATTTGTGGGGAGAAGCCTTGTTAACGGCTTGTCATATTCATAATAGAATTCCTTCTAAGAAGTTCAAAGTTTCTCCATATGAAATATGGAAGAAACGAAGTCCAAATCTAAGTTATCTTAGAGTTTGGGGTTGTCTAGCCTATTATAGAGTTCCGGATCCAAAGAGGACTAAGTTGGGGCCAAGAGCTCTTAAAGGTGTCTTTATTGGATATGCCGAAAACTCTAAAGCGTACAGGATTCTAGATTTAGAATCTAATGTGGTTGTTGAGTCTAGAGATGTTGAATTTCTTGAGAATAAATTCTTAAGAACAGATTCAAATCAAAGTTCAACAAGTGAGAGATTGAATGATCCTATTGTTGGTGATTTTACTAATGATCCTTCTAGTGTTGATGATCTAAATCAAGATTCTCCAACTGAGGTTAGGAGAAGTCAACGTGCTAGAAAGGAAAAACATTTACATCCGGATTTCATTTCTTCGCAATCCATTACTTTCTTAGTTGAAGGTAATAGGACAAAGGTGTTTAATCAAATACCTATTGTACTAAGCGTTGAAGATGATCCAAAATCCTATAAGGAGGCGATGCAATCGAGAGATGCATCATTTTGGAAGGAAGCTATTGATGATGAGATGAATTCGTTATTGTCAAACAATACGTGGATTCTCGCTGATTTGCCTCCAAGTTCCAAAGCTATTGGATGTAAATGGGTATTTCGAAGGAAATACAATACGGATGGTTCACTTCAAACTTTCAAAGCTAGATTAGTAGCCAAAGGCTTTAGACAACGAGAAGGGATAGACTATTTTGACACGTATGCTCCTGTAGCAAGAATAACATCCATTAGAGTGTTGATGGCATTAGCATCCATTAATAACTTGGTTATTCATCAAATGGATGTTAAGACTGCATTTCTCAATGGTGATTTAGACGAGGAAGTCTATATGGAACAACCGGAAGGTTTTGTACTTCCGGGGAATGAGCACAAAGTGTGCAAATTGATAAGGTCATTGTATGGACTGAAACAAGCACCGAAACAATGGCATGAAAAGTTTGACACTACCATTTTGAAGGATGGTTTCCGACATAATGGTGCAGATAAGTGTGTATATTCCAAGTTTACAGACAAATATGGTGTTATTATTTGTTTGTACGTGGATGATATGCTTATTATCGGTACTAATATGGAAGGAGTAAATGAAACTAAGAAGTATTTAACTTCACAATTCCAAATGAAAGATTTGGGTGAGGTAGATACTATCTTAGGAATTAAGGTGTCCAAACATAGTGGGGGTTTTGCTCTTTGTCAATCTCATTACATAAACAAAGTGTTGAACAAGTTCAAACACTTGGAGATCAAAGAAGCAAACACACCATTCGATGCCTCATACAAATTGACTGGATATACCGGTAGAGCGGTGGCACAATTAGAATATGCTAGTGCAATTGGTAGTTTGATGTATGCTATGCATTGCACTAGACCGGATATTGCCTTTGCGGTGTGTAAATTATCAAGGTATACTAGTAATCCTAGTATAGATCATTGGAAGGCAATCGGGCGAGTACTTGGATACTTGAAGAGGACTATGAGTTACGGATTGTTTTATAATAATTTTCCAGCCGTGTTAGAAGGTTATACTGATGCTAGTTGGATAACTAGTGTTGGTGATAACAAGTCTACTACGGGTTGGATATTTATGTTGGGTGGTGGTGCTGTTTCTTGGGCTTCAAAGAAACAGACATGCATAACTCATTCAACGGTGGAATCCGAATTCATAGCATTGGGTTCTGCAGGTAAAGAAGCGGAATGACTGAGAAATCTTTTATTGGATATAGAGTTGTGGCCACAACCGATGCCAGCCATTTCTTTACACTGTGATAGCCAAGCAACGATGTCTAGAGCTTATAGTAAAATCTATAACGGGAAATCTAGACATGTCAGCCTTAGGCATGATTATGTAAGGCAATTGATAACTGATGGTGTAATAGCCATTGCGTATGTCAGATCCTGTAATAACCTGGCGGATCCGTTGACAAAGAGTCTATCAAAAGACTTGGTACAGAGTACATCTTTAGGGATGGGATTGAGACGTATGGGATAAGTTCACTTGTGATAGAAACCCAACCTTGTCTAGCATACCACTAGCCAAAGGTTCAATGGGTAACAACAAGTCACAAAGTGAGGTATTAAAGCACTACGATTGATCTTTAAAGAATCAAGCCGCATGATATTGATCTTTAAAGAATTGGAATGTTAGTGTTAAAGGAGGGTGAGTGTTCATTGCACTCTTAATGAAGGATTAAGAGGAATTATCTTAATCTTCACCTATATGAACATGGGAAGTGGTGCCGCTTCGACAAGCAATGATCTTGAAATGTTCATGAATACTAGGGGTAGCACAAGGCCATAAAGTGCGGTTTAAAATGGACTTCGATTGAGAGTGTGGTTTCATGTGTATAATGTTTCCGGTTCTAGCACATAGGAATCTGATTCAAGGCTTTTTAGCTATCATGATTTCGTTAGAACTTTGAGATGTTATACTAATAAGAGGTTCAAATCGAAAGATACTTCTTAAATGCATGAAATGTCATAAGTTGCTTTACAAACTAAGTGGGGGATTGTTATAATAGTTTGTAAAGGCAATGGAACGAAGAATGAATGTTTGAGATCAAAGATGAAGGTGAAATGGTGTTGGAATAAGCAAGAATAGCTTGACTCATGACTTGGATCGATCCATGTATCAAATGGATAGATCTATGTGGCTTGAAAATGAAGTTGAGTATTCTGCCGGACATAGATCGATGACATCGATCGATCGATGTCACATACATCGATCGATCGATGTGTCCTGGTTGAGATCGATGTATGAACTGAGGACATCGATCGATGACATCGATCGATCGATGTCACATACATCGATCGATGTCCTGACAGACGTGTTTTTTCATGAAAATTCACGTCTTTTGCACCAGGAGACATGTCCAATCGCCATGCAACCTCCTCCAACGACTTCCTGGAGTTTGAGAGCCTATAAATAGGCTATTATAACCTATTAGAAGTCTCATCTTGCAACATATACAATCAAGCATTCCATATTCTTCTTCTTACTCAAGAACACTCTTGTTTTCAGAAAGTTCATTGTTTCTCAATCCTATTTGCTGAGGATTAGAGATTGTTGGCTGTTGTATCCTAGGAGGAAGTTTGCCTACAACCCTGCAGCATCTAGTGGGGGCAAATATTCCTTACGGAGAGTGTGTATACACGCCTCAAGCCAAGGTTCTTTGTTATTGCTCTCTTGTTATTTGTCTTGTTTCCAGCATTTTTTCATAACATATGTGTGTGTATATGTATATATGTTCGTACATATATATGTGTGCGCGCACGCGTTCATATTGTCACCTACATGGCTGCCTGGTGATCCCGCATTGTAGCTGGCTCAACTGTAAGGGTGTCCATTTACCAATTCAAAACCTCTTTGGACAAGCTAACTGTTGATGTGCTTCAAGCTGCTTCTTCTTCTTCTTTTTTTTTTTTTTTACTTTATTTTATATAGTCCACCAATACTTGTCGAATTGAGGTATTATCGTGGAAGGAATGAAGAGAAAGAAGTTTGAGATGTACTATTACTCATCTCACCCTAAGGATATTATACCTATTTCGTAAGACACTATAAATGTCTTTCTACATTTTGTTTTCTTGGCAAAAAAAAATGGGCAGTATCTACCGAGATTTTATTAATGGTATTTATACACTTTAATAATTGCACATTAAAGAGTGAATAATATTGAGGGAATATTGACATTCTTAAGATAAAAAAAAAATATTTCTGCAACTTGAACATAGACCAAGCCTTATTGAGAATTACCTCTATTAGTTTGGAGGTTGAAGTTTAGTTGAAGAACGGGAATCGTGAGGAGAGATCATATATCACATCATCAATCTTATCCTCTGTTACACTAGTTAGGATTATGTAATGGGTTTAAAATTAATATACTAAATCAGATTAAAATAATACACGAAAGAACCTTATACATATATAAAAAAACCTTAGAGGACGAGTCTTGGAGCAGCTGGTAGGTTACTGCTTTGAGACCTTGAGGCTACATGTTCGAGCAACGGAAATAGCATCTTGCACAAAGTATAGGGTAAGACTGCGTACATCAGATCGCGAAGCGATCCGGTCTATCTCTGAACTCTGCGCAAATGCGGAAACCTAGTGCACCAGGAACGCCCTAAAAGAAAAGGTGGAAAGAAATATATAGTTTAGTGTAACGTGTTAGGTTCGTGACAATCACTCTAGAGGAAGAAGAGTTGAATAGAATGTTGAAATATTTTCAGAATTTTATCAGTTTAGCTCACAGAAACTCTAATATATCAAATATAAGAAGGAATGTGAGAAACAATGAACACACAAGATTCAGAATGGTTTGAATATCTTTAATTCTACTCCACTACCACTTTGCTTCCAAAGTGGATTTGCATCAAAGTATTCTTATTACCTTTAACAATTAACAACAGCAATAACAATTGCACTGGCAACTAATGCAACAACAACAATAACAACTGCAACTGCTATTACACAAACAACTTGTGCAACATCAACTGTTTCAACAATAAGCAAGAGACTATTATTGCTTCTTCATAACTTCAACAAAGTTCTACCTAAGATTTTTCACCAAACGGGTTTTGGAGAAGATGTAAAATTATATTTTCGAATAAGTCTAAATCACAAGAAAGATATCAACTATGTTTAAAGCTTCTTGTGTTAGACTTCTACTTTCACAATACAACAACAAAAACAATCAATAATAGCTTCATGTATATAGAAGTCCTCAATTTTGTTTTTCCATCAATGCCCCTTTCTTTTTCTCTATTATTTTATCCTTCACAATCTAAATAGTCTTCAACAAATGTCTTCTCAATTGTAGGTAAAGATTTGCAACCTATATGCTTGTAAAATGTTGAAAACATGCAAAATAGCATTAGAGACGTTGGCAATTGATGTAGAATCAATTCGTGATCAATTAAGAGAGAGATACAACCTTTCGTATTTTGAAAAATATTTTGTAATAACTAGTTTTTTAGTGGCAGAACATTGTCAGAGAACGTTTCATGAAATTCACGGAATTCGCTTTTGAGTTCAGTTATCTTTCTTAGAGCTCTCTGTTTTGTTGTTGAACTTTTAATTTTTGTCGCCGAATGTTTGGCGACTTTAATCGACGAACTTTTACTTTTGAGTTCGGCCAAACATGAATATGTTGGACTAAGTTTGAATTTTGAATTTAATTGACCAAATGTTTGATTGATGGCAATTTTGAGTTTGTTGAATCGAGTCAACAAACAAAAACCAAGCATTCAGTGAAGTTTCGGTGAGTTAAACAGAATTTTTCTGTAATCTAACAGAATATTTTGTTAACCTGTTCTTGAATTCTGTGAGTGTGTAATTGTAGCGCCCCGCTCCCGAGCCCTAGCCTCGGGAACAGTGCACCCGCCGTACCTCACTAAGGAGAATACAAAGCGTCGAATCAATCTCTTACTTGTCAAAATGACGTAGAAATTTTTTTCGCGGAAACGTAATCCATAACATATATTAAACCCCAATGATCGTCATTACATTGCTAAATAAAACTCTGGAAATAAAATAGTAAAGTAGTGTAAGAAAATCCTCAAAACATAAATAAGAGCAAAACAACTGCAGCGTCCCCTCATATCCTAGCCGCAGCTCTCAACCAGCCCACTCCGCTATGTCCGTCCCGTCCTCAACGAAGATATGCTCGTAGTCCTCATCCGGCTCACCTGGGAAGTAGGGGTGAGTGACAGAAATCACCCAGTAGATGCCCGCCTCAAACAAATACAAAACGTACATACCAAAATGATATAGCCACATAGCACATAAGCATGATATAACACATAGCACATAAATATAAGATAACATGCATAAGATAAAGTAAATGCGGTAAATAAGTCACTCCACATAAAAATGCGCAAGTACGTGATGCATGCTCAATTAACGTGTCACACGCAACAAAAATCATGTCATGCAATATGCCCTAGACCTATATGCAATGCATGATCCCGGGATTGACAGGATGCCTGTAGCCCGTGCACTACAATCCACCCTTGCGGATGCCCGTGGCCCGTGCACCACGATCCACCCCAACCGATGCCCGTGGCCCGTGCACCACGATCCACCATAACCAAGTATCCATGGCCCGTACACCATGATCCATCATCATCACATACTCATGGCCCGTACACCATGGTCCATCATAATCACATACTCATGGCCCGTACACCATGGTCCTCTTCACTCGAGCGTCTGAGACCCGTGCATCTCAGCCCACTCCCAATGCAATGCACGTGCCATGAATGCAACAACAAAATCGCCTGGGGCCCGTACGCCCATCCTCACCAACTCCGGCACTCAACACTAGTCGTCTGGGGCCCGTACGCCCATCCTCACCAACTCCGACACTCGATATTTGGCTTCATAAAATTTACGAATATTGGAAAGTGGTTATGTGGCATTCCTTTTATTTTTCCTTAGCTTGTACTAATTTTCTAGAATTTTCTACTAATTTTCCCTATTTTTCTCTCATTTAATTCTATTTATTACTAATTATTTTAATTACTTACATTTGTCAAAATTCATTAAACTAGTGGAAAATAATTTAATTTAACCATTTTATATTTTCTGGAATTTATTTGGAATTTTCGGATATTTAATTGTATTTTTCTGGAATTTAAAATGATTTATTTACTAATTTCTAAATTTACAGAATTATTAAAATTCTCAAAATTCTTTTTTTTTTTTTTTTCTTTTTTTTTTTTTTTTTCTGGCGGGCCGGGTATAACCGTTTGCTCCAGCCCGGCCCGCGTTCACCTGCTCCAGCCCGGCCCGCGTTCGCTGTCCCCCTTTTCTCTTTTTTTTTTTTTTTTTTTTTTTTATTTATGGAAGTAGTGGGCCGGCCTGCCTTCGGGTCCGGTCCGCTGGCCATCCGGCCCGGCCCGTTAGCGGGCCGCCCATTTATCAAATTTTTTTTTTTTTTTTTTTTTTTTTTTTAATAGTAAACGTAATTGGGCCTGGTCCTGCAGCCGCGGCCCGTTAGGACCAGGCCCGGTCCGCTGCGCTGAAGACCAGCCCGGTCCGCTACCCCTCTCTTTCTTTTTTTTTTTTTTTTTTTTTTGTTTCCACCCAGCCGGCGCGTGTAGCTCACGCCCGGCGCGTGAGGCCCACTCTCGGCCGCCTCCGGCGGCGCGTGAAGCCCACGCGCCACCCTCCCGGTGGCGTTTTCGTTCCCCGATTCAAATTTTCTCTATTTCCAGGCTATATGAAATTATTCCAAGGCCAAAACAGAATTTTTAACCGTCCCTAACTATGTAAAACCCTATTCTTTTGAGTTGATTCAAGAGTATCATTGCCCTAATTCACACATACCACCAACATCATATCCATACAAGTATACAGCAACAAAATAGTCAATTACCTCATGCTCTTCCAAAGGTAAACAATATAAATCAATAATTTAAACAAATAAAATAATAAAAAAAACAAAGAATCACATAAAATATCATCTAAGCATGCAAGGATCGTATCCATTTGAGGGGGGAAGAGGCACCTACCTCGATTGACGATAACACGATTAAATTGACGGAGTAACACTTAGATCCGGAGCCTCGCCTCCCTTCTTCTTCTCTCTTTTCTCTCTTCTCTTTCTCTCTCTTTTTTTTTTTTTTTTTTTTTTCAACCGTATGTTCTTTTTTTTTTTTTTTCTTTTCTTCCTTGTGCGTGTGTGGGTGTGTATACGTATATAGGGGGGAAAAGTTAGGATAGTTTTCCCATTTGGTTTTGGTTTAGGTTTCCTACTATAACTCTAATCACCCTAGTTTGTGTTGATCTCCATTATTATCCTTATTATTATTATCTCATTTCTTTATTATCGTTATCATTATTATCTTATGTGGTGCATTTATGTATGAATATCTACTATATAAATACATGTATATCTATATCTATATATATATATATATATATCTATATATATATATATTGTTTATTTTTTTTTTTTCGGCTCTAACATCCTACCCACCTTACAAGAAGTTTCGTCCTCGAAACTTGACGTACCTTATTCGAAAAGCTGTGGATATCTCTCTCGCATTTGCTCCTCAAGCTCCCAAGTCGCCTCGCGCTCGGTGTGATTGGTCCACTGCACTTTGACATAAGGGATGACTCGATGTCTCAACACTTGGTCCTTGCGATCCACTATCCTGATGGGAGTCTCCTCATATGTAATGTCAGGTCGGATCCTCAACGGTGGCGCATCCAGAACATGGCTCGGGTCTGGAACATACTTCCTCAACTGGGAGACGTGGAATATGTTGTGAACCTGAGCCAAGGCAGGGGGTAATGCCAGTCGGTAGGCCAAGGTACCAACCTTCTCGAGCACCTCGTATGGACCAATGTAGCGAGGCTTCAGTTTACCCTTTATACCAAACCGCGAAACCCCCTTCATAGGTGACACCCTCAAGTAAACCTTCTCGCCCACGTCGAACTCCAGGGGACGTCGTTTCGAATCGGCCCAGCTCTTGCTTCTGTCTTGAGCAACCTTTAGTCTATCTCGTATCAATTTTACTTTCTCTCTAGTCTGCTCAACCAACTCAGGGCCGGTGATAACACGCTCGCCAACCTCATCCCAATGAACAGGAGACCTGCACTTACGTCCATAGAGCGCTTCAAAGGGTGCCATGCCGATGGCACTGTGATGACTGTTGTTGTAAGAGAATTCAATGAGCTTGACCATACCGTCCCAGTTCCCCTTGAAGTCCAATGCGCACGCTCTCAACATGTCCTCTAAGGTCTGAATGGTCCTCTCAGACTGCCCGTCTGTCTGTGGATGAAAAGCGGTACTCAGTCGCAGCTCTGTCCCCAACCTTTTTTGACAAGCTGACCAGAAGCGAGAGGTGAACTTCGAGTCACGGTCTGAGACGATACTGACTGGGACTCCATGTAGGCTAACCACATCATCAATATATAACGTCACCAGTCTTTCCACGGTCACATTACTAGGCACGGGTAGAAAGTGAGCAGTCTTCGTCAATCGATCAACAATCACCCAGATCATGTCGTTACCATTTCTGGTTTTAGGAAGTCCTGCTACAAAGTCCATCGTCACATGCTCCCACTTCCATTCCGGTATCTCTAACGGCAACATCAAACCTCCCGGCCTCTGATGCTCTGCCTTAACCTGCTGACAAACGAGGCATCTTTCAATGAACTCAGCAATGTGTCTTTTCATCCCACTCCACCAGTAGTGTTTCTTTAGATCATTATACATCTTCGTAGCACCGGGGTGAATCGACAACTTCGAATTGTGTGCCTCCTTCAGCAATTCCCTCCTTAGCTCCTCATCATCAGGCACGCACAACCTTCCTTGGTACCAAATACTGCCATCGTCATGTATTTGGAAGCCCTCAATTAGGTTAGTCAACATCCTATCGCGGACATCACTAAGCGTCACATCCTCCTTTTGCGCCTCTTTGATTCGCTCCACCAGAGATGGTGTAATGACTAAGGCCGCCAGAACGTTAGCAGTGGAATCAACAATGTCAAGATCAAACTCTGCCATCTCTTTCTCCAGTGGTGTCTGTCTGGCGTGATTAGACTTTCTACTCAAGGCATCAGCAACTCGGTTTGCCTTCCCCGGATGATAGTTAATTGTTAGGTCGTAGTCCTTCAGTAGCTCCAGCCATCTCCTCTGACGCATATTCAATTCTTTCTGTGTGAACAAATATTTCAAGCTCTTATGATCGGTAAAGACCTCGCACTTCACACCATATAAGTAATGACGCCAAATCTTTAGCGCAAACACCACCGCTGCTAACTCCAGATCATGGGTCGGGTAATTTTGCTCATATTGCTTCAACTGTCTCGATGCGTATGCGATAACCCTACCTCCTTGCATTAACACGCATCCTGCGACGAAAGTGTTAGGCTAAAGTTAATATGTACATGAGGGTAACTTAAAACTTTATATACATATACCTAGCCCATTCTTCGAGGCGTCGCTGTAGATGACAAATCCTTCAGTGCCGGAGGGTTGCGCCAACACTGGTGCCGTCGTCAATTTCTGCTTCAACTCTGCAAAGCTTCTCTCACACTCGGAGGTCCATACAAACTTAGTCTTCTTTTGAGTCAGTCGACTCAGTGGTGCTGCAATTCTCGAAAATCCTTCGACAAACTTGCGATAATATCCGGCAAGGCCAAGGAAGCTGCGTACCTCAGTGACGTTAGTAGGTCGTGGCCATTCTGTGATCGCCTCTATCTTCTTTGGGTCAACCGAAATACCTTCCTCGGAAATTACGTGGCCCAAGAAGGTCACACTCTTCAACCAGAATTCGCACTTACTGAACTTAGCGTACAACTTCTTCTTTCTGAGAGTCTCCAATACCTCCCGCAAGTGTTCAGCATGAGTCTCCTCGTTAGGCGAGTACACCAAGATGTCATCGATGAACACCACCACAAAATGGTCCAACTGCTCCCTGAATACTGTGTTCATCAGATCCATGAAAGCCGCAGGTGCATTCGTCAGTCCAAAGGGCATTACAAGAAACTCGTAGTGCCCATATCGAGTGCGGAACGCAGTCTTTGCTATATCTTCTGCTTTAATCCTTAGCTGATGGTACCCTGATCGTAGGTCAATCTTCGAGAATACCCTGGCACCCTTCAATTGATCAAATAGGTCGTCGATCCTCGGTAGTGGGTATTTGTTCTTTATCGTGATCTTATTCAGCTCACGATAATCGATACATAGCCTCATAGTACCGTCTTTCTTCTTCACAAACAATACTGGTGCTCCCCAGGGCGAAACACTAGGCCTAATAAATTTTCTGTCCAGTAGCTCCTGCAACTGCTCCTTAAGTTCTTTTAACTCTGCTGGTGCCATCCTATATGGTGCCTTCGAGATCGGCTCTGCTCCAGGCACGAGATCGATCTCGAATTCCACTTCTCTGCTCGGTGGCAACCCTGGTAACTCGTCGGGAAAGACATCCTTAAAATCTCGTACCACTGGAATATCCTCAATCGATGGTGTCTCAGCACTGGCATTTAGAGCATACACAAGAAAACCCTCAGCTCCTTTCTTTAACGCTCGAGAAGCCTGTGCTGCGGTAATATAGATTTTCCTGGAGGACTTCTTCAATTTGACATCCCCCTGGAAGATGGTCTCTCTCTTATCTAGTGTCTGCATACTGACCTGTCTCTGGCGGCAGTCGATATTAGCACTATATCTCGCCATGAAATCCATGCCTAGAATGATATCGAAATCCTGCATTTGGATCGGAATCAGGGTGGCGGAGAACTCAAGCTCATTAATCTCCAACGAGCAATCCTTGTACTGATAATGTGATACTAACACTTGATCCCCGGCGGCTTGAACACGGTATGGGATCTCTAGCCGTTCTGGTAGAGTACCTAGATTCTTGGCAAATCTCCTAGCAACGAATGAGTGGCTAGCACCACTATCGAATAGAACGCATGCTGGGACTTGGTTAATTAATATTTCCCCTAACAGGTTCGTAGTTATGCACATAGCACAAACCATCAAAACAAAGAGAAAATATATGTTCAAGATTTTAAAATAATAATTGCTTAAATTTAAACGTACCGGTGACTACGTCTCCGACCTCCTGTAGCTCAGCATCTGTCATGACATGCACCCGAGCGTTGGTCTTTCCTTTTCCTCTCTGCTGCGTCTGACCCTGTGGCAGGGGTGCTTGTGCCGGTGTAGGGCACTCTCTAGCATAATGTCCTTGTTTGCCGCAATTGTAGCAAACCTGCTGAGCTCTCCAACACGGTCCCCTATGAGGACGACCACACTGAGCACATGGCGGGGGTGGCGGTCCAACCGCCCTGAGTGGCTGCGCTGCCGTCGCTGTAGCACCCTCGATCATCAGTGGCCGAGTCGCCGATCCTTGACCCTGCTGTGGTGGCCTGGAGAATCGCCCGGTCGGATGTCGGCGCGGAATCTTTAACCATCTCCCTGATCTCCCTGAACGGAACTCCTCCCGCGATCTTTTGGCCCTGTCGGCCGATGCAACCCTCACAAGGTCACCCTCGACCTTACGACACACCTCTAACAATCCCTCGAAAGTGGTAGGCTGGGCACATATAATCAGTGATTGAATGCGTGAGTTCAAACCCGTCTCGAATTTCAACATCTTAGCCTTCTCGTCGTCCATGGTGGCAGGCATGTATCTCCCAAGTGCATGGAATCTCTCAGAATACTCATCAACAGTCATAGACCCTTGGGTCAGGAGCTGAAACTCTGTCATCCTCCTCTGAATGGCACTCTCGGGAACGTAGTGCCTCTTATACTCCTCCCTAAACTGGGTCCAAGTCGGTGGTGTGGTCCGTCTGCGTTTCACACCCTGCCACCATCGCTCTGCATCGCCCTCCAAGAATGGTACCACCACATCCACTTTCAAGTTATCCGGAACCTCTAACAACCTCAACTGCTCGGATACATTCTTGAGCCAAATCTCTGCCTCCTCTGGTCGGGTAGTACCCCTGAACATAGGTATCCGGGAGTGCTGCATCTCCCGGTAAAAGAATCGAAGCCCCTGGGTTGGTGGTGGTGGCGGTGGTGGGGGTGGTGTTTGTGGCGGTTGCTGCTGCTGCTGTTGCTGCAGTTGCTCCTGCTGTTGTTGCAGGTGAGCCATCTGCGCCTGTTGCTGGGCCACCAAGGCAGTCAGAGTGGCCAGCGTATCTGCCAGTACCTGGGGAATGGCCCCCTGACCCTGTTGATCATCGCCGTTGTTACCAGCCGGATCACGTCGTGGAGGCATTTTCTGAAATCCGAGTTCACGAGACGAAATCAAATTAGTCAGTAAGAAGTTGAAGGGTGTAATGCAGATAGATCGAATATTAAACAGAAAAGCTCACCATCGGCACACACCTCCCATAACCCGATCATAGCTTAGGTCTAGAATCATTTCTTAAGTCTACTCTGTTTATTAGGGGCAAAATCGTAGCTTATGTCTAAGTGTTCTAGTTACTCCTGCGTTTCCGAGGCGGATCTGAAGCCTTGTCTCTGATACCACCTGTAGCGCCCCGCTCCCGAGCCCTAGCCTCGGGAACAGTGCACCCGCCGTACCTCACTAAGGAGAATACAAAGCGTCGAATCAATCTCTTACTTGTCAAAATGACGTAGAAATTTTTTTCGCGGAAACGTAATCCATAACATATATTAAACCCCAATGATCGTCATTACATTGCTAAATAAAACTCTGGAAATAAAATAGTAAAGTAGTGTAAGAAAATCCTCAAAACATAAATAAGAGCAAAACAACTGCAGCGTCCCCTCATATCCTAGCCGCAGCTCTCAACCAGCCCACTCCGCTATGTCCGTCCCGTCCTCAACGAAGATATGCTCGTAGTCCTCATCCGGCTCACCTGGGAAGTAGGGGTGAGTGACAGAAATCACCTAGTAGATGCCCGCCTCAAACAAATACAAAACGTACATACCAAAATGATATAGCCACATAGCACATAAGCATGATATAACACATAGCACATAAATATAAGATAACATGCATAAGATAAAGTAAATGCGGTAAATAAGTCACTCCACATAAAAATGCGCAAGTACGTGATGCATGCTCAATTAACGTGTCACACGCAACAAAAATCATGTCATGCAATATGCCCTAGACCTATATGCAATGCATGATCCCGGGATTGACAGGATGCCTGTAGCCCGTGCACTACAATCCACCCTTGCGGATGCCCGTGGCCCGTGCACCACGATCCACCCCAACCGATGCCCGTGGCCCGTGCACCACGATCCACCATAACCAAGTATCCATGGCCCGTACACCATGATCCATCATCATCACATACTCATGGCCCGTACACCATGGTCCATCATAATCACATACTCATGGCCCGTACACCATGGTCCTCTTCACTCGAGCGTCTGAGACCCGTGCATCTCAGCCCACTCCCAATGCAATGCACGTGCCATGAATGCAACAACAAAATCGCCTGGGGCCCGTACGCCCATCCTCACCAACTCCGGCACTCAACACTAGTCGTCTGGGGCCCGTACGCCCATCCTCACCAACTCCGACACTCGATATTTGGCTTCATAAAATTTACGAATATTGGAAAGTGGTTATGTGGCATTCCTTTTATTTTTCCTTAGCTTGTACTAATTTTCTAGAATTTTCTACTAATTTTCCCTATTTTTCTCTCATTTAATTCTATTTATTACTAATTATTTTAATTACTTACATTTGTCAAAATTCATTAAACTAGTGGAAAATAATTTAATTTAACCATTTTATATTTTCTGGAATTTATTTGGAATTTTCGGATATTTAATTGTATTTTTCTGGAATTTAAAATGATTTATTTACTAATTTCTAAATTTACAGAATTATTAAAATTCTCAAAATTCTTTTTTTTTTTTTTTTTTTTTTTTTTTTTTTTTCTGGCGGGCCGGGTATAACCGTTTGCTCCAGCCCGGCCCGCGTTCACCTGCTCCAGCCCGGCCCGCGTTCGCTGTCCCCCTTTTCTCTTTTTTTTTTTTTTTTTTTTTTTTTTTATTTATGGAAGTAGTGGGCCGGCCTGCCTTCGGGTCCGGTCCGCTGGCCATCCGGCCCGGCCCGTTAGCGGGCCGCCCATTTATCAAATTTTTTTTTTTTTTTTTTTTTTTTTTTTTAATAGTAAACGTAATTGGGCCTGGTCCTGCAGCCGCGGCCCGTTAGGACCAGGCCCGGTCCGCTGCGCTGAAGACCAGCCCGGTCCGCTACCCCTCTCTTTCTTTTTTTTTTTTTTTTTTTTTTGTTTCCACCCAGCCGGCGCGTGTAGCTCACGCCCGGCGCGTGAGGCCCACTCTCGGCCGCCTCCGGCGGCGCGTGAAGCCCACGCGCCACCCTCCCGGTGGCGTTTTCGTTCCCCGATTCAAATTTTCTCTATTTCCAGGCTATATGAAATTATTCCAAGGCCAAAACAGAATTTTTAACCGTCCCTAACTATGTAAAACCCTATTCTTTTGAGTTGATTCAAGAGTATCATTGCCCTAATTCACACATACCACCAACATCATATCCATACAAGTATACAGCAACAAAATAGTCAATTACCTCATGCTCTTCCAAAGGTAAACAATATAAATCAATAATTTAAACAAATAAAATAATAAAAAAAACAAAGAATCACATAAAATATCATCTAAGCATGCAAGGATCGTATCCATTTGAGGGGGGAAGAGGCACCTACCTCGATTGACGATAACACGATTAAATTGACGGAGTAACACTTAGATCCGGAGCCTCGCCTCCCTTCTTCTTCTCTCTTTTCTCTCTTCTCTTTCTCTCTCTTTTTTTTTTTTTTTTTTTTTTCAACCGTATGTTCTTTTTTTTTTTTTTTCTTTTCTTCCTTGTGCGTGTGTGGGTGTGTATACGTATATAGGGGGGAAAAGTTAGGATAGTTTTCCCATTTGGTTTTGGTTTAGGTTTCCTACTATAACTCTAATCACCCTAGTTTGTGTTGATCTCCATTATTATCCTTATTATTATTATCTCATTTCTTTATTATCGTTATCATTATTATCTTATGTGGTGCATTTATGTATGAATATCTACTATATAAATACATGTATATCTATATCTATATATATATATATATATATCTATATATATATATATATTGTTTATTTTTTTTTTTTCGGCTCTAACAGTAATGAACTCATCAAATCATCATCATCATCATCTGTACCCAGTATATCCCAACAATAGCAAAAGCTATTGTAGGGTCTGAGGAGGGTAAGAGATAGACAAACAATACCTCTGTCCCAAGGAATAGAGAGTCTGCTTCCAGTGAGACCCCCGGCTCTATATGTACCTGTATAAATAACATAATAATGGAGATGATGTGCTAGTGTGTTAGTGTGAGAATTCAGAAAATACAAAGAAGAGGCTTTCGATATTAAAATACACATAACGTGTATATGTACATGTAATGCAAAACAACGGTAAAACATAAACAAATAAGTTCAAAATCAACCTAAAGCGTAGATAGTGTCTATGCCTATCTATGTCCCTAAATATACTCTAAGGTGTCCCTATATATGACATGTACCTCGTTAACCTTAATCTTATGTCTCCATGAACTCATATCCTGGACCATGTCCTCAGAGAGGTACAAATCTAGTAGGTCGTGGCTGATCTGCTCATCTAAAGTCAGTTTGGGTCTGCCTTTACTCCTGTTCTCCTCTACAATGAGGCTTTCAATTGCTCTGACCGACGGCGTTGTCTGTCTCCGTTTGACATGTCCAAACCATCTCATTCTTCCCTCCTTTATCTTATCTGCTATACTAGCCACGCCTAACCTTTCTCGAAACACCTTGTTTCTGATCCGGTCTAGTCTTGTATTGTTAGAGCCGTAAATAATAATAATAATAATAGAAGGATAAAGATAAAGGGAAATTACCTAATCTAAAATATTCAAGATAATTATATTATCTTATCTCCATAAATTATTCCATCAAAATACCTAAAATCTCTCCCCTAATCAAAATAAAATCCCCCTACCCCCATACCCTAAAAGCAACGCTCAATTAAAAAAAAAAAAAAAAGAGGAGAACAACAGTAAATGGGAGAAGGAAGAGAAAAGGAAAAGAGAAGAAAAAGAGGGAGAGAAAAAGAAGAAGGCTAGCGCGGTTCCCGAATCCAGGTTTCAATCCGTCTAGTTTATTCGTTGTTAGCGTCAATCCAGGTAGGTGCCTCTTCCTCCTCAAACGGGTATAATACACGCATGCTTCGATGATATTTATGTGATTCGTTATTTATTTGTTTAATATGTGAATTTTGTCTTGTTTTATATAGGAAAGCATGAGATGTGTTGTTTATGGCTGTATGTGTATGTGCGTGTGTATTGAAATTGATGGTTGTTGTGATTCGGATTGGGAACACCATGAATGAAATCAAAAGGTTGAATATTTACACACTTAGGATTCTTTAAAATTGCGTTTTGGCCTTAGAATAAGTTCATCTAGCCTGGAATAGGTTGGGATTGGGTTGAAAGTCAAAAAAACGGGTCTGACAGACGCGTTTCAGGGGGTCGCACGTGGGGCCCACGCGCAGCCCTGACGGCGCGTCCGAACACGTGATGATGTGTCCACTCCCAAAAGTTTCGCCTCGTTATAACGAGTCAAACGCAACTGTTTTGAGGTCAATCGGAGTTAAAACGAAGATTTTATGAAGGTTAGAAGGAAATATAATTTAAGACAAAAAATAAAATAAAAAAGAGGAAAATGTTGTTGGACCGGCCTGGCTGCCGAACCGGACCGGATGGCCAGCGGACCGGACCAGGCCAGCAGGTCGGCCCAAACCGGAAATTAAAAAAATAAATCTGAAAATTAATTTCTGAAAGGAATAAATGATAAATAATTAATTAAAATTAGTTTAAAATTTCAGAAAATATATTTATTTATCAGAAAATCCTAAATAAATTTCAGAAAATATAAAAGGTTAAAATTAAATTATTTCCACTTAATTTCTGAATTTTGGTAAATGTAAGTAATTAAAAATAATTAGTAATAAATGGAGTTAAATAAGGGAAAATTAGTAGAAAAATCTAGAAAATTAATACAAGCTAATAAAAAATAAGGAGGATGCAAAATAACAACTTTTCAATGTTCTTAAAAATTACTAAACTAAATATTGAGTGTCGGAGATGGTGAGGATGGGCGTACGGGCCCCAGACGACTAAATATTGAGTGCCGGAGTTGGTGAGGATGGGCGTACGGGCCCAGGCGACTTTTGTTGTTGCATTCGTGGCACGTGCATTTGCATTTGGAGTGGATTGAGATGTACGGGTCTCAGATGCTCGAGTTTTGTGGACCATGGTGTACGTGCCATGAGTATGCGGTTATGATGGATCATGGTGTACGGGCCATGGATACTTGGTTATGGTGGATCATGGTGTACGGGCCATGGGCATCGGTTATGGTGGATCGTGGTGTACGGGCCACGGGCATCGGTTGGGGTGGATCGTGGTGTACGGGCCACGGGCATCCGCAAAGGTGGATTGTAGTGTACGGGCTACAGGCATCCAGTCAATCCCGGGATCATGCATTGCATATAGGTCTAGGGGCATATTGCATGACATGATTCTCGTTGCGTGTGACACGTTGATTGAGCATGCATCACGTACTTGCGCATTTTTATGTGGAGTGCTTTACTTATCGTATTTACTTTATCTTATGCGTGTTATCTTATATTTATGTGCTATGTGATTATCTTATATTTATGTGCTATGTGGTTATCTTATATTTATGTGCTATGTGGTTTTATCTTATATTTATGTGCTATGTGGTTATATTATATCTATGTGCTATGTGGCTATATCATTTCGGTATGCACATTTTGTATTGGTTTGAGGCGGGCATCTACTGGGTGATTTTATGTCACTCACCCCTACTTCCCAGGTGAGCCGGATGAGGACTATGAGCACATCTTCGTTGAGGACGGGATGAACATAGCAGAGTGGGCTGGTTGAGAGGATATGAGGGGACTCTGCAGCTGTTTTGTTCTTATTTATACTTTGAGGATTTTCCACATACTACTTTAATACTTTTGTTCCCAGAATTTTTACTTAGCAATGTAATGACGGTTATTAGAGTTTAATATATGTTATGGTTTACTTTCCGCGAAAAAAATTTCTACGTCATTTTGACAAGTAAGAGATTGATTCGACGCTTTGTATTCTCCTTAGTGAGATACGGCGGGTGCACTGTTTCTGATGTTAGGGCTCGGAGCGGTGTGCTACATGTATGTCCACACATCCACCTCAACATCTTCATCTCTGCTATTTCCATCTTCTGCAATTGTGACCTCTTGATGGCCCAGCAGTATGTTCCATATAGCATTGTCGGTTGCACTGCCATCCTATAAAATTTTCTCTTTAATTTAGTTGGGAAATTCTTGTCAGACAGCACTCCTGAGGTTGCTCTCCATCTACACCAGCCTGCTTGCATTCGATGTGCTACATCACTATCTATGTCTCTATTATACTGCACAAATGATCCTAGATACTTAAACTTGTTTACATGTGGTACCACTTGACCATCGATGGTGAGCTGGCTATTCTCACTGTCGGATACGCTGCTGAAGTCGCAATGCAGATACTCGGTCTTAGAACGACTAATCCTTAAGTCCTTTCTCTCTAAAACACCTTTCTACTGCTCTAGTCTCATACTCAGGGTGTGTATACTCTCTGCGACTAATATAATATGATCAGCAAAAAACATACACCACGGAACTACCTCCTGTATCGGCTTTGACAACTCGTCAAGGACAACTGCAAAAACGCAGACCCTTGATGGAGGCCTACCTCCACTGGAAAGAAGTCTGTATTCCTCACAGGTGTACGAACGGTTGTTTTCGTCCTATCATATATATATATATATATCTAATTATGTCTATATATTTCATAGGGATCCCTCTTGCATCCAGACTATCCCAGATCAGGCTATGTAACACGCTATCATACGCTTTTTCAACATCGATGAAAACCATATGTAAATCGTGCTTCTTCTCCCTATACTTCTCCATTAATATCCTGAGGAAGTGTATTGCTTCCGTAGTTGACCTTCCTGACATGATGTTCGATGAATCTCATTTGAAGGTTCGATGACAGTTTTAAAATGTTAACTTTTGTTTCGCAATTTGTTTAAAAGTAATGTTTAGCTTACGAAAATCATGAAAATATGTTTATGGCCAACATAATGGTGATGTTAAAAGAAGATTCTTTCAATGCAATAATGAGTAAGCAAAAGAAGAAAGCGTGTGAAAACGAAAGGTAAAGAAATAGATGGACCCTTTCCAATTATGGAGATGGGTAACCTGTTACCCTCTTGGCTTTGACTTGTGTGGCTTGCAGAAAGAAACGGCTCGTCCTTTTGTAGTGTTTTTAAGGGGCAACCATTGGTTTACTGATATGACCCTTCGATATTAATTGAGGGATAGGATCCCTCACCCATTTTTACTCATCCCACGCGTCACCGCACGATATGTGGTAACAAAGGAGGGTGGTGAGCCCCATCCTGCTGCCACGTGTCGCGTGGTCATGAGTGGGATGAGGGGATTGAGGGTGAGGAGATCCCATCCCATTAATTGATGGGAAAATGAGTCAAGGCGGTGGAGAAATAATTTTAACATGTTAAGTTTGCTGAGATTTTATGTTATTTCGATTGTTAATTAGTGGTTTAATAAGATAATTTTTTTTTTAATTTTTTTTAACAAAATAGGGATGATTGATCATTATAAAGAGTCATAGAACATAGTATTTAGGCTCACAGAAAACAAATTTTCTTTTTCTTGGTGGACCATTCCCCTAAATCATGAAAAGTCTGGGAATCTATGTATAGCACATCGAGTGGGGTTTTAGAGCATGGAATTTCATAACATATTATATGTTTCATCTTATATTTCTTTTAATAAAATAATATCATGTGTATAAAATTAATATAGCGACACATTATTTTCTATCAAATTACACTACATTTTCAAAACTTCAGGTCAACCGGACCCTCAAAGATCTTAACCTTTCAATGTTGAAGGGTCGGCTACTATCATTCTCTTCAATTGGCTAATTGGGCTTGACGCCTTTCTTGAGCACAAATTGTCTATTCTATCCTAGCATATACAACTTCCATGAACATATAGTTTTAGAGTAAATTATCAGACGTTTCTTCTTATAAAAAAAAAGTCACATAGTTCAGTTAGTTTTCAGAGCAATAGACTTGAGTGGGTATTGTCATGATTATGATATCTTTGTTTGAGTAATAGAGTCCTTCTATTTCCAATAGAGTCAATGACACACTCTTTCTTGACTTTGAAATATAATGGAATAAAACAAAATGACTCACTAAATTGGCTGCGCTTCTTATATTGTGAAGTAGCAGTTGTTCGACACAGTTTGTCGCAATTTTCATTATGGATCATCGAGAAACAACATCTGTATGTTTCTAACACATATATATGATTGCGTACATCCGACCTCATATATCTGTCATAAGCAAAAGCTTCTAAAACAATGGGTTAATGTTTTTGTATTCGAGTTATAGATGCCAAGATTTGGAGTGTAGGGTGGGGGGGGTCTACTTGAGATAGTTACAAAATGTTCAATAATATTTGTATGTTTTCCACTTATATTTCATGTCTCTAAAGAAACTTAACGTATCAATCTCTATTTCTCTAGTTGTGGAGAGATGATTGGAACAAAATTAGGTAACTTTTTGCAAGGTACCTTCCAGTCGTTTTACTTTCATGCGGTTGCATGGATTACTAATTCAGACGTATATATGTTAATCAATGTGCTAAAAATTCGAATTAATTCTAAAGCCAATCATAAGGGGTTGAGATCTCCTCACTCCCTTTGTGACCACGCAACACGTAGCAGCAAGGGGGGTGTGAGGCTAGATGAGGGTCACCTGCATCTAGCCTCACCACCTCCTACTGCCACGTGTCGTGCGGTCACGCGTCACCGCATCTCTCTTACGGTGAGGAGATACTATCCCAACAATAAGAGTAAAGGGCGAAGGAGCTGGTGGATATTACATCCTTGTCATCTGTCGCTCTCTTCAGATTCGTTGTCTATAGAGTCACAAAATCTAATTGCTGATGTCGGACTCTAAAAACGCAAGCAAATAATAATAATAATAATAATAATAATAATAATAATAATAATAATAATAATAATAATAATAATAATAATAATAATAATAATAATAATAATAATACAACAATGTTACTCTATTGCCTCTTCCGCTTATGACGGAATATAAAGGAGCTAGATGTACACAACCATACTCATATGTTAGAAACATACAATGGTTGTTTTTCGATGACCCATAATGAAAATTACGTCAAGTTGTGTCGATCAATTGTTACTTCACAATATAAGAAATGCGGTCAATTTAGTGAGTCATTTTGTTTTATTGCATCATATTTTAAAATTAAAGGAGAATGTAATCGACTTTAATAACAAAAACAATAATATTATAACAAAAAATAATATTATAAACACAAAAGAAGAAAGAAAAAGAGAAAGTACGTGGTCATGGATCATGCTATTGAGAGCGACTGTCGGCACTCGCTCTTCTTGCCACGTGTTTTTTGTGCATTTAACTAATCCAAGTTGCAAATAAATTTTTTCTTTAGTGTTAGTTACTATTTTTTTTTTGGGAAAACGTTTCATTATAGCAATCATGACAATATAATATAGTTTATAGACTCAAATGATGTTAAGTTTCATTTTGCAATAAAATTTTAGTAATAACGTCCTTCATAGAGAAAATACAACAACACATATTCAGTATATCTGAACAACAACAAAAGCTATTGTTAAGGTCTAGAGAGAGTTAGAGACAGACAAACAATACCTCCATCCCAAAAGATAGAGAGTTTGATTCCATCGAAACCTCGGTTCTATATGTACCTACGTAGATAAATAATGAAACACAAATAATAAAAACAAAGACAAACACAAAAAAAAAAACTGCAAAGTTAGCTAAAGTTTAGAGACTTCCTTGAAAGAGAAAATCTTGAACTTAAAAGCAATTTTAGATCATGTTTATATTGTAATGATGATTTAAATAATTTTTAGGGAATATTTGATATAAATCTCTTAATTAAATAAATTTGATAAAATAAATTACAAGTATTTTTAAAATGAAATTTAAACATTTTACACTAAAATTTATAATCCATCCGTTAATATAAGGTGATTGACTTTTGTAGATAATATCATCATTATATACAAACACTGTTTCTTACATATAGTGAAAAATTACATGAGCAAAAAAATAAAATGGAATTCAATCACCAAACAAATCAGAAGCTTAGGAAGTGAAAAACTAAAATATTAAACGTGTTTAATTATTTTCAATGTATATACACATCTAAATAAAATTGATATATACTGCAAAATGTTTGAACTTATGCTTATGTCAGCTGTGAGGACCATTAAAGAAAATATTAGGTGTCTATTTTCTGGCCGAGGTAGAATACTGTTAGGCAAATTGATGCCAAAATTGATTTTACAATTCATTTTAAGCTGAAACGATTGGATCAAGTGTACGACAAGAAAAGAAAATGAAACGTCCCTTTTAATGTATTTGTGACCAACATAAGATAATAAATCGTATTTTAAAATTTTAATTTTAATTTGTTTTCTTGCGTCTCATCCTCTTCAGATCTTAACACTAACTTTGATATTGTTGGGATATACTAGTATGGTTGTTGTTGTTTAATACTTCTTTAAATATATTGGGTATAACTATTTAGTTTCCATTTCCAATGGAGTGAATGAGACAATATTCCTTCACTTTGGAATATGATGGAATAAAGCAAAATGACTCAGTAAATTAGCTGCGCTTCTTATATTGCGAAGTAGCTGTTGATAGAAACAGCTTGACGTAATTTTTATTATGGGTAATCATGAAACAGTCTGTGTGTGTTTCTAATACATAGGTATGATTGCGTACCTCCGACCCCCTATACCCCGCTATAGGCGGGAGCCTTTAAGACAATGCAGTAATGTTGTTGTTGTATAACTATTTCTTTACTTATTTACACTTACATATGCTATGCTTTTTATCTCTTTGAAAATATTACAAAATTGTAGAAAAGCGTATTAAGAAGTTTGCTAAACATTAACGATACATTTTTAGAAATTAGACACACCTTTAGATTTAAATACAGAATATATGGCCATAAAATTATGACAAGAAAAAGTAAATTGTAAAGTCTTAATTGCTTTCCTACAACGACGATGAAAATAAATAGCCTTATTTAATTTATATTACGTCCAAGCAGACTGCAGAAAGCACAATTAAAGTCTCTTCATATACTATAACTCATACAACAACAACACATACTCAATATATCCTAACGACATCAAAAATTATCGTTATAGTCTGGAGATGGTAAGAGACAGACAACTAATACCTCTCTCCCAAAAGATAGAAAGTTTGTTTCCAGTGAAACCTCCGGCTCTAAACTATAACTCATACAAAGTCTTAATGCTAAAGTGTCATCATAAGCCTCAGAGGAACCTACATTCTAATTATTTGAATTTTCAGAAAAGTTCAGTAGTTAGAACAGAAATAAAATTTCAACTCAATTGCATCCACATTTATGTTATATTGTATCTAAGCATGGGCATGCTGACATATTATACATTTTTAATTTTTCTTTATAACATATAACACTATAGAAAACATAGTGTTTAAGTGGGATTAAAAAAATTCCAGGTCAGATTTTCCACCTTATTCTTCCACCAACTCCACCCAAATTCTCGTCCAGTGGACAATTACGCACACATCTGTCTACATAATGATGATGCATTAGATATGAATATAGAATATCTGATTAGTTCTTCTCTACGTTTCAAGGGCGAGGTTAGTTATGATCAAAATGAGCTTGCTAATTAAGAAAAAATTAATTTTATACAACTATTATAATAGACCAAGGGCTATATTGCCCTCCATCATACAACAATAAATTATGACTTGCACATATGTTCATATATAAAGGAATGTGTTTTAGACATCTCACAGGACGTATAACAGTTATTATATCATAAAATCTGTCACCCAACAAACATTATATTAAACATAGTAGTTGAATTTCCATGCCCTAATCTTTAACCACGTGCAACTGCAACTGCAACATCTAGATGAAAATAGACATATGTATGACGGGATTTTCTTTCAAACAACCAACTGAAGGGAAGAAACAATCATATACATACAAACATATATACGTACGTACGTACATATATATAATATATAGATATATATATGTATGTATGTATGTATATATACACAAAAACACATATACATATATAAATAACAACAATCATATTTATTAATATCCCAACGAAATCAAAAACTATTGCTAGGATCTGAGGAGGAGAGAGGCGGCAAGCACTACCTCCATCTTAAGGGAATAGAGAGTTTGCTTCCATTGAGATACATCGACTTTATATGTACCTGTATAGATTGAAAAACAGAGCGTTTCTGGTGCACTAGACTCCTCTATTTGTACAGGGTTCTAGGAAGGGCCGTATCGTTTCGCTATCTGATATACTCAACCTTACCTTACACTTTATACAAGAGACTATTTTTGTAGTTCGAATCTGTGACCTGTAAGTGGACGCCTCGATTTCTCCTAGACCACATATATTCATTTATGTTATGCAAACAATAACCTAGGGCCGGGGGAATCGCTTGTTTAATCTTTTTTTTTTTTTTTTTGATAAAAGACACTTTTCTTTATGTCGTGAGACGAGTGGAAAATCATATAAAGAAGAAAATGACCTGATACGAGAGGCTAGCTGGTCAATTTCAACTTTTCAATATTATCGGCAATATTCGATCTCTATGTTTTTGCTTTTGGTATCAAACGTGCTTGAAATTCCTTAAACGTTGAGAATTTTTCCTGAAATTAATGTTTCTAATCATGCACTAAGTGTAGGATAAATCTACGTACATCAGATTGCATAACAATACGATTTTTTTCCAAGTCCTGTATAATCGCAGAAGACTATTGTAGTATCAAATTAATGCGTACAAACTATCCTAAAGAACATCATATACAAGAAAATTTTTATCTAAGAGGATCAAACTCTCATCACTTCAACAAATAGGCATTACACCTCAAAATATCACATGTCTCCTGACAAAGTCTTTGTAAAGTGTATCTATTACACATACCACGATCTTATTTGTACAAATAATAGTGTCATATTAGAATTTTTTATGCGATTAATGTTATCTTATGTTAAAAATATCACCCATCAGTATATATGAAGCAAAAAACTCCACGTCGACAAAATGATACTTGAAAGTAAATTTACTAATTTCACCATCTCCAACTATATAGTATCATTATATGTAACCGTCGACAGCTACGCTTAAATAAAAATAGTCAAGGGCAAGACCCCATTTGAACAGTAATTAATCGTAACAAATACTTTATTTATACCCGTAGAATGTCGACATCGCTATAAGACAAAGCTGCGGCTTAAAATAATCAAGACCGTACAAGCCAATTTGTAATATAATTAGAATATCTGGCCTACATTATCTAGCTTAATCACTCGATTAAGATATGTTCTATTTTGAGCCACATAAACCATTGAATAATTGTAATCAACTTCCCAAAAATAGTAGTATTCCTTCTAGATAAGCAAAAAAAATTATAGTATAGTTTTAGTAAGTCTAAAATTCAGGTGGGGCAAGAAAGATCTAACTTTTATATGAAGTCGGCAGGACATTATGACGTAACAATAGTGTAGTAATTCTCCACATTTATGGATCACTTGAACAACAAAAACATTACCTCCATAAATACTCTCGCCTATAGCGGGATATAAAGGAGTCAGATGTGTACAATCATACTCATGTGTTATAAACACACAGAGGTTGTTTTCTGATCATCCATAATGAAAATTGCGTCAAGCTGTGTCGATCAACTGCTACTTCATAATATAAGAAACGCAGCTAATTTAATGAGTCATTTTGTTTTGTTCCATTATATTCCAAAGTCAAATAAAAATGTGTTCATTGGCTTCATCGCCTCACTTCAAGATTTACTTCATTCTTACTTAATTTGAGAACATAAATTTAGACATAGATTCGTATATCTTAAATGTGTCGACAAAGTCGAGAGTTTCAGACAGCAAAATTCAAATAAAGTCGCAAACCCAGTAAAATATTTACACCTAGCCGCCTATATCCATCGCTATATCCATCGGCAATAGAAACAGTTAGAGGCTACTCTACAATAGGCTTCGTATTATTAATTTCACAACCACAACAACAACATTACTCCAACGCCTTAGAGTCTCTCGCCTATGGCAGGGGTATGGAAGGTCGGATGTACGCAACCATACTTATGTGTTCGACACACACAGAAGTTGTTTTTCGATGACCCAAAATGAAAATTGCGTGTCGGTAAAAATCATATTACAATATATTTGCATATCGTATAAACTTTTAATGAACACATTATATGAATAGCGGCCGACATGCGTACAAAAGCAGCACCAGACCACATTGCAATTACTAGGATTCAGAAAGGCACACACGTTGTATAGCGGCCGACTAAGAGCATGAAATTAAAGAAAGTCAACGTGAATATACCACCAAATTATTAAAATGGTTGAAAAAAAGATATCCCATTTCAGTAGGTTAAATGAAAAGTTAGATTAGGATTTTAATAAAAGGTTTGGCATATGGTAGTCAAAGAAGAAAGAAAAAACTGTTAAAAGAAAAGGTAAACCAGAAATCTGGCCGCATCGCATCATGGGTAAAGGTGCTAACGAGCCGAACTGAGCCGAATATTATGTTTTGAATTCGGATTTGTTTAGCTTAACGAATAGTTTGGAATTTGTTCAAATTCGGCTCGAAAAAGCTATAACTCTTTAAACGAGACGAATAATTCGCGAACAGTTTGACTTGTTTTTTTCATCATGCATTTGTGTATACACACACATATGTATACATACCTTCAGAGTTATCAACCGAGAATAACTAGTGAAGTATGATTTCATCAAACACCTGCTCCATCTAGTGATCTTAATAAGATTAAATTACTTAAAATCAAACTTTTGCAAGGAACTAATGAGTTTTGAAAAGTCAACCTCAAATGAAGTGTTAACTATGTATTTATGTGTCACAATTGAAGTAAGTGGCTGAGCAGACGAGATTCATCGACTCAGATTTCGTTGACCAACCATGATCATAACATAAACACAACTCCGTTTACTATTTCTTTATATATCCTAAAGCAAAAAAAAAAAACGGAGTTTTATTTATGTCATGTCTAGCGTTAGAGAGGAAAATCTCAGGTAAGCCGATTTTGATGAGTGGCGGATGAGATCTCCTCACCGCGCGGTGAGCCACCGCACGGCGCAGGACGCGACATGTGGCAGCAGTAGGAGGTGGTGAGGCTGTATGAGGGTTACTTTCACCCAGCCTCACCACTCCCCCTTTTTGCCACGTGTCGCGCGGTCACGTACGCGGTGAGGGGGAGCGGTGAGGGGATCATATCCCATGGCTGAGACAGTTGGTTGCAAACCTACAATTTATCCGGGCTTGGACACCTTATGGCATTAATTCTTAAACCTACTATCTAGGAGGTTGCTAAACAATTTGATTTATATCATTCCACAAACTCTTTAAGACTAGATCAGTGATAACTCTCAGAATCAGAGTATGATATTTTTCATCCAAGTTTGTAGAAGTCATTGGGCATCCATAGCCTAAGCTTAAAGTAGGGATGCCCCAGGGGCATAGTCCAGTGGTAAGTGGCAAAGGTGATTGGGGCTAGAACTCCGACGTTCCGAGTTCGAGTCCGTGTGAAGACAATTTTTGTTGAAATATTACAATGGTTGCCTCTGGGCTAGCTGAGTCTCGTGTGTCCTCTCCCTTTGCAGGGCTGCCGGTCAATTTACATCCCACCTGAATAAGGGGCCTCTGGTATAGGTGGAGGGAGAACTCACTCCCTCATCAAAGCTTAAAGTAGGGAAAAAAGAAATGGAAGTACAGACAAACAAGCAGAAATAAGAGGACAATGGGCACTCGTACAGCATGATTGGTGAAAGACAAACTCTGTACTGGTCTATAGTCTATAGTCTATATTGCTACAGTTCGTTACACCTCTGCACGAAACGGACAAGTGTGTAAAAAATCCACTTGATTTATCCATGCATTACGTTGGAAAGAAATCTATATGTACAACTATACATCATCATCATCCTTACTCAGTATATCTCAACGACAACAAAAGCTATTGTATAAATCATATACTTTGAGATTTTCGTATAGCTTCTTGATTTGATCGTGTAAAGCTCTGATTTACTGGCAATTTACAGTCGTTGGCTCATTTCTATGCCATATCGTTTGGGAAATTTTGATGGTGGTCGATGTGTGAATCTCGTAGTTATTAATTAATTAATATAAAACATAATAATCGGATGGACCTGCTTTGCACACTACTCACGGTCAAATGTCAATTATTTTTTATACGATTGGTTAATAGATATTTAACAGTTTACTCATTAACCACTACAAAACTTACCGTTCGTTAAATTGCAAGCGTATGGAGAAACAAAAAAATACATCTTTTTTGTAATTACAAAAAAAAAGTACATGGTTTGTTTAGTTTTCATGTTTCGTCATCTCCAAACCTCACAAATTTTACAATGATTAATGAACAAGTATGATTAGTTGATCATTGACCAATGAAATGTGTAGATAATTATGAGTCCTTTGTTTTGACCAATCACCCCTTGCTTGCATATAGATAAAACTAATTTGTCATTATTTTATTGGGTCACTATTTGATCAATGACTACAATAAAATTTCTGTTCCAAACCTACCACCATAAATATGAATGTTGACAGAAGATGATTAAAGAAACTAATAGAAAAGGTTAATTTGGCTTCTTGCGAGCCTGTAATAAATGATACTATGATAGTGACTGCAAGATTTACTGCTAATATTCAACTAGGTAAAAATACCGTAATGTCCGTAAGCTTGTTTCACAAATGGAATAATCCCGAGACAGTAATTTTATGATTCAAGCCTTTCAAGGATATTACCTTACCCGAGAAATAGTCCTAACATGGCTGTTTCTTGCAGCAGTGTGTCATGACAATTTTGGACTATGTCAATATTGGGGTAAAACAATTTTGTAATGTAATATTAGTACTTACGATGTACACGAAAGAAGTTAAACTTGGAGCAAAATGTCATTATCTGATCATGAGAATCTCTAAGTTGCAAATCAGGAGTTCAGCAGCCTCTTAGGTTGGGTGAAGACTTACGCAGTGACTCATACAAGGTGTCTTCCCGCGAACTAAGCTACCTAGCAGCAATGGAACACTCACACTGTGCATGTCTCTGGAATTGAACTCTTGATCTCTTGTAACAAATCACAACCTGAATACCAATCGAGCTATGTCCTGGAGACGGAAAGAAGCTAAAACTACAGTGGCGAGCTGATATGCGAGTATGATTAACTATACATACATAAATGGGAAAAACTTGTAGTTAACAAAAATTGGACCAAGTACATGTTACGTGTTTAGATTTGAATCTCTTGAGGATTTGATGGGTAACGTAAGATTTGCAGGCTATTTATTAGAACATAAGGAGTCCTTAGAGTTAAGGATTAATCAACCTTTTATTTTGCTATATACAAAAGTATGACCTATTGTGTGTTATCATTTACAATATAATATGACTATAGAGAATAAAACAAAAAAAAATCAATACAGGAAAAACCTTCCCAGCATTTATTTGAGCCAGTTGAGACTTATGAATAGACGCCACCTTCTCCCTCTCAAAAAAAAGACCCTATTGAATTAGGGTAGGGGGAAAAAATGGTTTCGTGTTGCATTTATGATATCTTCACACAACAACAACAACAACAATCATACACAGTATATCCTAACGACAGCAAAAGATATAGCTAGGGTATGGAGAAGGTAACAGGCAGGCAAACAATACCTCTATCTCAAGAAATAGAGAGTTTGCTTTCAGTGAGACCTCCGGCTCTATATGTACATATATAGATAGTACAATAATAGGACTATGTACTACTGACTAGATTTTATTAAATATAAATCAAAATCTTAAGATATTAAAATAGTCAACTATAGATATGCACAAATAGTTAAAAGACAAAGATCAAAACAAATAGTTAAAATAGCGTGGCGTAATGATTGGCGAAAATATAAAAAAATAGAAATGGCAGAAAAAATTTGGAGTTGTGCAGAATGAATAAAAATGGAAATATTTGGTGGCTTGGAGGCATTCCTAAATGTCAGCAAAGACCTATAAGGCTATTGTCGGACTGATAAGTCCAGAGTCCAGGCCCCATGTGAGACTTCCCAGCGAATTGAGAAATTGATTCAAGAATATTTTTAATTTCTCAAGCATACGAGTTATTTGTGGCAAAAGGTTTAACTCCAACCCAAATAGCTCACAGTGTCTTAGTCTCAAAGAGATACGTGGAAGATGTAAATCATAAATCCATCGGTCTCTTAGATTGGGTGAGATCTTACGCAGTTACCCACACAAGGTGCTCCCCACAAACCAGGCATTTGGCCTAGCATCAGAGAAACATCCACACTGTGCGTGTCCCAAGATTCGAACTCGTGACCTCTTTGTGATAATCCCCAACCCGAGTACCAACTGGACTATGTCCTGGAAGCGCATACGAGTTATTACTTTAATGTAAGCTTGATGTAAATCGTGTAGATTATTTATGTGGTGAGTGAATATGTTTGGTTGTCTAATGTTTTTGATATACAAATTTTATGTATGTTTTAATGAGGTTCTTTAAAATAAAATAAAAATACTAGTACACGTTTGCGTGGTTAGAATTTAGATATGTTCATAATTGTTGTCACTTACATACCCACCTCCAGGGTTTTAATCGCCTCGCCCCAAAAATCACCCACCATTCTTTCCACCGCACGACATGTGGCAGCAGAGGAGAGTGGTGAGGCTAGACGAAGGTCACCCGCATCTAGCCTCACCATCCTTCCCTGCTGCCACATACCGTACGGTGGGAAGAAGGGTGAGAGATTTTGAGTGAGGGGATCTCATCCCCACATCCTATCTAGTAGGTTGGGACTTTCTACTGTTGGTGATTATACGCCACCTCCTGTAACTTTAGTCATTACGGCTAATTCTACTGTGAAATATATATATATGTATGTATATATATATATATATATATGTGTGTGTGTGTGTGTGTGTGTGTGTGTGTGTGTGTGTGTGTATAATCTATCGCTATTGTTCTCCTTTGATTTTTTTATAATAAAAGGGAAAAATCAAGGGAATATTATAGGAAAGTTCTTAAACAGTGAAGAATCGCATATTTTTGATTCAATGAATAATCTGCTTTACAGTTTATGTATACATATAAACTTCTATAACAACAACTTCCTAAGAATAAGAGATAGGGAGTCTATCTACAATATTATCTACAAGGTTGGTGAGATGTTAACAACTACAAAATAATATCTTCCCATATCAAATATATAATATCTTCTAATATCTTCCAATATCTCCAATACTCCCCCTCAAGTTGGCGCATGGATGTTGAGAATGCCCAACTTGCTTAAAAACTGACGAAACTTATCAGGACCAAGTGCTTTGGTGAAGCCATCAGCCAACTGAAGGTGACCAGAAATCTTACATGGGCGAATAAGACCATTAAGATAATGTTGCCGTACAAAATGACAATCAATCTCAATATGTTTGGTGCGTTCATGAAAAACAGGATTGGCCACAATATGTAAAGCTGCTTGATTGTCACAAAAGAGAGTAACCGGATCGTGAATAGGAACACCGAGATCAACAAGAAGCTTGCGTAACCACACTATCTCACTGGCGGCATAAGCCATAGCACGATACTCAGCTTCAGCCAAAGAACGAGAAACAACAGGTTGTTTCTTGGAACGCCAAGAAATCAACGCAGAACCAAGATAAACCATATACCCAGTGGTAGAACGTCGTGTAAGAGAACACCCTGCCCAGTCAGCATCACAATAGGCCTGAAGAGACAAAGACGATGCAGTAGGAAAGAAAAGACCTTGGCCCGGGGCACGCTTAAGATAACGCAATAAATAGAAAACAGCATCTAAATGACATTTGCGTGGAGCATGCATATGTTGACTGAGAGTATTGACCGCGAAACAAATATCCGGGCGTGTGACGGTAAGATAAAGTAACCGGCCAACAATACGACGATAAAAAGCAGGATCAGCTAAAAGCGGATCTCCAATAAACAGTGCCAATGCTTTCAGGGCCATAGATTGCAAACTGTCAAAATTATTTTTTTAAAAAAATGACTTTATTATTAACCAATGCTGTCTGCTTGCTTAAGGTCAAACGGTCAAAGCTGGTTTTCAGATTTCAGCGGGCATGAAGTTGAATTTTGCCGATTTGTGTGATTCATATTGACTAGCAGGTAAGCTGCAGAAACAACCTTTTTATAAAAAGGTGTAAGGTAAAGTTTCATATATCAGATCGCAAAGTAATTCAGTCTATCTTCGAATCTTGTACAAACGCAAGAATCTAGTACGCCGAAAACGCCCTTTATATTGACTAACAGGGCCGATCAAGTTCATTTGGGTCCATCTGAAGTAACATAAGTCCTATATGCAAATATTGTCTAGATCAAGAGATATGAAATTCATACATTTGCAAATGTAGAGTTTTTTTTTTTAATTTTCTTTTGGATATGACATAGTATAGAGATATGTAATACTCTTTAATACATGATAAGTACATAGATCAAAAGACTAATACTTCTTCCATATTAAAAATATTGTCTTCCTTTTTATTTTGGTTTCTAAAAATATTTTCTACTTTTTAAAGATATTAAGTATCAGTAGTCAAAGTCTCTATACCAAATGTTTAATTAACACTTATATGATTTCTATATATTTTACCTTAAGTTACCAACGTAAAATATATAGGACAATATTTTTGGGACGGAATAAATACATCATGATACACGATATAATGATACATGATATAATGCTTATCCCCACATATAAAGATACATTGTAATTTTGATCGTGAGAAATAACCAGTAACATGGCATTAATTTGGAATCACTATTTCTTACGACTAGATGAAATTATGGTAAATAGCATTTTCTTTTAGTTAATTATATGTATATGATACTTAAGTTGACCAGCTATATAAATTTTTACCTCCCTTGAAACAAAAAATAATCTTTTGATAATCTTTTGGTAGTATTAGTTTGTTGCATTTAAGGGTGTTAAGCAAACCGAATAGTTCACGAACTATTCGAGTTTGATTCGTATTTGATTCGAGATCGTTCGTTAATTTTACTTAAATGAGCCGAGTTCGAACACCAAATTAAGTTCGTTTACAAAAATGAACCAAACTGTTCGCAAACTGTTTGGCTCGTTTAAACAGTTATAGTGTTATCGAGCCGAATTCGAACAAATTTTAAAGTTCATTACAGTAAACTAACGGAGTCGAACAGCTCGCTTAACTAAACGAATCCGAATTCGAAAACCTGATATTTGGCCCGGCTCGGTTTGTTAACACCCCTAGTTGCATTCTTACACTAGTATTAAATTATTTTCTTGTAAGAACAAGAGTTTAAATATTATCCTTCTTCCTGTGTTTGTGGTTTAAGAAAAAAAGCTTCTTTCTAAAAAATGAACGAGTATTATGTACGTCAGGATAGGCCTTTTTTTATTTATAACACCGTTCCACTAGTATATAAATGTGTGTATCCTCTGCGGGTATTCTATAGTAATAAAATAAGAGGTTAGGATCCTTTCACCGTTTTTTTCCGAACCCCACTCGTCACCACGTTACACGTGGCGGCAGGGGTGGGTGGTGAAGCTAGATACAGGTGACCTTCATCCAGCCTCACCACCTATCTCTGCTGCCACGTGTCGCGTGGTGGCGAGTAGGTGAGAGAAAAGTGGGGCAGAAGATACTATTCCTAAAATAAGACTCATTTATGCACGTTTAATATTGAAAGAATTTCACCAAAGATGCATGTTACAAGTCCATTTTTGTTTCTTTCCCTTTCAAAATCAATTTATATCACCACCAAAAGAAACTTCAATTACATTGGCCAAAAAGAACAAAAATAAAATAAAACAACGTGAAATTAAAAGAACGCTGTGGAAATCAACCGTCTTAACAATTTCTTTCTGAGCCTTCAACATGGAAATTGATGTGGATCACGATATTGGACCTATTTATTTGGGCTTTAAAAGAACTTTGGATTTTGAAGGCTTTGTAGATTGACCCACTGAATAGCTTGGGCCTTCACTGTTTGGACCTGCTCCAGTTTATTGATCAGTTACTGAATACTTTTTGAGATAAACTCTGCATTAACCTATATATTTGCTTGGGCTGAGAAAAGGCTACTTTCTTATTATGAACACATACAATAGTAAAAATGTTGATTAGATGCAGGCAAAGACGGTAAGGTGATTACAGAAAAAAGTTTAACAATGCAACATTATCTTGTTGTAGTGTTAGATGTCTACATCTAACATAGAAAATTGAAAAAACAAAGGCCTATGGAACCCAAGAAACTGTGGAATTTGAAAGAAGTTAAGCAAACATATTTCAAAAAAACAGTATCAAAGCAAGAAGTTTTAAGAAACTCAAGTGGTCCAAATGAAGTATGGGAGGATATAGTAGTAAAGATAAAAATAGCAAGAAAATTTACTTGGCGAGTCAAAAGGTCGAGCACCTGCGATAAAAAAATTTTGTGGTGGAAAGAAGAAGTGCAAGACAAATTAAAAACCAAGAAAACTAGTTATAAGTCAACTTTGAAAGAATCAAGAGATTTGGAAAAAAAATATAGGCTTGTTAGAAAAGAAGATAAACAGTCCACAAGTGAAACCAAATTAAAATCATTTCAAGTTTTTTATAAGCGGTTGGATACGAAAGAAGGTAAAAGAGATGTGCATAAAATTGTTAGAGCGAGAGAAAGAAAAACGAGAGATTTGACTCAAGGTAAATGCATTAAAGATGAAAATAACTAGATTTTGGTAGAGGAAATAGCAATAAAAGATAGATAGAGAATATACTTTGAGAAACCTTTGAATGAATCAGTGGAAGGTGAACTTGCATAAGGCTAGTTATGCAACTCTGGAGAGGATATAAACGTAACATATAGAAGGAAAATTCGATTGCCAAAGGTAGATGATATTTTGAAAATGATAAAAATGGTACATTGAGGATTGGAAATGCCTAGGAAAAGAAGGTATTATATGATTTATAGATTTTTTAACAAGACTGTGAAGACCAGAAAGTTGTCTGACTAGTGGAGAAAAATTACTTTAGTACCTCTGTATAAAAACGAAGGAGAAATGCAATATTATGCAAATTATAAAGGAATTAACTTAATAAGCAACACAATGAAGCTTTGAGAAAAATTTATTGAGAAAAGACATCGCAAGGATACTAATGTGTCTGAAAATCAATTTGAATTTGTGCCGAAAAGGTCAACAATGGAAGCTATTCATATGGTTTTCATTGACTTGGGAAAGACATATGATAATGTTTTAACTGGAGGTCGTGTGGAGAGTGCTTGAAAATAAAGGCGTTAGAGTGGCATATATATAAATTATTATTAGACATGTACGATGATGTGATGACAAGTGTAAGTACTCTAGAAGGACTAAGACCAAAGTTTTCTATTACATTGAATTTACACCAAAGATCTGCATTAATTCCATACTTATTTTTTTATTTATGGATGAGCTTACTTGACACATTCAAAATAGAGTTCCGTGGAGCATGTTATTTGCAAATGACCTTGTTTTGGTAGAGAAGACTGGTGAAAGAGTCAATGATAAGCTGGAACGTTGACAGGATACACTAGGAAAAAAAGAGCTTCAAACTGAATCAAAAGAATACAAAGTATATGAAATTCAATTTAGCAACAAAAGAATGATCTTGGAACCTTTTGTGGAATTGGAAGACCAAGAGATTCACCTGGGTTGGAGTTTTGGCTGTTTAGGATATATACTACAGAAAGATGAATGAATTGACAATGATGTGAATCACATGGTATAGGCTGATTGGTTAAAGTAGAGAAGCGTCAGGTTTTCTTTATGATAGGAAAGTACCTTTAAAGCTTAAAGAAAAGTTTTTACTAGATGACAATAAGACTTACGTTACTGTACGAGCATGAACAAAGAATGAGAATGGCATAAACGAGAATGTTGAGATGAATGTATTAACATACAAGGAAAAATAAATAAGAAATGAACAAATAAAGAGAAAGGTCAGGTGTCTCTTATAGATGAGAAGATGCGAGAGTTAAGGTTAATATGGTATGTACATGTGCGAGGCGTCCTGCAAATGCACTTGTTAGGCAGTGCAACGAATGAGGTGCATGTTAAACTTGGAAGATGAAGACCAAAGAAGACATTGAGAGTAACAATAAGGAAAGATATGACTTATATGACACTTGAGGAGTATATGGTCACTGATAGAGCACGGTGGAGACGATTGAATCATGTACCCAATATCATGTAGAAGGTATAAGATTTAAATGAGAATTTTAGGTACTTAGGTCTGGATCACGGTTGATATGATATAATAGTTTTGAAACATGTGCATTCTAAATGTACATATTATGCATTAGATATTATGAGACACATAAGGATGATAGGATTTATGGTGCAACTCATAAACAGGAAAAAAAATCAAAAAAGAATAAAAACAGAAGAAAAAAACAAATAACATTAATAAAGTACAAGATAAATGATTGACCGATCCTTCGTGTCACAACTGCTCAAGTCTTGGTTGAAGATACTGTTAGGAAATCCGACAAGATCACTGCACATGTATTTACTTATGACGCTAATCCATGTAGTAATCTCATGATGGGTCTATCCAATACACTGTTCTCTAACAAATATCTATGAGATTGATTTGTATCATCATACACATAATCATCTCATGATTATCAAATCAATACTCATACTGATTATAAATTATTTTATCTCTATATCAATAATGAATCAGGGACATATATCAAAATTTTGTAACATACTCACCAACAATAATGATAATAAAACCTCTTTTACTAATAATAAATGTATAACATAAACATCCAAATCATGACCTAGAACACATACACTAACAGATACATCCAACGAGTATCGCCGATCGTCGGAAAAGTGAAGTTGATGTTGCTCGGAATAGGATCGGTGCTTGCATCAGATCATCACTCCTCACTGCTTTTGCTCAGGCAAGTTACATGCTTATTGGCATAAGAAAAGAAAGGGGGAATCTGTCACACGAAATTTACACCAATATAAACAGAAATATAAGTTCTTTTTTTTATTATTTGAAAATACAAGTTGAAGATATAAAAGTAAGCCAACTGATCTAAAACCCACAATGCAAGATTACTCCTTGGCGTAAGCAGATAAACACTGACCACATTTGAAGGGTGAAACAGCTTGAAAATTCGTTTACCATCACATGTACTGCCTCTGTATCCATTTTTATCATAACTTTCACTTTAGTTTTTATAAAAAAAAAATTGTTTACTATCTAAAAATAAAAATATTTTAATAATGAAAGTTTTTATACTACTATTTCAATTACCACTTACATAACTTTTTTAGGTCACATCAACTTAACTAACTAAAGACAGCATATGAATAGTGATCGGAACGGTTTATTTACTTAGTACTTAGTATAATGATATGAAACTATCACAATATTTTCAGAACGACAAGATTAGTACTTAGTATGATGATGATGATGGCGACGACGACGACGATGGTAATAACAACAATAACCACAATAATAATAATAAAACAGAAGTAACATCTAAGTTTTGTCTACAGATTGACTTTGTTAAGGATTATTTAAGAAGGCACAGCAAAGCCGTGTGAAACCTTAAAAAAAGTAAAGATGGAGCGACAAGCAATAAGTTTCCAGCTCAAAAAAGCTAAATTGTTGCAGAAGCCATTTTAATTCTACAGCAGGTAGCTTCATGGTGAAATTGACTTCTACTTTTGGAAGATATATATATATATATATCTATAGTGATAATGAACATCATGAATCACAAATCAAACCATACATAATAGTCTTTGATTCAGAGAAGAAAAGAAGAAAGAAGAGAAAGTGAGCCTGGACTCATGGCTCAAGCAATGATGCATGTTCTTGCATGCACAATCCTACTTGTTGCAGTTGTGGTAAAAGGAGCACCACCTCCAAAGCGAGAAAGATGCAGAGATCCTCGTTTTTCTGAGTGTTTCCATCTCCAAAAGACTTGCCCTGATGCTTGCCCCCGTGACTGTGACGTGGACTGCTGGTCATGCGAGGCTCGTTGCATACCACCACCATCATCCCAACCTTCGAACCATACACCACCACCACCACCACCTCCAACACCGTCCCTGCCTCCAGGGGGGAAGTCCTCACCACCTGCAAAGAAAGAGAGATGTAATAACCCTCGTTTTCCTGATTGTTTTCGTATTTTCAAAACATGCCCTGATGCTTGCCCACGGGACTGTGATGTGGACTGCTGGTCATGCCAGGCTCGTTGTATCCCAACAAAAGGTCCGAAATCTAGCCCTCCACCACCTCCTCCTCCTTCAACTCCACTCACGCCTCCAGCCCCCAAGCCCTCCTCACCTGCGCCATCTCATTCCCCGAAAAAGGTCTTCTGCAAGATCAGAAAGTACGCTCAATGCTACCGCCAGGAACTACGCTGCCCCAGTGCTTGTGCTGATCAATGTGTTGTAGACTGTGTCACCTGCAGCCCTGTTTGCGGTAATTTTCTACCTTTTTCTCGTGCACCTGAAAAGTTGATGTTATTGACGCCACAATTTTCTTTGCTTTTCAAATGGAGTCAAGGACACACTCTTTTTTAACTTTGGAATATGATGGAATAAAACAAAATGACTCAATAAATTGGTTGTGCTTCTTATATTGCGAAGTAGCAGTTGATCGACACGCAATTTTCATATGGGTCATTGGGAAACAACTGGGTATAGTTGCGTACATCAGACCCCCCATACCCCACCATAGACGGAAGCCTCTAAGGCATGGGGTAATGTTGTTGTTGTGATGCCACAATTTATCTATTGCAAATGTAATGCAAGCCGCCACACGCTTAAATACAAGTGTTTTGCTATCCATCCTGCAGAACTAGAGTCAGTAAGTAGTCAAGCGTTCTGTTCTCTATTCTAAAGTTTGATGCTTCATTAACTCATCTTTTTCTCATCATACCACATTTACCAGGATTCCTCGGGGTGTTTGGTTGTGGGTTTCTTCATTAAGAGTATGAGTTTGAAGGGTCTCCAAACACATATACGTTGTTTGATTGTTAAAATTGAGGGTATGAGTTTCGGATTGATATCTAAGTATTTGTTAATTGATATCGTTTTTTTTGATATACTAGTTCCCCTTCTCTTTCAATATGCGGGTATAATATGGAGGTATGGTTTTCGAGCTTGACCACCCTCAACCCACTCCGACTGCCCCCACCCAACCGGTCAAACAGGCCGGTCAAAGGCCCCTGCCGGCCAATGCCGCCGGCCGCCGGCCGGTCATTATTCCGGTCGGTCAAATTTTTCCGGCCAATTTTTTGGCCGCACACCTTCGGTACTCATTTCAATTCCGATACGTTCCAAACACCATCAATGGCAATCATATTTATTCCCACTTAAATACTAAACAAATATGACTTTTACCTCCAAACCTATATACTGTCAAACTCATGCACTATTATACCCATTACGATTCCGATTTCGATACCCAAGTGCGAACCAAACACAAAATTTCGAATTTTACAAGGTTTGCTAACGGTTATTTGGCCTTTGAGGATGCTTTTCAAGGTTTTCATTTCTGCAGCAATACTTTTGAAAATGACAGTTTCTAAATATCTGTCTACAGATTGTAACAGGCCAGGAGCCGTATGCCAAGATCCACGATTTACTGGTGCAGATGGAATTGCCTTCTATTTTCATGGAAAGAAGAATCATGACTTCTGCATACTTACTGATACAAATCTACACATCAATGGCCACTTCATAGGCAGAAGAAATGAAAAAATGAAAAGAGACTTTACTTGGGTCCAAGCACTTGGAATTCTTTTTGGCGACCATCAAATCTATGTTGGTGCCAGAAAGACAGCAACTTGGTTCGACACAATTGACCATCTTGACCTGGCCTTCAATGGAACTCCAATTCTTCTAGCTGAAGTTGAAGGTGTCCAGTGGAAACCAAGCTTGGCAAGTGGGGTGTCCATCACAAGGTCTCGTGCCACCAATGCCGTTGTAATCGAAGCCGAAGGCAACTTCCAGATCAAAGCAAATGTGGTGCCAATCACAGAAAAAGATTCACAGATACACAAATATGGAATCACAAAGGAAGACTGCTTTGCACATCTTGATTTGAGCTTCAAGTTTTACTCATTGAGTGGTGAAGTTAATGGAATTTTGGGTCAGACATATGCAAGCAACTATGTCAGCAGGGCAAAGATGGGGGTGGACATGCCTGTCTTGGGTGGTGATAAGGAATTCAGATCTACAAGTTTATTTACAACAGACTGTGCTGTTGCTAGATTCAGTAGAAATCCTTTGAATTCCTCAAGCAATTTTCAGCATACCAATCTCAAGTGTTCAAGCGGGCTGGATGGACATGGAGTTATCTGCAAGTGATAATCTTCCAATCACGTCTTTGATTTTGTACCAAAAAAGTCATTGTCCTTATACTATATGCAACAAACTAATAAGGCCAGATATATATAAAAAAGGGATTCTAGTACACTGTCTGGCAATTAGACTTTTAATACATACTTGATTAATAGATACTACCGTTTCATTGTAAAATTCAAGAATTGCTGATGTTGGGTTTTTTCTTTTGGTCTGCAAAATAAATGATCCTATTTCATAGGATGTTTTTAAATAGCAAACCTCATTATGATACTCCAAAGCTAACTTACTCCTTTCTTCCCCTCCAAATTTATCTTCTTCTTTTTCCTGTTTTGTCCAGTGCTTTTAAGTTGTATATCTCACAAACATGGTTCAATTAATGTTATCTAAGCGACACCAAGAAAAGATTGTCCATTACAAAGACAACAGTATTCATGATTGGTTCTTATTGTCATGGACACAGTTGGGCTTGAGAGATAAGGACAACAGGTCAATTATAACCTCAAGCACAAACTGATCCATCATCTGCAAGCAATTGTGAATACTAGATGCTACTGACATAGGGAACTCAATATCAATAAACAAAGCATGATAAAACAAGCACAAAACCTTCCACATGCATTATATATATCTAACTAGGCTTCGACCAAACAAGAGCCCAGCACATTGGATGCGTTTCTGAATAGCGTCTCACGCTTTGAACGTGTTTTTGAATGGTGTCCTGGCCTTGGACGCGTTTTGAATGGCGTTCTGACCTGTGGCGGTTTTCCAGGCTCCCAATATCATTTATTTGACTTGAAAATTGGTTTTCTGCATGACGCGTTTGTGAATAGCGTCCTAGACGCACTCATTGGACGTGTTTATGAATAATGTCTTAAGCGCTTTTCATAAAAGCTTCTTGTTTAAGGAATTTTTTCAACTCCTACCACATTTGTGTTTTTTTTAATATTAAAACTATAATATTTTTTAAATTTCCCACATGAAACGATCTAAAGCTGAGGGAGCAATTACAGTTGGCCTCTAAAATTCTCTAATTTCATTTTCTGGATGTAGTATCATTTATGGCAATATTTTTTTTTATATTTTTTTATTATGACGCATATGTGAAGATTTGCCCCAAAAAAAATTGAGCCCAGACATTTGATTTTGTGTCCCAACCTTCACCTGAGGCCTCATTGGCATTTATAGGAATAACATAATGCATAGTTTTTAAAATACTTTGTTTAATTTTAATGTGTATCTAATTTAGATGTTCCTTGGAAAAAAAATGAATTGACCTATATTATTATTATGTAACTAAATCACAATCATATATTGGTAAATGATTAAGATACTTTTAGTTATTAATTGATTTTCTGTCTATTTAATTTAGAATAAGAATAGTGGTCTATTTTTAAATTGTATCATATAAAGTTTGACTTTTTAAAATTGTGTTCAAGTTAAATCAAGATAACATTTTTAGAACGGAGAGAGTATTTTCTGTGAACTAGAACATAGTAAATGATAAACTAATTAATATTTAACTAATTATTCAATAGGAGAAGGTAAGAGAATCAGAACATGAACTCCGACTTAATAATAAGCATAATTAAATAAAACAATCTTAATAATTTAATTTGCTGTAAATCCAATTTAAATTGCCATCTTTTCTTTTTGTCTTCTCTTTTGGAGGAAAATTTACTGTCCTTTTCATGCCACTAATCAGTATAGATTTCGCAGCGAAGAAGGGCAAAATAGCCCTTATCTCAAACTTCTCCCATCTTCAGAGATGATGGGTTTTTCCAAAAACACTTCCCAGCATTCCAAAAAGGTACAAAAAGTTAAAAGCAATAGAAGTTGTTCTTCCTCAAGTTATTTGCTGCAAATTGGATGAAGTTATGAACTGAATATTGTTTTTGCAACAGAAAGAGCGGAAAGAATGGTTAGGTGTGACTTTCAAGCCAGAGAATTTCGTTCCCGGCCTCATAATCGGCTTCATTTTGGGGTTAATCTTGGATATAGCAAAGCCCGGAAAAGGTTCTAGTGCTCCAAAGAACAGTCTTTTATTGAAGAAGAATTCTCACGCTCAAAGATTAGCCTCAACAGGCTCCGAGGAAGAGCTCAAAATGGTTTGCACAAGTTTATGTCAATCTTTCTTTGTATAATTTATCCATTTTCCTTTTTTACTTATTTATTCTTTATTGAGTTAATTCTTGGGCAAAGTTTTTGGCTTTACGATATGGATGGTTAATAGGTAATAAATGTTTTCTCTGAATTTACCTGTTTTGTCTTGGATCATATGTGTTATTGAGTGATAGTTGGACTTGATGAATTATAAAATTCCCTTTCGCAGGTTTAGGCATGCTAATTCAAGTTCTATTTGTAAGTAAAGGTTGTGGCTTGGGCAATTTGCTAGTTTTCATGGGCAAAAAGAGTTTTAATGTGACAAACGTTCATAGAAGTATCTAACTTTTAGGCTAGTTTCTTGCAATTATTGTTGGATAAGGGTTGGCTTAGGTGTAAAAATAGATGATGTGTTTATAGTTCATGTTGTTGTTTTGATTTGTCGCTGGTAATCTCCTACCGTTTTCAATTCATAACTGGAAACCGTGACTTATGTGATGATTTTTGTAGAGATCTATGCTTGAGCCTGTTAAGCTACTGCTTAGGCCCAGAAGAGCGAAATCTGGGGACTTTCCCGTTACCAAAGGTGTCAAAGATCGAGTCTTTATCTGACAATAGTTCCCTTTTCTTCAATAAAAATAAAAAAATTAGAACCCAGATTTTGCTGTTGTTGGACTCTAAACGTGCGTCCTTTAGTCTTCATGGCCTCAGTGTTTTCCATTAGGTTAAGGCCTCGTTAGCATATAAGAACAGTTCTTTTAAAAACTATGAAAAGCAATACATTTAAGTTTTGAAACAGGAAAGTGAAGCATAGGGGAAATCCAAGTCACCATGAGATTCTATGGTACTTAAGCAAACAGGAGTGTGGTTTATTGTTGCTCTCATTCTGTTACCAGTAACTCTTTGTTTTAGCTTGTAAAGTAAGGCTGAGAAAGCATTTGCCCTTTAATGGCAAGAGCTACTCTTACATGATCTCAAGTTAAAAAGAAAAGAATTTTAATACCTATTTTAAGATTAGATGCTTCACATGCTCTTTTCAACCGATTTGACATTGACACGGGGACTTAACTTACAGGTTTTGGTTGTTAGACAAGACTTGAGAATGGGGGCAGGCAAGATTGCATCTCAGTGTGCCCGTATGATCTTTTCCTTTTATTTGCATGAGCTCACGACTTTCATAATTGGCCCTTTGAATCATAAGGGTGTAAGCAATTCATCACCTTATTTATTCCTTAAGCTGGGAAATTGCAGATGCTGCTACTGGGATGTATGCAGAGCTGATGCAGAGGTATTAGTTCTCTCGTCTTAATGTTTCTACGCTGCTATAGATACCCAAAAATTATTAATTGATTTGTCCTTCATTATTTTAGCCTTCAACTGGAGATGATTAATCAGCATTCTTTACTGGCTGAAGTTTTTACCTTTTTCAACTCATTGCCTATTTCATAAGCTTGGTTATCTTAGCTTAAAGTTGACGGTGATATGAGGCACTAACTACTGCAGCCACCGATTTCTGTTGAGACAATGGGAATCTAGCGGACAAGCTAAAATAGTTCTGACATGCAAGAATCAGCAAGAAATGTAAGCAGATGGATTTATTGTTTGTTTATGTGTTCATGTGGTGAATATGCACTTTTCTATGTGAACCCTTCTTTTCTTGAGTTACCTTTTACAAGGTTTAGTATGTGGAACTTCTTGCAGGAACAAGCTCATGGAAGCTGCTGAAAGCATTGGCCTTCCGACTTTTGTTGTGGCAGATGCAGGACGTACACAGGTCCAGCATTAATTTGTTGTAAAACTCTTATTTTGCATGGAAGGGGAGCGGATCCAATGACCATGGATGTCAGAAACAAAGCAATAAAAGGATTTGCTATCGGTTATTGAGAGACAAGTAGCATAATATGCTACTCCATTATTCAATGACCATGGATGCATGCCACTCTGAACTAAGCATGAAAGTGGACGTCGTTGTTTAAGAATCCTTTACTTAAGTTATAAATTTGTACAGACTTAGAACTTGGACTACTTTCCGATTTGCTGATACTTCCTTCTGTAGACAATTCCACACGATTCCTTGTTATTGTATATGCTTTCTACTTTGACTATACAACAATGATGTTTTTTGTTTCTCTGTAGGTTGCATCAGGATCAAAAACAGTTCTTGCAATAGGGCCTGGTATGCTCTGATTCGTAGGCGAATGTATATTCAAGTGAATTTCTCAGTTTGAAGTTGGCTTTTGTTTTTCTTGCAGGAGATAAATTAGCAATAGATTCAGTGACTGGGAAATTGCGCCTGCTTTAGAATTCCCCATCAACAAAATCATTGATTATCTAAATTTCCTTCAATGCAGATCTCAGTGACAAGTTCTTCTAGCGAATTTGTAGTTGATGATGGAGATAACTTAGTTCTGTAGGTAGTTTATTCTTCTTAATAATATAAGTTGATAGCCGCTTTGAAGTGCTAACATGGTGTAGCATATCCTTAGCAACTGGCCTGTATCCACACTGTATACATGGAATTCTTTGGTACACTAGACTGGCTTTTAAGTTTGGATATATATTTTGGGTTCCTTGATTTCATGATGTGATAGCATTAGATCATAGGTGGTCTTGCCTTAGTTTTGATGATGTGATGATATGATGCCTGCATAACTATATGATTCCTGGATTTCCCTTATTGCGGTCAACCATTTTCTGAAAGGAAGGCGATCTGTAAAGGTCTTGGAATTAACGAATCTTGAGGCAACAAGTTTCTTTACTCTACATCTCTCTGATGTGTAGAAAAAGATTTTGCGGCTGCTGGGGGAAATAGAGATGTGTATAAAGAGATTTTGCGGCTTCTGGGGGGAAATGTCTTATAAAAAAAGGATCAATGGTTGGGTGTCTTTTTGGAGAAAAATCGTAACTAGACTTAGCCGTTAGTTTGAACATGGACCCTTCTGAGTTCATCTGGAGGAGGGTAGTCGGTGAACCTTCCAAATATAAGATCTTCAGTAGTCATCATCTTCATAGTGATTGCACCCCTGAATGTTTAGATTGTAATGCTCGATCTTGAAAACTTGTGTAACAAAAGAGAGAGAATTTAAAGATTGGACGAGAAAATCCTTTTGAGGGAAATTCTTTTATGCCAGTCAACTTAAAACAGTTTCTTTCTTCATAAATTCAATCTCCTTTCTACAAAATTCATAGTTTAGTTTTCTTACCATTAAAATGCCTCGAAATACGAATACCCAGATAGTGCTTCCTTTGTTGAACACTGGAGATCCTGAACCATGAGATGTGGTCTTAGCTCTGTCCTACTAGCTTCTGGAAATCAAACCAAAAGAATGTTTTGATTTTGAAAAGAATCAGTTTTAAGGTTGCAGTCATCCATTGATTTTAAGCATCCGTGCTTTAAATGATGAATGGAAGGAGAGGAAGTGCATGCCATTTAATACGAGTACTCCTGGGTTTGAGCACAACGGAGATTCATGGTTTGTCAAAGAGAACGCCAAACTTCATGTTGAATATTGAGATTTAAAAAGCAATTTAACTTTCTGATATTCAAGTCCACCCCTACCCACCGGAACCAAACTCTATATCTCTTGGGTGCGGGTGGCTCCCACCCAGCTTCATCACCTCCCTTGATGCCACGTGGCGGGCGGTCGCGAGGGGGTCAGGGGCGTGGCGGTCAGAGGATCCGGTTCCCAACCAATGACGGTAGTCAATGCCACGTGTCTAGAATCTGTTAGGTTATCCTTTTCTTTTCTTGATGCTTCTCCGGTGCTGATCCGGCGGCAACAACTTCACTGCTATATGTAAATTTAAGACAACGTGAGCATGTCAAGTGCCACGTGAGTCTCTCGATAGTTTAATGCAATAATGGTGCGCAGTAGTTTTGATTGTATCGTTTCTGTGACATGTCAAGTGCCAGGGTGGTTGCTTTAGTCTTCTTTTAAATTCTGCACCAAATAATGCTACAATATCTTCTCTTCAATGGGTTCAGATCCTCTTATCGCAACTTTCTCACCGTGTTTGTCACCGTGCGACATGTGGCAGTAGTGTGAGGTGGTAAGGCTGGACAAGAGTAACTCTCCTCCAGCCTCACTACCTTACCTTGCTGTCACGTGTCGCGTGCGGTGAGAGGATCTCATTCCCTGTCCAATCACACTTTGTTTTTTCTCTCTTTTGGTTTGTCGCTAATGTTTCCATTTCTCCTGTGCAATCACACTTTGTTTTATTAGAGCCAAAAATGCATTTTTTTTAACTTCGAATATGATAAAATAAAATAAAATTACTCACTAAATTAACTGAGCTTCTAATACTGTGAAATATCAGTTGACCGATACATCTTGAAACAATTTTCATTATGAGTCATCGGAAAACAAATTCTGTAGGTTTCTAACATATAGGTATGATTGCATACATCCGACCCTATGTCCCGCTATAGCCGGGAGCCTTAAGGCAATTAGATAATGTTTTTTTTGTTGTGTCTCATAAGCTAATATTGCTATTATAATATTATGTTTTATGACACTTCAATATGAATTCTGAAGTTTACTCCAATAAAACAATCGCTTTTATTTTTTTTATTAAAAAAAAAACGTTCATCCTCTTCTCCATTTCAGCGCCACTTCTCGTCTGCATCCCCACCACTGACTGCCGTCCCCTCCGCCCTTGTTTCACCACCAACGACTACCACAGCCTCTCTGCACCACCCTTCCCCCATCCTACTGCCCCTTCTCCACGCTCTCCTTACCTCTGCTCAACATATCTAAAACTGACACATAACTACAAATAAACCAACTGAACAATAAGCCATTAAATTTTGAGCAAATTACCCAACAAAGTGAAACAAACTTTTCAGAAAGAAAACCCATCCGGGTAATCTGATAGAGTAAGCGCAACATTAGTTTCTTTTCCAATTAGGCGGAGGTCCATGGACGGTGAATCTATTTTCGGTACTCATCTTCATTAACACAATCTAAGTACTATAAAAGAGGAAAGGTGGAGTGTCATTTTCTTGGATTAAAATTGAAATCCCCCACTCCAGAATTCCATCGTCTCAATCTCAAAGAACATTGTATAGGAGGATGTGTAAATCAAAGACACAACGATCTTGTAGGTTGGATGAATACTTACACAGTGAACGACAACAAGTCGAGTGTCATTTCTTAAATATTATAATCAGTCGCTTTTGCAATAAAGTTATCGGTAAAAGAAAAATTGACACTATCCTGTCCCCGTTAATACATCACATAACGTGTATCACGCGCGTATGTAAATCTTTTATAAATTTGTTTTTCACAAAAATCTGTCATAACTGTTCCAATTTTATGTTTGTAAATGTGATTATATTGAACAATCACAAGTATAGATATTAAGTAACTCCTAAATTTACAAGGGTTTTTGCTTAAAACCTATACAAAGTGCTCAATGCAAATTAAGGAGTTTTGTGTATGATGTAAATCAGAAACTTAGCGGTTTCCTAGATAGGTAAAAGTTTTTAACACACAACTCACACAAAGTATCCGGTGCAAATTGGAAAAGTAACACTTTAATTCAATTGAGTCGGATACCATGTCATAAACCATTACTTGCTCAAATAACATTATTATAACTGCACTGCACGTGTCTTAGTTCGAATCTGCATCTTTCTAGTTCCAATGTCTTAACTAGAATACCAACCGAAATATGTTCTGAGTCTCTTCATTCACTAGTTGTATACTTCCACATCCTTTCAAACAATAGGTTTAAATATTCATTCACCGATATGGTTTTCTACAATTTATCTTTCTGAAATCAAATAACTAACTGTATATTCGTTTTACCCATAAACATTGTCTAGTGACATGCCAACGGATGCAAATGTGAATCATCTATTTCAAACATAATCGAAAAAAGAATAACATGCTATTTGGAACTTGTGTTTGTTCTATTGAATAAGAGCAACTAATCATAGTAGTTACTTTGAACCACCACCATAATAAAATAGTACTATAATTACTTAATTAAAAGTTGAAATCTCATGTATCCATCTGTTACCCCAATCCATATATAATGGCCCATTTTGAATTGTTCACAAATGTCTATTGGACCCAAGAAGATAGGTAATGGAAATTTTACAGTACTACTGACGGAGTCGCATAACATACACAGCTTTATCTTCTTCTACTGTATAAAACTTCTTGTTTGTTGAAAAGTACTTAAAAGTACTTTAAATCTTGTGATCCAACCTTGTATAGTGTTATGTGACCTATTGATAGGAGATTGGATGAAGTTTGGAGTGTTTTATGAATGATGGAAGGAAATGGGGGCGTTCCAAACACTTGAAGCGCCTAATGTAGGCGTTCGAAGTGTTCTGGAATACTTCCAGACACTTGAAGCGCCTAATGTAGGCGTTCGAAGTGTTCGGGAACACTTCCAGAACACTTCGAACGCCTTGTATAGGCGTTCAATGTGACATGAAGCGCCTAATGTCATTTTGTACAGTCGTTCGAAGTGACATGAAGCGCCTAATGTCATTTTGTACAGTCGTTCGAAGTGACATGAAGCGCCTAATGTGGCGTTCGATGTCACATGAAGCGCCTAATGTGACCCGACTGTTCACAAAAGATGCATCTTCTTCTCCAAATGACATCTCCTTTCATCTTGAACGTCCATAACCGATCCATGGAGGAAAAATCTGCAGAAAAAGGGTCTTTTGAACTTGTCTCAAAGCCTATAAATAGTAGGCTTTGCTATCTTCAAAATATATATGAAAAATACATGAAAAACTCTTGAATTCTTGTGAAAAAATTCTGCAGCATTCTTCTTCTACCTTTCACTATCATTCTCTTCTACTAAACAAGTTCAATACTTTCTCTCTAAGAGCAATAGAAAGGAAGTAAGCCGTTATATCCTGGGAAGCATTTGCTAGAAGTATACCTTGCTCTTTGGTATAGGCAAAATTGCTTTAAGGACAGTGACAATCCGTCACGTCTCGGCTGTTCTATAGTTTGTGTTGCCAATATTCTCTGCAATTTTCCAACAATCTTAAAGCAATTTTGTTGAGAATATGGCAACAAGACAAGCACCAGTTCCTGATATGTCAAAGATGGAGCCATTCGATGGCAAGTTCTTCAAACGTTGGGCGGCTAAGGTGCTATTCTTCTTGGAGATGATTTCTGTTTCATATGTGCTTTCCAAAGACAGGCCAACAGATGAAACAGAAGGCAAAAAGTATGATGCTGACAATACTACGTGTAGAGGACACATTCTGCACTTTCTCTCCAACTCTCTATTTGACATTTATGTCAAATTTGCGTCAGCAAAGGATATATGAGCAGCACTTCAGAACAAATATGGTTCTGAAGATGTTGGCAAAAGGAAATATGTGGTCAGCGAGTTTCTGAAGTTCCAAATGGTGGACCACATACCGATCAATGATCAAATCCACCAATATCAACAATTGGTGGATAACATGGAGCAAGAAGGCATCAAAGTTGATGAAACTTTTCAAGCAGCCTCCTTGTTGGAAAAGCTACCTTCTTCTTGGAGCAAATACAAGAAGAGAGGCAAGCATGATGATGCCAAGTTGACCTTGGATGCAGTCATCAAGCACATTCGCATTGAAGAGAATAATCGGCTTGATGACATTGGACGTGATGAAAGGAACTCCCAAGCCAATGTGGTGGAGCACAAACCCAAGAGGCAAAAGACTCAGCACAATGGCAAAGGTAAGACATTTGTGCAGGGACAAGGACAGAAGAAGATGAAAGGAGCGTGCTGGGTGTGCGGAAAGCTTGGACACAGAGCGGCTAAATGCAACCAACGGAAAGGCCAACCGAGCAATCAAGCACATCTGGTAGAGTTCTCAAAGACAGCCGACGAAGTCATTGCTGCGGTCGTCTTATCTGAGGTAAACCTTGTCGGTAGTGCTTCGGAATGGGTGGTAGACACTGGGGCTACCAAGCACATTGCTACCAGTAAGGATCTATTTTTCGAATATCAAGAAATAGATGATGGCGAGCAAGTTTTCTTGGGAGATGCACATGGTATCAAGGTTCTTGGTAAAGGAAAGGTGCTCCTCAAGTTGACTTCTGGCAAGAGACTGGAGTTGAACAATGTGTTGCATGTTCCTGCGATGCGTAGGAACTTGATTTCCGGAGTACTACTGAACAAGGCTAACATTAAACTTGTTCTTGAGTCTGATAAGCTTATACTTTCTAGAAATGGGGAGTTTGTCGGGAAAGGTTATTGCTCCGGGGGTTTACTTGTATTAGATGCTGTGTGTATTATGAATAATAAGAATGCATCTAGTTCTGCTTACGTTGTTGACTCTTTGAATATTTGGCATGCAAGATTAGGACATGTTAATAAAGATGCATTAAAAAGACTAAAGTTCACCAACCTAATTTCGTATGTATGTGAAGATGACTTTGGAAAGTGTGAGTTTTGTGTAGAAGCAAAACATCACAAGAAGTCGTTTAAATCTGTTGAAAGAACAACAGATAAGTTGGAACTCATACATAGTGATCTTGGTGACTTTAGAGGTTATACAAGTAAAGGTGGTAAAAAGTATTACATAACTTTTATTGATGATTTCTCTAGATACACTAGAGTTTACTTGCTAGCACATAAAGACGAATCTGAAAGCATGTTCATCAGGTATAAAAATGAAGTTGAAAATCAACTAGACAGGAAAATTAAAAGATTGAGGACGGATAGGGGTGGTGAGTATAATGTGTTATCTTTACAAAGGTTTTGTGAAGATAATGGAATTATACATGAATTCACTCCTCCTTACACACCTCAATCTAACGGAGTCGCTGAAAGAAAAAAATAGAACACTCAAGGATATGATGAATGCTATGCTTATAAGTTCAGGTTTGCCTAACAATATGTGGGGAGAGGCAATCCTTTCGGCATGTCATATCTTGAATAGAATCCCACATAAAAAGACCAATAAAACTCCTTATGAACTTTGGAGAGGTTACGCACCTAACTTGAATTACTTCAAAGTGTGGGGGTGCTTAGCCAAGGTTGGTATGCCAGAGTTCAAAAGAAGTAAAATTGGTCCTAAGACTAATGATTGTGTTTTCGTAGGATATGCTCAAAATAGTGCTGCATATAGATTCATGTTGGTTGATAATGGTTCTATCGTTGAATCTAAGAATGCTGAGTTTTTTGAGCATATTTTTCCTATGAAAAAAGAGTCATTAGTTAGTCCTAAATTTGAAAAAGGTGAGTCTAGCAAAACGTCTAGTAATGACACGTCACCTAGAAGAAGTAAGAGAAAAAGAGTAGAAAAGTCTTTTGGAAATGACTTTGTTACTGCATTCATTTTAGAAAATGACCCGACTACATATCAAGAAGCGGTAATGTCTATAGATTCTAAGTTTTGGAAAGAGGCTATCAATAGCGAACTTGAATCTATACTTAGCAATAATACTTGGGAACTCGTAGACTTGCCTAGAGGTTGTAAACCTATCAGTTGCAAGTGGGTCTTTAGAAAGAAACTAAAGGCGGACGGAACAATTGATAAGTTTAAGGCTAGGCTTGTGGCTAAAGGGTTTACCCAACAGGAAGGAATAGATTTCTTTGATACCTATTCACCTGTTGCTAGGATTACATCTATTAGAGTATTAATAGCGTTAGCTTCCATTTATAAGTTAGTTGTACATCAAATGGATGTTAAAACAGCATTTTTAAATGGAGATTTAGAAGAAGAAATTTACATGAAACAACCCGAAGGTATGATAGCAAAAGGACAAGAGCATAAAGTTTGTAGGTTGAAGAAATCGTTATATGGTTTAAAACAAGCACCTAAGCAATGGCATGAGAAATTTGATAATGCCATGTTGTCTAATGGTTATGTTGTAAATGAAAGTGATAGATGCATTTACAGTAAATTTGAAAATCATGATGGTGTTATTGTTTGTTTATATGTTGATGACTTGTTAATCTTTGGTACGAGTCTTGATGTTGTAAATGATACTAAAGCATTTCTATCATCTGTTTTTGAAATGAAAGACATGGGAAAAGCAGATTTAATTCTTGGTCTTAGATTGATAGAAAAATGTGGGGGTTATATGCTTTCTCAATCTCATTATGTTGGAAAGATTTTGAGGAAATTTAATCATTATGATGTCAAGCCTGTTAGTACCCCATATGATGCATCTATAAGATTAGAAAAGAATAAACGTGATGGTGTTTCTCAGTGCGAGTATGCAAAGATCATTGGTAGTGTCATGTATCTCATGAATTGCACTAGGCCAGATATTGCATACTCAGTTAATCGTTTGGCTAGATATACTCATAGTCCAAGTAAAGAGCATTGGGATGCTTTGAAACGACTATTGAGATATCTAAGGGGTACTATGGACTTAGGACTTACCTTTACTGGTAGTCCTGCAGTTCTAGAAGGTTATTGTGACGCTAACTGGGTCACAGATAACGATGAAATAAACTCCACCAGCGGGTATGTGTTTACTTTGGGTGGTGGTGCCATTTCATGGAAATCCTCTAAACAAACTTGTAAAGCTAAATCAACAATGGAATCTGAATTTGTTGCTTTAGAACTTGCTTGTTCAGAGGCAGAATGGTTAAGGAATTTACTAGTTGATATTCCTTTGTGGACTAAGCCTATGCCGTCTGTTTTTGTTCATTGTGACTCACAGGCAGCTATTGCTCGAGCAAGGAACAAAATATATAATGGAAAGAGCCGGCATATCCGCTTGAGGCACAATATTGTGCGTGACTTGATTAGTTCTGGGGTGGTTAACTTGGAATACATAAAAACCGAGTTAAACCTGGCGGATCCCTTAACTAAAGGGTTGAACCGGAAAATGGTTCTTAAAACATCGAGAGGAATGGGACTTGTTCCGTTGGATGTGAATTCTCTATGACAGGAACCCAACTCACTATTAGTAGAGATCCTACAAACGGAGTTCAATGTGGTAAAAACACGTCATAGAAGAGTTCTGTTAAGTACTATCACATATGTCCCTTCCTATGTTGATGTTTGAGGATAGTACTCACTGCATGTTTGAGGGTGAGATGTAAATCTCTTAATGGATAATTCATAGCCATCAAAGATGGTGGTGTGCTGCAGTACACACTTGATGAATATCACCTATATAAGTGTGGAAGTGGGGCCGCTTCCTATGAGAGCCTGGAAAACTCTCTAGAGCGCTTATGAATCCTGGGATTGGGTGCAGGGCCTTTAATGCACCACACCGCGAACTTGTAAGAAGTTAGATAATGGCATGTCATTTGTGTGTTCATATAAACAGTAGTGAAATATGTGGTTCAAGACGGTTGTCACCCTATTTCCGTTTATATAACTGCAAATTGTACTACCGGCCAGTTCAAGACGTTTGTCACTGCTCCGTTATGTGTCATTATCTTCGTTTGATAGTGAAAAGATTGGTTTATGTTCGTTCGTTTGAAACTATACAAGCTTGGATCATGTGGGGGATTGTTGAAAAGTACTTAAAAGTACTTTAAATCTTGTGATCCAACCTTGTATAGTGTTATGTGACCTATTGATAGGAGATTGGATGAAGTTTGGAGTGTTTTATGAAGGATGGAAGGAAATGGGGGCGTTCCAAACACTTGAAGCGCCTAATGTAGGCGTTCGAAGTGTTCTGGAATACTTCCAAACACTTGAAGCGCCTAATGTAGGCGTTCGAAGTGTTCGGGAACACTTCCAGAACACTTCGAACGCCTTGTATAGGCGTTCAATGTGACATGAAGCGCCTAATGTCATTTTGTACAGTCGTTCGAAGTGACATGAAGCGCCTAATGTCATTTTGTACAGTCGTTCGAAGTGACATGAAGCGCCTAATGTGGCGTTCGATGTCACATGAAGCGCCTAATGTGACCCGACTGTTCACAAAAGATGCATCTTCTTCTCCAAATGACATCTCCTTTCATCTTGAACGTCCATAACCGATCCATGGAGGAAAAATCTGCAGAAAAAGGGTCTTTTGAACTTGTCTCAAAGCCTATAAATAGTAGGCTTTGCTATCTTCAAAATATATATGAAAAATACATGAAAAACTCTTGAATTCTTGTGAAAAAATTCTGCAGCATTCTTCTTCTACCTTTCACTATCATTCTCTTCTACTAAACAAGTTCAATACTTTCTCTCTAAGAGCAATAGAAAGGAAGTAAGCCGTTATATCCTGGGAAGCATTTGCTAGAAGTATACCTTGCTCTTTGGTATAGGCAAAATTGCTTTAAGGACAGTGACAATCCGTCACGTCTCGGCTGTTCTATAGTTTGTGTTGCCAATATTCTCTGCAATTTTCCAACATTGTTTCCCTTTATGATGCATGATTGAATATGGTTCAGGTGAGGTTTGGTTCGTATTTGGGTATCAGAATTAGAATCGGAATGGGTATGATAGAGTATGAGTTTGGAGTATATGTGTTTGAGCCTAAAAATGATAGTTGTTTGGTATTGAAGTGGGAATGTGTATAATAGACATTGATGGTGTTTGTCACGTATCGGAATTGAAATGGGTATCAAATGTGGGTGGCCGAAAAAATGGCCAGAAAAAGTTGACCGGCCGGAATAGTGACCGGCCGGGCGGATGGACGGACGGCGGCGTTGTTGACAGGCCATACCACTCATTCTCTCATATTGATAGACAATGGGACTAGTATATCGAAAAAGATATCTATTACCAAATACTTGGATATTAAACTGAAACTCATACCCCCATTTCCCTAAACAATCAACTTCAATTCTCTTATTCCTAAACCCCCAACCAAACACCACCTCAGTGTTTCTTTGACTGGTACGATATTATGTTTTCTTTTATACTCTAAAAACCTTCCTGTTAAAAAAGGTACTAGTTTTTTTTTTTTTTTGGGGTTCTATCTCATATACTTTATCCCTTCAGTGTGTAACCATCATGAAACTACCTCATCGCATGGGGTTGTTTAGACGGTAAATATCTTGGGCAAAACGTTGGACAATCACCCATAGCTTTTGAGTTTGAACCTGTTCAAAGCATCAATGAATATTTACATAACTGTTAACTGTTGGGATTAATTCGAGATACGTGTGATGCGCAACACATTGATAAAGAACACCAAAACATCACGACCTCATGGATTAATCATGTTGTGCGCAAATTATCTCAAGATGGAATGAGTTTATCGTTAATCAATTACTAAGACGTAGCTTAATTGGTATGTGGGTTAGTCTAATCGGTTTAAAGACGTTTTCGCCTCTTTCACAAAACTAGCTCAAAGTAACATCCCAGTCTGGCCCAGTAAAAAAGAGCACATTATAAATAGGCAACTCAAACTACCCTCTCACGTTCTTAATAGACCGATTTTGAGGAAATTGGATGTTTTATTAAAAATGTGTCAAAAGGTTCTCAATATCATTGTCAAGCTAAACATACTCTATAGTATTAAATTTTAGGTGTAGGTACATAATCTAACAGACTAACTCGCTTCAATATATCATCATGAACATAATCCGGAGCTGGCAATTTAGAGATGCAGGCATGCGTAATTTGATTTCACCAGTACCATATGCTAGACACTTCCTCCCGAAAATGTATCGTCAATTAACTATGATAGAAAGATTTTACTATGATGTTTAGAGATTCATGAAGATCCAGTCTCGTGGGATTGCCGGCTGAAGAAACGGTGCCAAGCCATCATATCATTGCCCGATTTGCATAAACAAATGGTAATGTTTCAAAGGTTAAATCGCTTCCCAAAATTGTTCGTTTTGTGTAACCAAAAAGATGATGTGGTTTTGTTCTACGTCTGCACGGAGTTAGCTTTAAATTTACTAAATTTACTATGCCCCAGGGGCATAGTCCAGTGGTAGGTGGCAAAGTTGATTGGGGCTAGAACCCCAACGTCCCGAGTTCGAGTTCGTGTGGAGACAATCCTTGTTGAAATATTACAAGAGTTGCCTCTGGGCTGGGTGAGTCTCGTGTGTCCTCTCTCTTTGCAGGGCTGCCGGTGGAGCACATCCCTCGATTTACATCTCACCTGACTAAGGGGCCTCTGGTACAGGTGGGGGAGAACCCACTCCATCATCAAAGCTTTAAATTTACTATAAGCTATTCTAACTTGTTTCATAATTCATAAATTTCCTCGGCTGGTAGGCTCAACGTGATTGAAAGATAACATGACGTTAATAACACTCTTAAGTTTGCCACAAGGGATCATATAAGTGGGTGCCAAATTTTATATTGATCAATACGTTAATTTTGTAAGTTACTTATCAACCAATAGAAAACATAATAATATGAGATAGACATTTTGCTTTATACACTCATCACTATCAAATATCATGTATTCTTTATACAGTTGGTTAATAAATGTATAATACATAGTTACTTATAATTATCACCACAAAACTTGCCGTGGTGGAATACAAATTAGCTTGTATTTTAAACAGGTAAAGCACATAAGTCATATATTGATGTCTAATCTGATCCTATAGACGTTCTTTCTAATAAACTGATTTATTATCTTTTTCTTTTGTTGTTTTAAACTATTTTATTTTGAAAAATCTTTTTACAATCATTATATCCGAGAAAAAGGGATCTTTTATTTCATGATGAAATCAAATCTGCAGTATAAAGTTAGTAATCAGCCACTGTAATAGCTATTTACATCATCCTTATCTACGGAAAGAGTGTAACAATTAGCTGCTAACAATCTATTTACACACCGAATAGCCTCTTCTCGCACACGCCAAGCAAGGGGTAGCCAAGATACTCGTCTATGCACCACTTGGTTTCTCCAATAACATATAGCAACAATAGTCTCCTGAAATATGTAACGACATTCAATTCCAGACACCTCTGATGAACATGAATATTCAAAGTTCCTCATAACCCACTGATGAGGTTTCATTGATCTATAGAACCATTCCATATTTTCACGACGGATAAACGCAGACTAAACTTGCTTGGCCCATGCACAATCTCTCAAAATATTTAAAACATCCTCTTTCACATCCCCACATAGCATGCATGTGCTAGAGGCATGAAGGTGGTGTGTCTGCATCACTTCCCCAACCGGCAACGGATTATGGTAAGTTTGTCATAGCATAAAATTCAATCTAGTAGGCCTTTTCATTGCCCAAATACTATCCCACTGTAATGATGTTTGAGTATTTGTAGCAGTATCTAAATCATATGTACTTGCCACGGAAAATTTACATGACGCGTTGGCATTCCATCGGGTAGTTGAGTATTGATCTGCATCCACTCTGTTGGACGGTGCTAATCCGACCCTTAATAGACGGATGGTGCTGTGAATGTGTCGCCATATAGGAGAAACATTAAATTTAGAGTGGCTTACAAATAGTTGTCCATATTTGCACTTTAAAACCTTAACTCATAGGAGTTGTGGGTTGTTCAAGAATTATATCGAACATAACCTTTTCTTGATAGAAACTTCCATAGCATAGCTGTAATTGCTCATTCATTGTTTTTTTTATTTTTTAATAATTCAAACACCGGTTTTCATTTGTCCCGATTTACATTTTCTTTTATTTCGTTTTTTTAACAATAAAGCTTAACATATTAATGAAAAGAAAAACATTTTTCATTCTTTGGTGCAAAATTCTGTAAAAATTCAAAGTTGAGATTTTATTTGTACACCTTGATGACTGTGTATCTCCAGCATGATGGTGGTGTATATATAACCCTGTAGTATTAAATTTCCATTAAATTTAAAGTTGAGATTTAATTGATACACTGTGATAACAGTGTATACTAAACCGTATATGTGGTGTGATTTTCTCAAAAGTTGTTGGAGATTCATTGATACACTGTGTGTACGATGTATATTCCACTATGATGATGTGTATGCAACATTGTTAAGCATATATATATGGCATCATAAGGATTAATAAAATTATAAATACATTTACGTAAAAAATTAAAACGACGTGACTTATCATCTAACATTTTACGGCTATGTCTTCTCATCTAGATATTTTACTTACCGTTATCATTATGAGTTCAATGTGTACACCACCACAACCAAATATGTTTTCATGATACGTATGGAAAAAAGTCAAAAATCTTGTAGCACATCACAAATTCGTTCTAACGTTATGTAGTTGGGGAAATGTACTCTAATATTTTATCCAAACAATTCAAGAGTAACGTCACACGTCCCTTCGGGGGACGTCCGATAAAATTGGAACGATACAGAGAAGATTAGCATGGTCCCTGTGCAAAGATAACACGCACAAATCGAGAAACGTCACACCATAGTATTCTTTAATGGGCCTGTGGGCCAAGAAAACAACGAGGTCTCTCTGCTTTCGCGCCGCTCTTGTGGGACCCATTAAAGATGTGTCGGCTCACGCCCTAGCCGGCCCACTGGCCACTTCTCTTTCCATTCCTCTATTTGTTTTCTCTGCACACTGGCCCACCACATTGATCTATACGATACTCTTTTTCTTTTTTATTGGGTTGACATTTACATAAACAAACTTTATGATCTAAATGTAATGCGACGGTGGTTTATGGTGATCGAAGTGTAGCCAATTACCTCTCAACTACAACAACAATAATATTCCGTATATCCCAACGACAGCTACTCCGTATATCTCAACGACAACAATAGCTGCCGCTAGAGTCTGAAGAAGATAAGAGGTAGGCAAACGATACCTCCATCCCAAGGGATAAAGAGTCTAATTCTAGTAGGATGCCCATCTCAAGATATACATAGATAGATGACGTAATAATAATAATAATAATAATAATAATAATAATAATAATAATAATAATTAAATTTTAAACTGGATAAGCTCACCCTTATTTTTATGTTTTTTTGTTAGTGGTGGTTATTCCTATATATTTTACTGGTCAAGGTTGTGTTCGGGTATCACAATTTTGTAGTCAAAGAACAACTGCTAAGATTATTCTAAGATTACTTTAAAAAGAAAACTTGGTCGATATATAATATAAAGTAAAATTGCTATCTATCTATGCAGATAAAAAGACCATCATATATCTAATCATACATATATATACACACACATGTAAGTATGTATGTGTATATACAATGAAAACCCGAACCCAAAGTTGATGGCAAAAAGTATGTTTGAGGAATAATTCGAACCACTAACTTTCTAGTAAAAATTAACTCATCTTGGCATTTAGATTGTGCAATTGTTATTATTATAATTAATTTTTAAAAACCGTAATTACAAAGCATCTATTGCTAAATTCGCAGAATACTTCAGCAACCACATGGAGAGTAAAAGAATTCGGACAGTGATTTTAGAAACATTAGATATGGTTATTATTATATTTTTTTTTGGTTGAGAATATATCTGGAAATAACAGCTTCTTATCTTGATGGAACTATAAAAACATGTTTCTGGTACACTAGGTTCTGGCGTTTGCGTAGTGTCTAGAAAAGGGCCGATCGATTCGCGATCTAATGTATGCAGCCTTACCTTATACTTTGTGCAAGAGATTGTTTTTACGGCTTGAACCCGTAACATTAACATCATAAAACAACAACCTTAGTTGCTACAAGGTCCACCCTACACGATAGAACTGTAAACTTATGCTAAACCGACATACATTCGATTTAGAAGTGCCAACATTTATAATAAAAGGCGGTAAAATACTAAAATACCGATGAGGTTTTATCTCAATGATTAGAAGAAAGACACCAAAACTCTGAACTCTTAGGACCAGTTTACATGTTATGCCGATGATGTCTTAGTTTATGTTAGGGAAATAATGCCAAAAATTCTAAAATAATGCTTACTTTTGAGTTTAAACTATGCAATATTTTTCACCTTACTGTGTTATTATTCTCCAGTTCATGGTGCATGACCAAAAATAAATAAAAAAACAAACTGTAATATTAATCATGTGTGAAAAGGGCACAAGTTCGTTTCATGCATGCGGCCCGTTTTAATAGGGTTCGAATGGACCACACAGACATGGTTTGCTGGCATTAATCACGCCAGAAAAGCCCGAATCAACATATCCATTTCTTTTTTAAATCAAAAATCAATATACTTATTATTATTATTACTATTATTTAGTTGCCATAAACCCTTACTTTTTTCCTGGAAAAAAAAACCATAAATCCATACTTAAGTTTCGAAACGTTTTCATGAATTCCGAAAAAGTAAAAACGAAGAAGGATATTTTACCTTTTCAGTTACCAGACATTATAATACATTTTTGAAGTTTGTAAGTCGGCTCGAGCAACTGGTAAGGTTGTTGTTTTGTGACATTGAGGTTATGAGTTCGAGCCGTGAAAATAGTCTCTTACACAAAAGTATAAGGTAAGATTGCATACATCAGATTGCAGATCGATCTGGCTCCTCTTCGGACCCTGTACCAATACTAGAGTTTAGTGCACCGAAAATGTCTTTTTGAATTTTTAAGCCCAAATATAGAAAGCATGTCGAAATATTTTAACTAGAAGTAGAAGCAGAAGAAGGATTATCATGCTTTTAGAACGATCACTGCCTAAGGAAAAGGAGTGTCTTTTAAGTTATACTCCCTCCGTATCAAACATATTATGATAGTTTGCATTTTGATTTGTTCTAAAAATATTGTGTATTTTCTGAAATAAAAAAATTTAGTAGTCAAAGTTTCTATAATACCTTTTTAATTGGCACTAACATGATTTCTAGTTTACATAAAGTTACATATATAAGAATAGAATAAGAATAATGATCAAAGTAGTTTGGTTAAATTATGTTCAAATAAAGTTATGACAATAGAATATAAGGAGCATTTTTCTTTCAAATATTTTCTTATGTGGAGGAAGAGTTGAAAAACAAGAGTTATTCTTTGATGGGTGAGTGGGTTCTCCCCCCACCTGTACCAGAGGCACCTTAGCCAGGTGGGATGTAAATCGAGGGATGTGCTCCACTGGCAGCCCTGCAAAGGGAGAGGACACACGAGACTCAGCCAGCCCAGAAGCAACCCTTGTAATATTTCAACAAGGATTGTCTCCACACGGACTCGAACTCGGGACGTCGGGGTTCTAGCCACAATCATCTTTGCCACTTACCACTGGACTATGCCCCTGGGGCAAACAAGAGTTATTCTAACTTTATACAATTTAAGGTTAGACAAAATTTTGAGTGCCTAAATAATTAGAGGCTTTTTTTTTTACCATTTGAAAAACTTTGCTTCATTTGTACAAAAACTATAAGATAGGGCCCAAAGCATGCAATCAAAAGCAGCTTTGCCAATCCCATGATTTGCTGGAAGTGTGGCTGATCCTTCTATTCCAAGCATTGAGCCCTTTTCTTTTCACATGTTGCTTTTTTGAATTTTTATTGGCTTTCAATTTTCATCTCTCGACAAACTTTGGTAATATTATAACATAATAAGATTTGATCACGAAGGCGATCCGATCTTTCTCCGGACACTGCGTAAACACGAGAGTCTAATGCAACACGAACGCCTTTTTTATGAGTTTTAACTTGGTAACCTATTGAAAGGAAAACTTATAATCTTGCATCATGGTATAACATCTTTCTTTCCTTAACTAATTAATCATTACATTCAGGCATTTATTTATTTTTGTCTTCGTAACATATACCTATAAGAGGTCATATTTTATCTATGGACAACTTGGTAGTACCAAATCAACAATTATCTAAGTACAATTGTTCAATTTCAGAAGTAAAGTCAACCTCGTAGGTTGGAATATTATTGCCAACCACACATGACACAACATAAAAACACATATAGTATACTCATTCATGTGTTGTAAAAACCCGGTTCAGATCTGAGGAGGCTAAAAGTGAGGCAAAATATGAGGTATCCAATCACGTATCGCCACGTGTACACAAGCAGTTTTTTTAAAAGAAAAAATGCATCACCCCTTCTTTAAAAAAAACCACTTTTGTACATATAGCGACGCGTGATTAGAGTCTTCATATTTTGTCTCACCTTTAGCCTCTTCAGATCTGAACCCGTAATAACCAGTCATTAGGCTAATTGCATTAAGGTAACCTAGTAAAAGGATGAGATACATCAATGTGTCTTGCAAAGTATTCATGAAAAAATAATAAGAAAGAGAGGTATTTCTTTAGCATTTAAAAACAAATGAAAGTTGCGAAAAACATATAAATCTAATGGTGGAGTATTATTTTTTCGGTTCCAAAGATTCGAGTTCGAGTTTGTGTTTATGGCCGTTTCTCGTGTACAATCCTCTCGCATTTCCACATCATCCGGAGAGGGTCCAGATCGCTTCACTATTTGATGTATGCAGCCTTTACACTCTGTGTAAGAGGTTGTTTTCGCGGTTCGAACCCGAGTTTGTGTATGTTATTAAAAAACGGTTTCTTTAACGGACGTCGTTTAATGGAGACGGGATCTCTTCAATGCATTTTCCCTCGCTCCACTCCCCACCGTACGACACGTAGCAGCAAGGGAGTGGTGAGGCCAGATGAGGGTCACCCGCATCTAACCTTACCACCCCTACCGCCACGTGTCGTATGGTGGAAAATAGGATGAGAGGAAATGCGGTGAAGAGATACTAACCCCGTTGAGTGCGCATTTTGTGGAGAAGGCTATTCAAATTCAGCAGACTAAAACCCTAAGAAAGGGGTTGACTTCCACCATTGTTAGGTCCCTTAGAACACACTAGAAGGGGGGGTTGAATAGTGTGTTCACCAAGTATGGATATTTTGTGGCTATTTTTCGTTTTTGAGTGCAACCAATACTTGGATGTGTTCTTTAGAAAGATAAAACTTGAAAGACAAGAAAGAACACGAGTATGTATAGAGGTTCAAGTCAAGAGACTCTACTCCTCTACCTTCTTGATGTTTCACAAGAAGGATTTTGAAATGGGGATTGTTATTTCTTTTGGGGGAAACAACAACCAAAACAAAATCAAAAGAATACAAACTAGGCACCTTGCCTAGACCACAACCAAGAGTTCTAACACTTTGAAGTTTTGCCTCCAAAGATCTTCTTTGCCCTCAAAGAAATCTTGTAGGGAGAATAGTGCACCACACACTATCAACAAACCCTTCAAAGTTTAGAAAACTTAAACAAAGAGCACCCTTGCTCCTTGACCAACAATCTACCAAATCTCTCACAGAGAATCTCACCAAGAAGAAGACTCTTCTTCTTACAATAATCACTCTCAACAATAAAGTAAAAGTATACAAAGATTTACAACTATTTTGAGAGCTTGAGCTTGAGAGCACTTGAGAGCTTGTGAAGTAGAAAGTTGGAGAAGAATGTGGAAGAAACCCTATTTTATCAACTTCAAAGTTTCTTCCCGTTTGAAACCCTCTGCACTGACATTAATGGGTTTTGGCATCATGTGTTGGTGAGTCCTCATCATTGGAGATCTCCCTTTGGCATGTAGCAACATTCTTGGAGAGATTTCAAAATGAATGCCAAGAAAGGAAACCTGAGAAACTTCAACAGAGATGAGTCTGCAAAAAAGACACTAAAAAGAGAGGGTACAAAGAGTCAACTGATGTTAAAAAGTGAAGTTCAAGACCTTTGTAACGTTGGTCACATGAAGCGCCTAATGTGCAAAAGCACAGGCGTTCGATGTGACATTGAGCGCTTGATGTGAAAATGAACAGTCGTTCGAAGTCACATCAAGCGCCTAATGTGAGCTTCTTAAGGCGTTCGAAGTCACATGAAGCGCTTAATGTGGCACTTCACGCTTGTTCGAACTAACTCTGACTTTTAATCAGAGAAAGTACATAGGAGTACGTGCCCAGCCAGGGGAAAAGTACTTTTGGCATAGTGGACTGCATAAAGCGCCTAAAGAGGCGTTCAAAGTGTTCGCACTTTTCAACAGGTCACATAAAGCGCCTAATTAGGCGTTCAAAGTGTCCAGTTTTTCAAACACTCACATGAAGCGCCTAATCTAGGCGTTCGAAGTGTTCGCAGATCCAGACACTTCACATAAAGCGCCTAATCTAGGCGTTCGAAGTGTACTGGACTCCACCAAGGTACATTAAGTGCCTAATGTAGGCGTTCGAAGTATACTGACTTCAAACAACAAACATGAAGCGCCTAATGGGTTGTTCAATGTGCCAAATTGTGCAAATCATCAAAACTCAACATATTCTAACAATCTCCCTCTTTTTGATGATTTCACAACATGCATAGCTTATCAAAGCTCCCCCTTAATATATGCTCCCCCTCACTAAGTGCAATGAAAGAAAAAAAATAACTTGAATAAAATGATATGATGAACAATTTAAATGAATATCAGCAATAAAATCAAGTTATGAAATTTTCATTCAATAAATTGCAGAAAAAAAATATGACACCAACAGAAGGAAAACAAATTACATAGCACCACCACTTGGTGGTGTAAAGCCACTAAAGCCAAAACCTACGCTAGCGGCAAAATCTGTGAATCCACCCATGGATCCTCCAACATCTCCCGAGCCACCAGCATCACCACCACCGCCAGCACCACTGCCACCAGCACCACCACTTTCTCCCCCTAAATCATCAAAATTAGGAGGAAGAGCCCATGGACAGACTTGCATGAGTGCATTGCGAAATGCAGTCATGCGCAGTTCATTACGCTCATTACGAGCTTCATTCCGGACATGCCGAGCTTCATGCTCGGCATCACGAAGATGCAATTGTTGAACAGTCTGTTCAAGGGCAGCAATGCGTGATAGCAATTCCGAAGAATTACTACCACCAGCAGCATCTTGAGGTCCCTCCGCGACCTCATCTTCATCAGGAATGGTGGTGGCCTTCCGTTTCTGCGAATCAACAGCCTGAGCGATGTTGTAGTGATCATAGACGTCAGATTTGGCAACTTGGGTCAAGTCTTCATCAGAAATTTCAACGCCTTTTGATTTTAACAATATTGTGACAATATTGGCAAAAGGCAAAGCTTTTGACCCTTTTCGGAGCGCTGCAAACATGACTTCAACGAAAATCCAGGCTAGATTCAGCTGGGACAGATGTTTGAGACGGTAAGAGACATAGAAATCCATGTTGCTTGGATTTCTAGTGGCCTTACCATTAATGCAGTAGGTGACCACCGCTAGCAGAATGCGATCCACCAATGGCATGTTCTGAGTCTTTTTGGAGGGGAAATACCCCAAATCGAATTTAACGTCCTGCTCAAGGACGCCGTATTTGACACTCCAGTCAAATACAGAGAAATCAGTCAATCCCTCGTTTCGGATTCTCAGGACTTCACAAATTTCAGGAATAGTGAAGCTGAGAGGAGTACCATCAATAACAGTGTTAAGGGAAAAAGGTTGAGACTCAGATTGTGGAGTGACCCACAAATTTGAATAGAATAGCCTGGTGTGCTCGCGGGAGTATTTCTGCATATCAGGCCTGGACCAAAGAGATGTCCAGCCCTGATGTTCCAACAGAGGAACAACGTCAAAAGCAGTGCTTTTCTCAGGAAGATTGCTGAGATTGAGCAGTTTCAGAGGGATAATAAGACGATTTGATGCTACCCATTCTCGGAATAGCATGCCGGAGTAGTAGGATACATGAGCACCTTTGTCAATGGTGCGTGGAGGCTTCTTGATGTCGGGCTCAAATTTCTTCAACCAAGGAAAGTTGTCCTTGGTGAGCCCTTCTCGAATGACTGTGATTTCAGGAGGCTCGACAATGCCTTGTCCAGCCGTTTGTTTTCGCTTTTGTGTTCTTGGGCGTTTGGAAGGACCAGCGGAAGCCATTGTTGGAGGAAGGAGAGGTCTCAAAAAAAATTCAAAGGAAGATGAAGAGGATGAGTGATAGGAAAGAAAAGAGAAGGTTGGCTTTTAAAGGTGAGGAGAGGAAGAGGATGAGTTGATGGAGTAATGGTGGGGGAAGAAAATAAGGAGAAGTGGGAGAGTGGGAGAGAGGATAGAGGAAGAAGATGAAGAGTTTGAGTGAATGGGGAAGAGGAGATGGCAGAACGTGGGAAAGTGGGAAGAGAAGGAGGCGGCTGGTGAATTGATGGTCCTTGAATGGCGCGAAAAACTGAAAAGGCGGCGAAAAGACAGTGTAAGAATAGGGTTAAAGCGCCTATTGTGACATCGAACGACTTCATATGAAAGGATGAAGCGCCTAATGTCACATTGAACGACAGTGAAAGGGAGGATTGAGCGCTTAATGATACTTCGAACGAGTGAACACACTCAGATAAAGCGCTTAATCCTACATCGAACGACCTAATAAAGGAACATAAAGCGCCTGATGCCACTTCGAACAAGTGACATCCTTTACATCAAGCGCTTGATGTGACATCGAACGCCTGAGGAGAGTATGATGAAGCGCTTTATGTGTACTGATCTTGAAAATTTTGAAATTTTCATGCTCAGAACTCAAGATGGTTTTATCAACCCATATTGAGCAACCCCAACCTACTTCTTATAGATACAAAGACATCACTAGGTAAGGGTTTCGTGAAAATGTCCGCGAGTTGGTCATGTGTAGGAACAAATTCTACACTTACCAAGTTCTTTTGTACACAGTCACGGATGAAATGATACCTCACTTCAATGTGCTTGGTCCGACTATGTTGGACGGGATTTTGTGCAATATTTATGGCGGACGTGTTATCACACAAAATTGGCACCTTTGAGAAGTGAATGTTATAATCATTTAACGTGTTAGTCATCCATAACAATTGTGCACAACATGAGGCGGCCGACACATATTCGGATTCTGCCGTAGAGAGAGACACACTGTTTTGTTTCTTGGAGTACCAAGAAACGAGACAATCTCCAAGAAACTGACAAGTTCCGGAGGTGCTCTTTCTATCAACTAGACTCCTCGCATAATCGGAGTCACAATAACCTCTTAAATCAAAACATGCATTCTTAGGATAAAATAAACCAAATTTCAAAGTACTTCTAAGGTATCTAAGGATGCGTTTTACCGCAATAAAATGCATCTCCCTAGGATCACTTTGAAATCTAGCACATAAACATACCGCATGTAAAATATCGGGTCTACTAGCCGTTAAGTAAAGTAGACTACCTATAATGCCACGATACAAGGTTACCTCGACATGTTTTCCCTTTTCATCCTTGTCAAGCTTTGCACTTGTGCTCATTGGAGTGTTCACCTCTCTTCCTTCACCAAAATTGTACTTTTTGAGCAAGTCTCTTGTGTATTTGGCTTGGGAAATGTACACACCATCTTTGGTTTGCTTGATTTGTAATCCAAGGAAATAGTTTAGCTCGCCCATCATGCTCATCTCGAACTCACCTTGCATAAGACTAGCAAATTGCTCACAAAGACAATTGTTAGTAGCACCAAAAATAATATCATCAACATATACTTGAACAATTAAATAATTCCTACCTTGTTCTTTTATGAACAAAGTAGTGTCAACTTTACCTCTTGAAAAACCATTATTAAGAAGAAAAGTACTTAACCTCTCGTACCAAGCTCTTGGAGCTTGTTTGAGGCCGTAAAGAGCCTTTTTAAGTTTGAAGACATGATGTGGTGAATCATGACATTCAAACCCGGGAGGTTGTGCAACATACACTTCCTCTTGAATAACACCATTCAAGAATGCGGATTTAACATCCATTTGGTAAAGTGTAAAATCTCTATAGCAAGCATATGCTAACAACATTCTAATAGCTTCAAGCCGTGCTACGGGTGCAAATGTCTCATCAGAATCAATACCTTCTTCTTGACGGTATCCTTGAGCAACTAACCTAGCCTTGTTTCTAGTGACATTACCTTGATCATCCATCTTGTTACGAAAAACCCATTTCGTACCAATAATAGGATGATCGTGTGGTTTGGGAACTAACTCCCAAACATCACTTCTTTCAAATTGGTTTAATTCTTCTTGCATAGCCAAGATCCAATTTTCATCAAGAAGTGCGTCTTTAATATTTTTAGGCTCTATAAGAGAGACAAATGCATTCTCTCTATATTGCCTTCGTGTGGTGATACCTCTATTTGGATCACCTATGACTAACTCTTGAGGGTGAGAACTTTTGTGCTTAAATGATCTAGGAAGATTTGAGACATCACCTCCAACTTCCTCTTGATCATATTCCGGAAGAGATGAACCTTCATTATCATCATGAACCTCATGTTCCGGAATTTGTGATGCATTTTCTACATTTTGTGAATCAACGTGAGTAGAGGAGACACTTCTACGTGGCTCACTAAGTTCATTTACACAAGGTGGAGGAGTGCCTTCGAGAGGTTCAACTCTCAAGTCAACGAAGATGTTTCCATTTGGAGGATCATCAACGATTTCTCGTTGAGGAACAACCATAGGAACATCCTCAAAAATTTCTTCTTGAGGAGTCACATCTTCATCCTCTACACAATCCTCATTAAGTTTAGGTTCATCACTAAGTGACTCATTAAACTTAACATGGATTGATTCTTCCACCTTTTGACTCCTTTTGTTGAAAACACGAAATGCTTTACTATTTGAGGCATAACCTAAAAAGATACCTTCATCCGCTTTGAGGTCAAGTTTGTCCAAAGTATCTTTGGTATTAAGTATAAAACACTTGCAACCAAAGACTTTGAAATACCCAATGTTGGGAACTTTTCCATTCCAAAGCTCATAAGGTGTCACATTTAGGTATGGTCTCAAATAGACACGATTGATCACATGGCAAGCGGCATTAACCGCTTCGGCCCAAAAATACTTGGGCAAACCGAACTCGTTTAACATTGCTCTACACATTTCTTGTAGAGTTCTATTTTTCCGTTCGGCCACACCATTTTGTTGAGGAGTTCTAGGTGCCGAAAGATCATGAGAGTATCCTTTGGATACACAAAACCTTTCGAAATCACCATCGAACTCACCACCACGATCACTACGGATGGTTTTGATGGTGTCACCCACATGGTTTTCCAATCGTTTACTTAGACTTACAAACTCACTACATGCATCACTTTTCTTAGCAAGAAACATCACCCACGTATAACGAGTATAGTCATCTACAACCACGAAGGTGTAATGTTTGCCACCCAAGCTTCTTGTTCCAACATCCCCATACAAATCCATATGAAGCAATTGTAGGGGCTTGGAGGTGGAAATATTTGTCTTGGGTTTGAAACTTGTTTTCACAAGTTTCGCCTTTTGACAAGTGTCACATAAGTCATTGTTTTCAAAACTCATTTTTGGAAGGCCTCGGACTTTATCAATTTCGCAAATAAATTTAAATGTTTTGAAACATACATGTCCGAGACGTCTATGCCATAGTTGCGTCAAATCATTCTTAGCAACTAGACACGATACATTTTGAGAAACCAAATCATTGATGCTAACTTTGTAAATATTTTTGAAACGCAAAGCCTCAAATAAAATCTTTTCATCCTTTTTCACAACACACTTTGTTTTCAAAAACGTTACCTCATAATTAGCATCACAAAGTTGACTGACACTTATCAAGTTAAACTTAAGACCTACAACATATAAGACATCACTTAGAGAGAAGGAATCGTTACCCACAATACCATGTCCTTTGATTTGGCCTTTGCTACCGCCAAAGTGGACAACTCCTCCGTCTTGCATAGTGAGTCTATGGAAGAGACGTTTGTCTCCCGTCATATGGTTGGAACACCCACTGTCCACGACCCATTTGACCTTCTTGTCTTCGCTTTCTCCATTGAGTGCTAGGGCCTACAAAAGAACCATATGAAGTTGGTACCCTTTTTGTTTTGGGTCCTTGAAGGTTAGTTACCTTCATCTCGCCTTTCGGCACCCACACAAGATTCTTATTATTCTTAGCTCTACATACTCTCTCTACATGACCTTTCCTATTACAATAAAAACATGTAGGAGTATGCTTGTGTGTTGGTGCATGCTTGTGCGAATGTTTGTGCATTGGCACATGTCGTGTTTCCTTCTTAGGAACCACCTTCTTTGGAATAGTAGAAGGTTTATGTTTCACAACATGGACCAAAGGTTGTGATACCTTTGGTGCATTAGCCTTTTGTTTAGGCATGTGCCTTTGCTTCTTCAAGGAGGTTTTAGACTCCTTGATCACTTGTGCTTGTTCCTTTTTATTTCCCTTCTTAGATGCATACATGACACTAGGTTTGACTTTCATGCTTGGCCTAGATGCATCTTTATTCTCTATCTCTTTAGCACCTACCCTTGAATCATTTTTCTTATCCTCAAGGGCTTGAGCACATGATTTCATCAAATCATGTTTCTCTTCAAGTGCAATCACATGCATAGTTAAAAATATGTCATGCTCAAGTTGCAATGCAATGTGATTCTCTAACGTGTCATTGTACTCATTTATGCATGCTCTAAACTCTTTCTTGACACGTTGATATTTTAAATCAAGGAGATCATTTTCTTGTATTAAATCATCTCGTTCATCAATAAATTTATAATGAGATGAAATGTTGCATACCTCCTTGTCATCGTCGATGGCCATTAGTGCAAAGAACTCCTTGTCGAGATCATCTTCCACCACCCCCGTGAGTGCAAGATCATCCCTATCGCCATTGTCGCTTTCGGATCCGGAAAGAAAACTCTCCCAATGGGCTACCTCCGCTTGCAAGGCCTTCTTCCTTTGGTAGATGGCCTTCTTGTCTTTGAGTTGCGGCTCTTTCACCCGACAATCCTTCATGAAATGACCAAGCTTCCCACATTTGTAGCATTTATTCTCTTGGTCCTTCACCTTGTCCTTGGGGTATCTTTCCTTGACGAATCTCCTAGCTTCGTCACCATTTTTTCTTGCAATACGTCGGAATCTTTTGACAAGAAGTCCGACTTCATCATCCGAGTCCTCCGACTCTACGACCAACGCCTTTGAGGAATGGCGAATAGGATCATTCTTTTCTTGTGCATCTAAATGAATCTCATAAGTGATGAGATTCCCGTATAACTCGTCCAAGGTGATTGTTTCAAGATCCTTGGACTCCTCGATGGCCGTCACTTTTGCATTCCATTCTCTTCCTAAACTGTTTAGGAAGCAATGGTTTAAATCTTCTTGTTCTATCTTCTTGCCAACCGCTTTGAGAAGGTTGACAAGTTTGGTGAATCTTTGGATGGACTCTTCAATCTTTTCACCTTTGGGGACAGTGAAGTTGTAAAATTGTTTTATCAACTGTCTCCTTTTGGCCTTTCTAACTTGAGAAGTTCCTTCGTGGATCATCTCAAGCTTTGTCCAAGCTTCATGTGCGGATTGGACACCTTGAATCTGAGCTCTCTCATTTGTGGAAAGAGAGCTATTTAAAATAGCAAGAGCCTTGCTATTTATGGCCAACTGGAACTCCTCCTCCGGGGAAGGATCATCAATATCAATGGGAATCATAGATCCTTTTGAGACCTCAACCCATATTCTGTGAGAACAAGAACGCAAGTACGTTTCCATGTTTGACTTCCACAGTGGGTAGTTTAAAGGGTCAAACATGGGAACTTTAACATGAACATTTGAGATAGAAGGGAATAGGGTTTCCTGCCTCCTTCTTCTGGAAAAATCAGCTGTAGGAGAACTCACATCCTCATCAACAGAGGCCTGCCTCCTTCTTCTGGAGGTTTCAGCAGTAGGAGAACCCAAATCATCAAAAACAAAGGGATCCATACTAGAAATGATCAAATCTTGTATTTGGACTCAAATAAGCAAGATGAGGCTCTGATACCAATTGTTAGGTCCCTTAGAACACACTAGAAGGGGGGGTTGAATAGTGTGTTCACCAAGTATGGATATTTTGTGGCTATTTTTCGTTTTTGAGTGCAACCAATACTTGGATGTGTTCTTTAGAAAGATAAAACTTGAAAGACAAGAAAGAACACGAGTATGTATAGAGGTTCAAGTCAAGAGACTCTACTCCTCTACCTTCTTGATGTTTCACAAGAAGGATTTTGAAATGGGGATTGTTATTTCTTTTGGGGGAAACAACAACCAAAACAAAATCAAAAGAATACAAACTAGGCACCTTGCCTAGACCACAACCAAGAGTTCTAACACTTTGAAGTTTTGCCTCCAAAGATCTTCTTTGCCCTCAAAGAAATCTTGTAGGGAGAATAGTGCACCACACACTATCAACAAACCCTTCAAAGTTTAGAAAACTTAAACAAAGAGCACCCTTGCTCCTTGACCAACAATCTACCAAATCTCTCACAGAGAATCTCACCAAGAAGAAGACTCTTCTTCTTACAATAATCACTCTCAACAATAAAGTAAAAGTATACAAAGATTTACAACTATTTTGAGAGCTTGAGCTTGAGAGCACTTGAGAGCTTGTGAAGTAGAAAGTTGGAGAAGAATGTGGAAGAAACCCTATTTTATCAACTTCAAAGTTTCTTCCCGTTTGAAACCCTCTGCACTGACATTAATGGGTTTTGGCATCATGTGTTGGTGAGTCCTCATCATTGGAGATCTCCCTTTGGCATGTAGCAACATTCTTGGAGAGATTTCAAAATGAATGCCAAGAAAGGAAACCTGAGAAACTTCAACAGAGATGAGTCTGCAAAAAAGACACTAAAAAGAGAGGGTACAAAGAGTCAACTGATGTTAAAAAGTGAAGTTCAAGACCTTTGTAACGTTGGTCACATGAAGCGCCTAATGTGCAAAAGCACAGGCGTTCGATGTGACATTGAGCGCTTGATGTGAAAATGAACAGTCGTTCGAAGTCACATCAAGCGCCTAATGTGAGCTTCTTAAGGCGTTCGAAGTCACATGAAGCGCTTAATGTGGCACTTCACGCTTGTTCGAACTAACTCTGACTTTTAATCAGAGAAAGTACATAGGAGTACGTGCCCAGCCAGGGGAAAAGTACTTTTGGCATAGTGGACTGCATAAAGCGCCTAAAGAGGCGTTCAAAGTGTTCGCACTTTTCAACAGGTCACATAAAGCGCCTAATTAGGCGTTCAAAGTGTCCAGTTTTTCAAACACTCACATGAAGCGCCTAATCTAGGCGTTCGAAGTGTTCGCAGATCCAGACACCTCACCGGTTACTTCAAAGTCCGTCCTCACTTGTTATGACATATATGATATTAATTTTAATTAATTTAGTTTAGATATGATTTATTTGTCCTCGACATTTCATTCTAAAGAATTTTCTTTTCTTCTTTTTTGTCGACGACTAATAATATCACGACATAGACTGCAGATAGAAACACAACATGAAACCACGTAAAAATAGTCATTCGAGAGTTATGAGATGATTTTTAATTACAATTGGATGAATCGAATTTCTTGTCTATGAATGTGTTAACTTAGTGTTTAGTTATTTTATAAAAATCATAATCTTGTATTCTTGTCTATGAATGTGTTAGATATAAATTTTAACACATGGCTATGGTTGCGTACATCCGACCTCCCATATTCCATCATAGACGCATCTAAGACAATAAGGTAATGTTGTTGTTGTATAATCTTGTATTCTTCATGTGCTTTAATTGACATTGTAATGTTTGTTCGAAATAGGCAAAATTTACCTTTATTACAAGAAATATTAATAAACAAAAAGAAAAGAACCTGCTGTTAGGTGAACAACTTGCATCCCACTTTGGAGCTTCAATTACACAAAAAAAAAAAGGACAAGAAGGAACTTTTTGTGGGCATTATTCTGAATCTGAGGCAAAAGCAAAGGAAGAAGATTCCTGAAGAAGAGAATTATAATATTATAAGAAGGGCATATATGAAAAATGCAGTTTTGTCATGTCCTCAAGTGAGAATTTCCATGCAGTTTTGGTGATGATGGGATGATGTATGGTGGATGCTGGCATGCTACAACATATACGAAATCGAGGAAGGACGCATGCAAAACATCCTAATTATTTTGTCCCTTTCTTCCCTTCCTCATCCATTTCACCTGAACCAATTATCCCTAATGAGGGGGAGGCACTCTTCTTTAAAAAAAAAAAACAAAATTCCTCGTCCAGGCCTCATTGTTCCTGCTTCATGAAGCTGCGTGGAAACAGCCTTGCGTGGAAACAGCCTCTGAGGTTCGCAATGTATTTATCAGAGCGTATACAAAATGCATACTACAAACCAGACCAACAATCTTCTAATCTCAATTGAGCGGAGAGAGACTCTTTCTTGCGTACTTTGTTCAAAGAAATGAGAAATTTAAAATACTGTCCCATAAATATGATTAGTTTACCACCGATTAATTAAATATGTAAATTTTATATGAGTGTATTATATTATTGTTCGCTATTCTCTTATTTGACGCATAATTAAATCTTTACCTGTCATCATTTTTCTCTGCCATTAGTTGTTCTTTCTTTGAACAACATTGTCTAGTAATTCCTATGTATCAGTAAATATTCGGCCACATCTTTTTTACAGAAACGATCGTTAAATTTTTTAACTCATGGCTTTGTTAAAGCATTATGGCATTATTCACTGTGTGTGTGTTTTTTTTATTTGCTTGAGATACATCTTAGGGCATGGTAGTCAAGCACGATGGAGACTTTTTCGATGAGCTTTCTTGTATGACTTAATTACGTCTTGGAAATCAGTCTTGTACAAAAAGAATTACGACAAACAGTTTGTTGATTTGAGGTAATTATAAATTACGTTTCGGGTATAGTAGGTTTCCGTATTTACACAGGGTCTGAGGAGAGGCTGAAATTTGCGATCTGATGTACGCAAACTTACCTTATACTTCGCGGAAGAACTTTGCGATCTGATGTATGCAGCCTTACCTTATACTTTGTGCAAGAAGTTGTTTCCGCAGTTTGAACTCGTGAGACATCATATATATAACTATTCCTATGTCATATATTATTTGAGACATCATATTGATTTTAATGTTTTGAATTTGTTAAGAATTCTTAATTATAACACTTCATGTGTCATGTAACTTCTAAAAAGGCATTCTCGTTGCACTTGACTGTTGAGTTTGTGCAGAGTCTGGGAAGGAGCAGATCATTTTGCGATCTGATGTATGCAGCCTTACCCTGCACGATAAGAGGCTGTTTCTGTGTGTCGAAACCATGACCTCAAATTTACAAAATAGCAACCCTATCAGTTGCTCTAAGACCCGTCCTCTGCCATGTAAACTCTATTAAATTAAAAAAACTAAATACATATAACATGTCTTTATTAGTCAATGTAGAAAATACAACATAAGATAGATTTGAAGATCGGAAAAAATGTGGAGAAAAAGTGAGAAAATGGAGCATTACACTCCCTTGAAGCATCTGCTCATTTAGAAAGGGGTTGGGATCTCTTCACCCCCATTTTCCTCACCCTCTTTGTGACCACGCGACACGTGACAGCAAGGGGGTGGTGAGGCTAGATGAAGGTCACCTGCATCTAGCATCACTATCCCTCTTGCTGCCACGTGTCGCGCGTTCACGCGTCACCACACTCCCTTGCGGTCAGAGGATCTTATCCCTTTAGAAAGAGCTGCTTCTGCTTTTTCAACCCCACACCACTACGGACAGTGCTGAAAGTGATCCTGCAAATCCGATATATATATTATAAAAAAAAAGAGGGGAAAAAAAGGAAGCGGTTAAAGGGACAACAGCACCATCCCAACACAAAGCAACAGCCTTATAATATACTCCTAGTAAAGCATCTTCTTCACCCTTCTTTTCTGTCCCCTCTTTTCCCCATTCCTCTCCATTAATCTCACCACTCTACATTTTCCTCCTCCATCTTCATCTACATTCATGCATGCTCCATTCCTACATGCATCATCATAACATAAGAAATAGCAGGGATCATTAATCTTGAAGACTTGCATAAGAAAATGGGTCACTGATCTTGAAGCTTTTTACTGTTGGGAAGCTGAGGGATCCAACAAAAGAAGATAAGGGTTTTTAGTGCTTGATGCAGCAGATTGTTTGTGAAGGAAGAAGGCGAGAAAAACGACAGCGTTGGGTGTGGAGATTATGAGTATGAAACTAAATTTTGTCTCCTTTCGCACATTTTTTAGTACTAGCACAGTTTGAATTCCTTGTCTCCTTCCACACTTATTTATTATGTTTACATGTGTTCCTTTTGTTAACAAATATAGAAGTTTGTTATGAGATCGTGTAAACAAAAAGAAAAATAGAATATTTATATATTTGTTGTATTTTATTACATAGGGGTTATGATTGTATGATTCATAAGGCCTATGTGCATCTTTAAGAATGAATGAGTAACAGTTTTCACTCACAAATTAACATCCTGTCTGTTAGTATTTTTTCTTTCTTTCCTTCTTTTGTTTGACGCAGACCTTATCTTGTCTCAATTTCATGGACACAAGTTTTAAAGGCTTGGCATTTTGAATTTTCCAATGGCTATATATACTTGTAACTCTGTGTCTGTATTCACACAAACGTAGACCTGATTAGAATTGTCAAAAAAAAAAAAAATCCAAACTTCCTCTCTCAATTTTGTCTAGAAACTCTCAAGCTTCAGTTGAATTTTAGTATTTTCATCCACTTATGTCCTGAGCTCTCAAGATACCAGCTTTATGTTTTAGAAGTATACCAAGTTTAAGTAGATTGCTTGATTCTAGTTAGTTGTTATTTTATCGACTTATTTTCAATGGTCGGAACCCCCCTCCCCCTTCCCCCCCCCCCCTCCTTTTCGGCTGTAGTTGGAAGTTGGGAGATCGGAACAATTAGGAAGAGCAAATCTTTGTAGGGTAGTTTGATTAATTTTCATATTTTTGGACTCTGAGTAGTAAACGGCATTCTTGATTTTTTTTTTTGTTGCTTTTTTTAAGTTTTACCACACGTTCACGGTGAAAGGGATATGATTCAGACCCTTATTTACACGAAAAACTGAGAATGAACTTTCGCACTTGGCCGGTTTGAATTCCTAGGCGTTCTTGAATTTGGTTCAGCTGCAATCAATTTTTTCTGCAGCTGAGACTTAAAAAGATTTACTGATGATTCGGAGTTTATGGAAAGAGGATTATTTCATTAAGTTGTTAATCCAATTTGTGTCTATATCTTTTTTCTTTGATGACTATGATTTTGTAGCAATGATGGCAGTGTCTTCATCGAGTAAAGATTCTAGCAGTAAAATGATGATGGACAACGGAAAGTATGTCCGGTACACACCTGAGCAGGTTGAGGCTCTGGAGAGGTTGTACCATGAATGTCCAAAGCCAAGTTCTCTTCGCCGACAACAACTGATTCGGGAGTGCCCTATACTTTCCAACATTGAGCCAAAACAGATCAAAGTTTGGTTTCAGAACAGAAGGTAGCTATTATAGTTTTTTAAAATAATCATGATTTTAGTTTGAGTTGGGAATTTGATGAAATATTGTGATTCATCAGTCAGATTTGAACTTTACTGAACTTTGGAGTATCAATCGTCAATTGGCAGGTGTAGAGAGAAGCAGCGCAAAGAAGCGTATCGCCTTCAAGCTGTGAACAGGAAATTGACAGCGATGAATAAGCTTTTGATGGAGGAGAATGAAAGGTTACAAAAGCAGGTTTCACAGCTAGTTTATGATAACAGCTATTTCCGCCAACAGACACAAAATGTATGTTATGGTGTAGCCTTTCTTTCTCATTTTCATTTTCATTTTTTTATTTTTGATCTGTTGGCTTATTGTATTGCATTCTCTTTAATTTTGTATGGATAGCCTTTCTTTTCATTTTTTAAATGTATTTCCTTGCCTAAATCATCTTATATCAATCTGAAGAGATCAGTCATTGTGTCTCTTCATTATAAGAATTGCAAACATAGAAATGGAAAATAGATTGAGTTTGCATTGAGCTGTGTTTGGAAGAACATTGTCACTTTCTATATTTTTAATTCTCCCTTAGAACCATCTAGAAGGTGATTAACATTATGGACCAATAATCATTGAGCTCTGAGCATTTGTTTACCCTGTCGAGCTTGCAGGCACACCTTGGTAGCACAGATAACAGTTGTGAATCAGTGGTAACAAGTGGTCAACACCATTTGACTCCTCAACATCAACCAAGGGATGCTAGTCCTGCAGGGTTAGTGGAGAAAAATATATTCTTGTTCTTTGGGCCTTTATGTACAATTATCTCGTGTGCCTTTTATTACATTTTGTGTTGATGCAAGTATCGTTGTATTTTTCCTAGACTTCTGTCCATTGCAGAGGAAACTTTAACAGAGTTTCTATCCAAGGCCACCGGAACTGCTGTGGAGTGGATCCAAATGCCTGGGATGAAGGTAACAAATCCCAACTTAACATATTCAGTTATATAACAATTAGTATTATCATATGCTTCCAGACACAGATCACTGGTGATTATATATGATTTAAGAATTTAAAGGAGGGGCTAATCCATCTGTTTAACTTCTATTCGTGAGGTGGTGGAAAATCAAAAGAGGATGTGGATTTAACCCCTTAATAAACTACAGTTTGATTCATGTTGCTATGCCTTTTGGATATTAATAGCTGGTCATGGTAGTCAACTTTCAGCTCATGACTTGTAATTTAATCATTTTTGTTTCGTGACACGTGTTTTCTTCTGGCAGCCTGGTCCGGATTCCATCGGAATCATTTCAATTTCTCATGGTTGCACTGGTGTAGCATCACGTGCATGTGGGCTTGTGGGTTTGGAACCTACAAGAGTAAGTATATCCTGATTATATTTTACACTTGAAGAATATTCATGGTGAATTCGGTGTATTTAGTTTTTATCTTAATCCAGGTTGCTGAAATCCTAAAAGATCGATCATCATGGCTCCGTGATTGTCGAACTGTGGATATCCTCAATGCAATGTCTGCTGATAATTGTGGAACCATAGAGTTAATTTACATGCAGGTTAGTGTTTCTGTTTATTTGGAAGTTAAAACCATGGAACTCTTAGACTGATATGCTTAAAAGTAATGGATTGTTTCCTCAGCTTTATGCCCCGACTACTTTGGCCCCAGCTCGGGACTTCTGGCTACTAAGATATACATCCGTTATGGAGGATGGTAGCCTTGTGGTATGTGCTACAAAAGATTATCCTATCTTGTAACTTAGGTCTTATCGACGATTGATGATATTTGGTAAACATGAATCTTCTTCAGGTCTGTGAGCGATCACTCAACAACACACAGAATGGACCCACGATGCCACAAGTTCCACATTTTGTCAGAGCTGAAATGATGCCTAGTGGATACTTGATTAGACCTTGTGAAGGTGGCGGTTCCATAGTCCATATAGTTGATCACATGGACTTAGAGGTATATTCAAGTGATCTTGTGATTCTCATTTAAGGATTTGGTACTAATTCCCATCCTAACAAGATTCAAATCTTCCTACAGCCTTGGAGTGTGCCTGAAGTGATTCGTCCACTCTACGAGTCATCTGCATTGCTTGCTCAGAGAACAACAATGGGGGTATGGTAAACCGTGATACTCATATAGTAGCTTTTCTGTTGTTGCAAAATAAAAATCCTTGCTTATTTATTCTGTGATAATGTGTATGTAACATAAATTAGAAGTTATCTTTTGATTTTATCCCTAATATTCTGCTATATTTCAGGCTTTGCACCAGTTAAGGCTGATTTCTCAAGAAGTGTCTCAGCCCATTGTTACAGGATGGGGAAGAAGACCTGCAGCTTTAAGGGCACTTAGTCACAGATTGAGCAAGTAGGTCGTTTAGGTCCTTTCGATGTTATTATCCATCATTCTACTAATTTTATTCACTGAAGAAGTAACTCATGCTGTGTCTACTCTAGGGGTTTCAATGAGGCTGTAAGTAGTTTCTCAGATGATGGTTGGATTATGATTGAAAGCGACGGAGTTGATGATGTTACTGTTCTTGTGAACTCATCCCCGAGTAAATTGATGAGCATCAACGTTCAGTATGCTAATGGGTTCGCATCTGTTAACAATGCAGTGCTATGTGTCAAGGCGTCCATGCTTTTACAAGTAAGGAGATATACTTTATGCATCATGCATCATGCATCAATCCTTTGTGCATCTAAATGGATTATGCATGCATAAGAAATTTGTCAATGGAATAAATGAGAACGTGAGCTCTTATAAGCGTCATTTTACTTTCGAATTTGCAAGAGTGATGGTTATCGACTGGTACATGAATGCATTTACATGAGCAAAATGTCATTGAAGTCAACCTTTTGTTCCAAGATTTTCGTAGTCATCGTGGAAATGGAGGTTGAAAAGATTCGAGCTACCACTAGTTTTCGATACAGAACATTTGGCATTGTCCTTCGGGAGAAACTACAATGAGATCTCATTTCTCCAATTTTGTCAAAGACATAGGACCAATGATCTATGGTTGTTAGAGTTAATGTCCTTGTACATGCCATAAGTGGCAAGGGACTGATTTTCTTTGGTCATTATCAGGAAATGCGTGATGTACATGCTTTAGTGATATCATAAAACATATCTAACTGCAGATTTCAATTTGCTTCATTTCTACTGCTACTTCCTGAAGCCAAGATAAAATGCTTATTTCAGATTGTCTGGAAACACTTGAAATATTGGTTGACTAACACACCATGGACCACATCACTATATGCTCGTTGTGCATATTGTATCTAATCGCTTCTCGTCACATTTTGCCATCATTTAGTTCAGAATAAGGACTTAAAATGTAACAACTTGACCAATGTTCTTTCAATGACTATATTCTGTAGTTTATCCATTTTGATTACCCTTGTTCCTCTTCCTTCTGCCAGAATGTGCCTCCTGCTATACTTCTAAGGTTCCTCCGGGAACATCGATCAGAATGGGCAGACAATGGCATTGATGAGTATTTATCATCTGCTGTCAAACCTTGTCCTGGTAGCTTAGGAGTGCTTCGTGGTGGAAGCTTTGGCGGACAGGTCATCCTTCCACTTGCTCATTCAATAGAGCATGAAGAGGCAAGTCGAGTATTTTAAAATTTTGCATAAACGACTTGGTACACTTGCTTTATATATGCAGTTAGCTGATAACTTCCTCAATAGTCCATTCTTTTTTTTTGGCAAAGCAGTTCATGGAGGTGATTAGGCTGGAAAATATTAGCCATTATCGGGATGACATGCTTGTACCTGGTGAAACCTTCCTGTTGCAGGTAAGTTTTGTTCTTGGTTGAGCAGTTCTCTTGTTGATGCATGATGAATTAGTTACCTGCAGATTTCTTCTGAAACTTGCCATTGGAATGGCTGCATCTTCTTAGAGGCTTCGTGCTATTGTGCTTGTGACGACTATCGGTCATTATCCGCAAAGAATGGAAACAAAAAAAAAAAAAAAG
>AP025049.1:2029070-2271622 GCA_036186865.1 Eustoma russellianum | reverse complement strand
AAAAAAAAAAAAAAAAAAGCTAATAATGCAAAACTTGTTGAGAGACTAATATGCTTGTCTTGCAGCTTTGCCACGGAATGGATGAGAACTCTATCGGAACCTGCTCAGAACTAATATTTGCACCAATTGACGCCTCCTTTTCGGACGACACGCCCCTTCTTCCGTCTGGTTTTCGCATTATGCCCGTTGATTCCAAAGCAGTAAGCTGTTGCAGCTAATGAAGTTTTTGGTTTCTCAAATTTGAATTTACTGATTTGGAAATGATGATGCAGGATCCCGTCAGTCCAAATCGTACCCTTGACCTTGCATCCGCACTTGAGGTCGGATCATCAGGTAACCAGGTGGCTGGCGAGCATGCCAGACACTCTAGTGCTGCAAAATCAGTCATGACAATCGCGTTTCAATTTGCATTCGAAATGCATCTTCAAGAAAGTGTTGCAGTAATGGCTAGACAGTATGTTCGCGGTATTATATCATCTGTTCAAAGGGTAGCATTGGCGCTTTCTCCCCCGCATCTTGGTTCCCATGCAGGTTTGCACATTCCACCTGGCACACCTGAGGCATATACGCTTGCTCGTTGGATCTGCCAAAGCTATAGGTAGGTCCTGTACTTAATTAAGGAAGCAGCAGTTGTAACTCGCGGTATGTCCCATCTCAGAGCTGTTATACATTGGCTGTATCTTCTTTGCAGATTCTTTTTAGGAGTGGAATTGCTTAAACCTCTAGTTGAAGGGAGTGAATCCATCCTCAAAACACTTTGGCATCAGCCCGACGCTCTTATGTGCTGCTCTTTAAAGGTGAATTTCCATGAGTTTCATTTCTAATCATCAGCCTGATCTTTTGACATGCATGAACATTGAGTGTATTGTGTTTTAAATTTTTGTTTGTCCATGCATGATATTACACTGCCATTTTTTTATATCAATGTGTGACTATACACCTCTCAACTCCTAACCAGATAAGGACAATATTCTAGTAAATAAAGTATTTTCGTTTCCAATGTAGTCAAGGGCAGATTCTTTTGTGACTTTGAAATATGATGGAATAAAGTAAAACGACTCACTAAATTGGATGCGCTTCTTATATTGTGAAGCAACAGTTGGTTGACACAGTTTGACGCAATTTTCATTATGTGTCATCGGAAAACAACCTCTGTGTGTTTCTAACGCATGAGTATGGTTGCGTACATCCGACCCCCATACCTCGCCATAGACAGGAGCATTGAAGGCAATAGGGTAATGTTATTGTTGTTGTTCTAGTAAATAAAGCGGAGTAAAAAGCCATAGGTTGCTTGCACCAGCATTCTAAGGATCTAGTAACAAGAATAAAGCCACGCGTGATAAAAAGGGTATACTATGTATATGATTCTCACATTATTTGAAGTCATTTAAAGTAATTTTTTTTTTCCTGATTTGGTGCAGGCGTTGCCAATTTTCACATTCGCTAATCAGGCAGGACTTGACATGCTGGAGACCACATTAGCATCGCTCCATGATATTACTCTAGAGAAGATTTTCGACCAGAGTGGCAGAAAGACTCTCTTTTCTGAGCTTCCACAGATAATGCAGCAGGTAAACTCAGTAGGGTTTCGTTCGTTTTTTGTGTGTAGAACAGATTAATTATTTATCGATTCATTAAATTCCTGTCTGCTCGGTAGGGTTTCGCGTGTCTTCAGAGTGGAATCTGCCTGTCGAGCATGGGGAGACCGGTTTCTTACGAGAGGGCAGTGGCCTGGAAGGTTTTGAATGAAGAAGAAAATGCTCAATGTATTTGCTTCATGTTCATCAACTGGTCTTTTGTTTGATTCTTGTAAGTAGAGTAATTAAGATATAGAAACTTGTCTAATGCGGACATTCTTCCTTGCTATTACTTTACCTGACACTTTCTTAATTTACTAGGAACTCATTATTATATAAAGAATTGCTCAGTCCAAAATATATAAACCTAAGCCACAACCATACTTAGTATATCCTAATGACAACAAAAGTTATTCATACAACCATATATTCTAACGATAGATATATTTGGAGACTTAGATATTCTCTTGACATCGTATTTTTGGGCCTTTGTTTTTCATTATTTGTGCATAGACACGTTTACGGCTATTTTGATATTGAAAGCTCTGTATTTGTATTTACTAAATTTCTTAATAAACACGCTAGCACACTATATCACTATTAGTGTATCTTTTGTGTAGGCAGAGCCGGGGTCTCACTGTACGCAAACTTTCTATCCTTTGGGATGGAGGTATTGTTTGTCTGTCTCTCATCCTCTCTAGACTCTAACGATAACTTTTAATGTCATTGGAATATAATGGATATGTGTTAGTGTTGTAAATTCTACTACATGGAAAATTATGATAGTAGAAGCAGCCATTAGAATTAACGTTTTTCAGAGCATTTATGATAATATCATTTATCTTGATTTAGTAGTTATAAGATTTAACACATGTTGTGAGAACGAAGCTAATCCAATTAGTAAGAGACAATTTGAATGAGAAAAAATATTACTACATCAGGAAAGTATATATAATACTTATTTTAAAATCTGTGTATCAAATGAACCGAATGGCCTTTTTCTTTATAGAAGGATAGAAAAACAAACCGCTCAAGCTGAAGCAATACTAAGTGTATCCATCAACCATATAATTGTTCAATGTTTAAAGCATCATATGATCTTATCTTCAATCCTGTCTTAAATGTATTGATCATAAATCTGATCTTATGTTCATTTCAAATATTAATCGAATTGATTTTCTTTAAATGGATATCCATTACGAACAACAACAACATTATCATATTGTCTTAGAGGTTTCCGCATATGGCGAGGTATGAGGGAGTCAGATATACGCAATCATACTCATGTGTTAGAAACACACAGATGTTGTTTCTTGATGACCCATAATGAGCGTCAAGCTACTTCACAATATAAGAAACGCAACCAATTTAGTGAGTCGTTTTGCTTTACTCTATTATATTCCAAAGTCAAAGAAGAGTGTACCTTTGACTCCATTAGAAATGGAAAGATAAATAATTGGGTGGCTATTATGCCGATCCATTTTGGGATAGGATCCCCTCACCGCAAGGGGATGCGGTGACGCGTGACCGCGCGACACGTGGCAGCAAGAAGGGGTGGTGAGGCATCTGCCACGTGTCGCGCGGTCACAAAGGAAGTGATGAAAGTGGAGATGAAGAGATCACAACCCGTCCATTTTGAGGAAGGATTTTTTCCGCACCTAATTAGCCGACAAAAATATCACCATGTCTTTAGAATATAGAGTAATTTTACATATACGGCCCCAACTCTAGGTTTTCATCAGCTTCGATGCCACTGGTTCTGCTTCAATGGTTATGCAACAATAAGGAAAGGCAATTCTTTTCGAATCAAAGGGCTGGAAAAGGTATCCAAACAAGTTGCGGCTTGTTCTGCGAAAAGAGAAAGAAGAAGGTGGAATTGGATTAAACACCAATAAATCGGCGGTGAAATGGGTTCGGCTGATAAACCTAGATATGTTCCTCCTACAGATTTTGAGGAGGTTAAAAAGGAGCCGCTTACTGACATCAATTCTTCTGATTCAACCGAGCTATGGTTTATTCAGTATCCCAAAAATCAAGCATCTCTTTTTGATTTCGATGGGCAAGAAGTTCTGCTGAAGCTTCATCGTGAAAGAAATTTGGGGAGTTTTTCGGGATCATCTGGAAAAACGTATGACATGGTTAATGCCACAGATCTAGATCCGCCTGCATCTGTATTCTTATGTTCAGCCTCAGGATCCAAGATAGCTGGAAGGATATCTCGTTGGGTTTCTCTTGTCCATTTTTCGGACCCTAGTGAGCTCCAAGAAGATGATAGCTTGAAAATGAAGCTGAAGGCACAAAGAGCAGCTGAATCTTTATCAAATATATGTCATCACTCTGCAACTCCTTCACAAATTAATGGTTCAAGGAGTTCTAAAATTACAAGTAGTTATAAATCACCTAGTAGCCGAACCAGAAGTCTGGACCCGGGCAGTCATGGCAACCTCCAAAGAGAAGACATGTTGAAGTGCCAAAGAGGGAGCAGTATGCCGATGTTCCTCGGATCAAATCGAAGAAACCCAAGACAAGAGATTAAGTTACCTTGACATCAGATTCCTAAAGTAGCCACTGTATCAGGCTTGAAAGTTTTGCTTCTTGTCAAGTTGGTAATTAGCCATGTATTATGCTGTCCTGGGAATTTTAGCACTGATTTAAGGCTCTTGTAGTACCTCCAGATGTTCATGGAAACTTAACTTTTGATTATGGTAACAATTGGATGGATAACTCAACCTCAGTTTTGAATCATCAGTTTAATCTCTTTTGAAGTTTTTATGTGAAAAAAAGAGAGTAATTTTACAAAATTCAAACTTGAATTTATATGTACACAACGGGATCACGTTGTATATGATATCGTGATAATGGTGCCAAATACCCAAAAAAGGAAAAAAGAAAAACTGAAAGCACACCAACAAAAAAAGCCATAAAGCTTTTTGAGGAAGAGGGCATGGAACAAACCAGCACTGCAAGAGGTAGGGGGATTTTTCTGCAGAACCTTAATCTCCTTCAGAATACGCTTAGACGCCATGGCTACTTTTACCAAAGCTCAACTGGAAACCCTCATCCCACCTCTCCCGATCAAATGAGATATGTTGCATCATCACTATAAAAACAACATGAAAAGCATCGAAGTCAAATTAAATTACATCATATGTTAAAAAAAAATTCTCCTCGTTTTATCGAACCCAAATCGATTCATTATGAGATGTCACAGCTTTACATACACACGTTTACACAGGTTTCGAAAAAAACTCAGATCGATTCACTATGAGATGCAAACAGCCTTATCTGTTTCGGCCGTGAAATTATTTAAACCAGTCTAGATTTGATGGTTTTTTATTCTTAAAACGCAAACCAAATTATTTAAACCAGTTAGGTTTTTAATTATTTTGAGACCAATTACGGTTTTACAGTTCGTTTTTGTCGGTTTGGTTCAGTCTGATAGGTGAATCGGTCCGGTTTATAAAAAAAAAAAAAAAAAAAAAAAGTGTTGCACTGCAGGGGTTTCCCAATTTCAAAGCCTAGTTTTTTCCATCGATCCATTGATTATTGAACTTTCCAGACACCTGTTTTTCTACTAATTCTTTCTCTCTTTTTTCATTTTTGTCGGTATCTGGATTTCAGAAGAGGAAAAACTGATTGAGATTGAAGTGACATTGATGAAGTCATTTATAGGGAATTCTCGGAGGAATTCGTGTTGATGGACGATCGATATGCCTCAACTGCGTAGCGGAGTGCGACGAGGCCGCCGCAGACCGCCGATTGCAGCCGTCAAGCCGAATCCTTCTGAACTGAACCAAGAAAACAACAAGAATACCAGGAAAAGGAACAATAAAGCAGCAGCGGAGCCGGAGAAGCCACCAGTACGGAACACTCGGCAGAGGCGAGCCGCTGCGAGGAGAACGGGAGGCAGGAATAATTGTAAAAATAAGGAGACTGCTCCAGCTCTGGTGTATGACGATCATGTTAAGGAGGAGGATGGAAATGCTGTGAGGAACACTGAGGTTCTGGCTGGTGGTCAAGAAGTAGGCAGAGCAGAGAAGGAGGAGAAAAAAGAGTCATTGAATTTACATTTGGTAGAAGAGGTAGGGGAGAAAGAGGTAATGGATGAGTATGATAGTGGTGGCAGAAGCGGGGACAAAGGTTTAGCCGCTGAGGACGAAGGAAGCACTGCTCCTCTTCCTGATAAGGTATCCTTTTACCTACTTTTTGTATACGTGGATAAAGTTTGTGGCTTTTGAGTGCTTTGTCGTTGAGTTTGATTGCTTCTTGGTGGATATGTTGACGTTATTGCAAAAGACAGAAATTTTGGAATTACACACTAAAAGCCAAAGAAAGAAGGCCATTATGTGGAATGGGGTTTGTGGGTTCTTTTATGCACCTTCACTTCACGTTAACTGTTTTAGATATCATATTTTACTTTCAAAAGTTAGCATATTTGATTTGTATCAGCAGTATTCCCTTTTATGTGCAGAATAGTTAAAAGAACAGTTCTTGATTTCATTAAATTTCCCCATAATGCACTTCAAGATTACTTGGTCACGTTATTCACAATTGGATCAGATTATTTTATCCGCTGATGGTCCATCCACTTTGCTAATTTTTTGTAACTTGTTTATGAATTTGTGTGAGCCCTGGCTTCTGCTTATTCCCTGACTATTGAAGTTAGTGGAAGCTGAAAATGTTGAAAGTTGTAGAGGGATTTTGTCTGCTGTGGTTAAACTAGGCTGCTTTTTTCTTGACTTTTTGTGTCGGCTGCGTTAAGTAAACCTTGGGAACACTTGGCTAGTTGACTTGCCGGAGCTACATAGGAATGCCATTACTTAAACTGTTTTTCTCTCTTTTCAAAGGCTTTTAGTTTTTTAGTCGTCCATTCTAGTGTTGCACCATCATCATTATGATAGTGCTTGTCCATTTGGGTCGGTTAACCTGTTTCCAAGAATTAAATCAACAAAACTCTGTGTCTGATATCATGTTAACGAGATTATTCTTTGAGATTTTTTCTGCTGAACAAGTTGTAATGAGTGCTATTTGTAATAATAGGTCCAGGTTGGTGGTTCGCCTCCTTATCGGATTGACCAGAAACTAGGGAAAGGAGGTTTCGGACAAGTTTACGTTGGGCGTCGCATTAATCCACCAAGTCCCCTTGAAAGAACCGGCCCAGGAGCTGTTGAGGTATTGTCTTTATTTGAGTCACTGGATTTTTTTTTGGCAGAATTATGAAGGCAAGTGTCTTTTTTGTGTTTTAGGTAGCTTTGAAATTTGAGCATAGGACCAGCAAAGGCTGTAACTATGGACCACCTTATGAATGGCAAGTTTACACGTAAGTTGTTTCCCTTGTATAGATTAACTAAAAAACCATATTCATTTCTTTTCTTTCTTGAGCCGGGCATTTGTTAGAAGGCAATGTTTTATAGCCTGCTTTGTACATTACCTTAGTGCACTTGGTGGAAGTCACGGCATACCGCGGGTGCATTACAAAGGGCGTCAAAGTGATTACTATATCATGGTATAAACCTTAACCCATTGTATATCTAGGTTTGGTATATGCTACTATATTTATCGTTGTCGGATTCTCCAAAAGCTTAGCTAAACAAACTTTCAGCGTAACGAATAATTTGTCCTCCTTGCAGGTTATGGACATGCTTGGTCCTAGTTTATGGGATGTCTGGAATAATAACTCCCACACGTTAGTGATTTCTTTTTTATTTTAATATGTCTAAATGATTTTGGGTGACTTTTCTAACCCCTGCAGTGGTTTGATTGATAATAGGATGTCAATTGAGATGGTGGCTTGTATTGCAATTGAAGCTATCTCCATATTAGAGAAGCTGCATTCTAGAGGGTAAGTCTCTTCGCTTAAGTTTAGTTTGTACTACCAGCTGAAATTTTGTTGGGTTTCTATTATTCCCCGTGTGTATTGCACCGTTCTTTTAAGTACACAGAAAATTCTTTTAAGGTGAATCAATTCTGGATACTTGAATGGCAAGGACACCAATTAGAAATACAATAGTAAAGTTCTTCTTGTTGTTTAGTTGCAATGGGAAAAAGTTAGGCTAGATAGACCAACATAGATGAGTTTGATGACGAGATGTTTTCCATTTCAGTGTTCTATATATCATTGATGCTCCATTGATTGTAGAATTGACTTGAAAAGAAAGTAGTTACGTCGGTGAAAATGTGCAGATGTTTTATATAGCTTTGATCCTGATGCATGGAGTTCTTAGAGTTGTTAAATAGTGCACCAGGGATGTGAAGAATTTCTTATGTGGTGACTTGTGGATGCGTCTATTGGTGACATGTAGATTCTTGATGTTGCTGGAGGATGCATATTTTTGTTGGTCTTTTAAAAATAATTTTTGCTTAATGTCAAACATCACTTCTTTGCTGTTGAGGTTTTTGTTCTCATCCATCTTAATTTGTTGTGCCATTTTTTGAGGTATATGTGTAGTATATTTTTAAAAATTGTCAAGGGCGCTGCTGAAAACAAATCTAGATAAAATCTTTTTTTTTTCAACTGCACACATCATCTGTGACTTGTGGATGCGTCTATTGGTGACATGTAGATTCTAGATGTTGCTGGAGGATGCATATTTTTGTTGGTCTTTTAAAAATAATTTTTGCTTAATGTCAAACATCACTTGTTTGCTGTTGAGGTTTTTGTTCTCATCCATCTTAATTTCTTGCGCCATTTTTTGAGGTTTATGTGTAGTATATTTTTAAAAATTGTCAAGGGCGCTGCTGAAAACAAATCTAGATAAAATCTTTTTTTTTTCAACTGCACACATCATCTGTATGTGATCAATATACACGTTTACCTACGACTTGCAGGTATGTACATGGTGATGTGAAACCAGAAAATTTCTTGCTTGGACCTACTGGAACACCTGATGAGAAGAAATTGTTTCTCGTTGATCTTGGATTAGGTAAATATATTAGTGGACATTATAGCAGAATGTACCAATTAAATTTTACATTATGAAACACCTGAATGATAACCTCATCTACTGTCTTTTATTCTTTCAGCCACCCGGTGGTGTGATACTTCAACCAGTCAACATGTCGATTATGATCAGCGGCCGGATGTTTTCAGGTAGTGGGATAGGAAATATTTGGTGTCAGACTTTTAGTCATTGATTTCTTCATCACCATTCTTTCCTTGCATTTCGGGTTTATGATGTGTATGATTATAATATCGCAGAGGAACTGTGCGGTATGCAAGTGTTCATGCACACCTTGGAAGAACTGGGAGCCGAAGGGATGATCTGGAATCTCTTGCTTACACTCTTATCTTTCTTTTGCGTGGTCGGCTTCCTTGGCAAGGATACCAGGTCAGCATTTTCTAGATTGATCATTTGATTTGTCTGAGTTATTTTTGGCTTTATATTAATCTTTTCTTTATTTTGTTCAGGGCGAAAACAAAGGATTCCTTGTTTGCAAAAAGAAAATGGCAACTTCCCCTGAAACTCTCTGTTGTTTCTGTCCTCCTCCTTTCAGGCAGTTTGTTGAGTATGTTGTCAACTTGAAGTTTGACGAAGAGCCTAATTATGCAAAATACATCTCCCTTTTTGATGGAATAGTTGGTCCTAATCCAGATATCAGGCCAATCAACACTGATGGTGCACAGAAGGTATCCCATATTCCTTGCGCTTTTATACATCAGGAAATTTGCGTTAAATAATGACCAATGGCCATTTTTTCTTTTATTAAGCTTGTATATCAAGTTGGGCACAAGAGAGGGCGCTTGACTATAGAAGATGAGGACGAGGAGCAACCAAAGAAGAAAGTCCGACTGGGAATGCCGGCAACTCAGTGGATTAGTGTTTATAATGCTCGACGGCCAATGAAACAGAGGTATTTAAAACTGAAGGTTGATCCAGTTGTCTACGGTTATTTATATGAATGGTGGCCTCAAATGATGTGATTGGTTTTGCAGGTATCACTATAATGTTGCGGACATGAGGCTAGCTCAACACATCGAGAAAGGGAATGAAGATGGTCTATTCATCAGCAGCGTGGCCTCTTGTACGAATTTGTGGGCATTGATTATGGATGCTGGGACTGGTTTCGCTGCTCAAGTTTATGAGCTCTCACCTTTTTTCCTCCATAAGGTTTTTGAACTCTTTCCACCTAACTTATGTTTTACTATGGCTGAATGGCAGAGTAATTAAGTCTTTATTTTAGTTCTGATGGTATTGGCTGTGGGAATCCTACTTAAATGCACAAAGACCAGGTCAGATTTATGTCAACCACCCTAGTAAACAATTCTGCTTATGTGTAGGAATGGATTATGGAGCAATGGGAGAAGAACTATTACATTAGTGCTATTGCAGGTGCTAACAACGGCAGTTCATTGGTTGTTATGTCTAAAGGTTTGTGGTCCTGACGTTATGCTACTATAGTAGTTGACATCTCCATTTTTGAGTTATACTGACCTATTTATATCCTAATAGGTACTCAATACGTTCAGCAGTCCTACAAAGTCAGCGATTCATTTCCCTTCAAGTGGATAAATAAAAAGTGGAAGGAAGGTTTCTATGTTACTTCCATGGCAACTGCCGGATCTAGATGGGCAATTGTAATGTCACGTGGGGCTGGGTTCTCGGATCAGGTTAATGCAACATGACAGCCATTTTTCTTGCTTAATGCCATCTTTATCTTTTAAGTGGCTGTCCTGTCTAATTAGTTTTCATGAATCTCAGGTTGTGGAACTAGACTTTCTGTATCCTAGCGAAGGTATTCATCGGAGATGGGATGCGGGTTATCGCATCACGTCTACTGCTGCTACATTTGATCAAGCTGCCTTGGTCCTTAGTGTTCCGAGAAGAAAACCGGGTGATGAAACACAAGAAACTCTCCGCACTTCTGCCTTCCCCAGCACACATGTGAAGGTTGATTGCTTTGATATTCTCTCTCCTAAAATTCATGTGCATTTAAAAGTACGTTGTTTGTTCATTGTGTAGTTGCATCTGTTCTTTTCTCTTGCAGGAGAAATGGGCTAAGAATCTTTACATTGCGTCTGTGTGTTACGGACGAACTGTTTCCTGAGGCATAGCTTCTCTGATAAAGAGACTTGTTTAACCGGTATAATCCTTAAACAGCTTGCTATATGGAAAATTAGATCGGTCTCCTTCCTTCAGTGTGTCTCAGTTGTTTCTTGATGGAGCCAACGTTTTGAATAGTGCAGCCACCAGCAGGGGAACTGTGCACACAATAATCCGACCATGACCCATGGATGGTAGGCTCTTCATAATTGCATGGGCTAGTTTATCAACATGACAGTTAGCTTATCCGTATTCTGTTCATACAAATTATTTAATAGGCCAACCTTAATACTTTTATGTGTAGTTTGCACTTATTTAGAGTCTCCAAGATGTTTTTGTGAGAACGACCTTTTGGTGGGTATGCTGCCTGAGCGTCGAATTTCGATGACCTTTAACCTCTAAGATAGGTTTCTTGACAATGTTATTAGGATGTTAGAATATCATTTATCTTTCATGTGTTTTGTGGTGGCGTTGTGAATTTTATGCGTCGCGTTGCTTTTTGATTCACCATAAAAATCTGCGACAACACATATCCAATACATCTTAATAATAACACATATCCAGTATATCTTAACGACAGCAAAAGTTATCTATTGGATCTAGAAAGGGTTAGGGGCAGCCATCCCAAAAGATAAAGATTGTGTTTCCAATGAGATTCCTCGGCTCTATATAATATCATGTGTGGTACATTATAACATCATGCGTTACATTTTAAGAATTTATCATCCGCTTTTGAACTAGCTTATGCATCAAAGACGATGACTTTCTAAACAAAGTTTGTAACATTTGATCTAAGATTAGATTAGCATGTTCCTAAACTGAGATCAATTTGATCACAGCTTCTAGCCGTTAAGTAGATAAGAATTTCAGTTCCCAAATGTGCTTTTGTGCTTGCAACATCAGCAACTACAACACATACCCATCATATCTCAACAATAGCTAAAGCCAGTTTGGAGAAATCAATACCTTTCATCTTAAAAGATATAGAGTTTGTTTCAAGCAAGACTCTCGTTTATATATGGAAGAGAAACACAAAAAGTGAAAATTCAACCTAACATTGAAACTCAGCCCCTTTAGACATTATATCCCAAATGTGATCGCTACTTTTCCTCATTTTTCTTTTTTGTTTTTGTTTTTGGTCTCTCTCACATTTGAGCAAAATCCAAATTCGAGTTGGATTTCGCGCTTTTACTACAGTTGGTTGCAAAGACGAGGGATTTTTTTACCACATTTCTTATGTCACTGTGTCGCAATATAAGATCAAGACCCATGTCTTTTTTGTTTACGCGACCTTCCCACATCAGCACCAAACCAATTTAGTCCCCGTCCAGGGTTAGCTCAGGCACATTGTAACAGACATTGTACACAAAATTCACTTGAAAGTTGGAAGGCATGATATGAATATTTACAAGTAGAGGATACTGATCGGGCCAGCCAGAAAAGATAAACATAAATATTCACTAGACTGTACTTGGTACACCTATCAACAAGGCAGAGCAAGGAGCCGGACAGAAAAGCCAGAAAGGATGTTTACAGGTGGGAAAATGTAAAGCATCCTTTTGGAACATGCTTAGTAGAAGCAACCTTTTTCCTCCTCTAGGAATGTCCCAACTCCTGAGGGTCTTTAAAATCCAATGAGAAGATGAAGTAGGCAGTGGTCGTACCATGTCCTTTTATTAATTTATTCCTTTCCTGAAAATCCTAAAATGCTTGGCCGGAAACATAATCTCTTTAAAGGGACACTTTCCTGGAATAAGAGTGTTGCAACATAGACGGGGATCAGTAGGGAAAGAATGCGTTTGAGAAACTGTCCAGTCTTCTCACAATATAAAAAGCTTCTAGTTAATGTGTAGGAAAACAACATTACCCATTGCCTTATAGGCTCTCGCCTATGGCAGGGTATGGAGGGTAGGATGCACACAACCATACTCATGTGTTAGTAACATACAGAGGTGATTTCTCGATGACTCTTAATGAAAATTGTGTTAAGGTGTGCTGATCAATTGCTACTTTATAATATAAAAAATATAAGAAGTAGCAGATACATAAAAACTAAAATATTAATGCTTTAAGAGACAGGGTCACCTCGGTTTCGTCACGATTGTATCTAATCGTGAAACGGCATCTGCAACCTCTTATATCATGCAGCCTTCTTTGGATCTCAGTAACACGTGCATCATAATATCGAGCTTGATCTTTTTGTTCCTAGAACATTTCACAACGGTAAACATTGAAACTTTCAGGCCAACTACAAAGTACTTTCAAGTAGTGTCCTCCCCAAACCCTCCCTTTTCTTTATTCTTTCGTTTTGCTTTCGTTCTTTCAAGCAGGCCCCTGGAACGGGATCATCATTCAATTCCCTTCAACTTAGTACATTGAACGTTAATCGGGAAACAAGCACCCTCTCTAGTAGCAATTTCGATGTCCCTTCTCTGTATTTGATGAGTTCTTTAGGTGCAGAGGCAGTTTCATGATTACTTTCTTCCACCTCAACCCCCCACCCCCCACCCCAAGAAAAAAAAAAAAAAAAAAAAAGCTCTCCTCTCTATCTACCGTTCCTAATCTTCATACCAGACGCAACTAGTTATCTGCTTTTCTACATGTCCATGAGCTCTTATGCATCAAATGCATTACTGTTGTATGGTCCAACATTAAGGCTCTTAGCCGACATGAATATTTAATATTTCTCTTTACTTGTTCCTTAACCAAGTTCACCATCAAAACATGAATCCAATCAATTTATCATCTAACACAAGGAAAAAGTTTTTCTTTTCCGAGTGAAATAATATATATACCTCGTTCTCTTTTAAAGCATTCACTGTCAGCAGTCAAGCTGGTAGTTAACTCTAATTGAGCACCCAAATTAACATAATCAAACAAAATGAAAGGATCTTCCTCCATTGGGTTAAACCAATGAATAATTCTCCTTTCATGCATTCATTGTTAGCAGCCAATCTGAGAAAGAAGTGGCGGAAAGGGGCGGAGAAGAGCATTAGCACTCCTCCATATTTGATTATTTCTGTCTAACAACTTGAACAGAATAATCCATAAAGAGTCCAATTAAACTAGTCAGTCTTTTGCTCTTTCAAGTAGGCGCATGGTAAATACCCTCTTCGGTTTATCACTAGATTCTTTCTAGTATGTTAGGTTATCATCTCAATTAAATGCTTAAACTATAACCAGAAAGTGTAAGTTATACTTTTAAGCACTCTAACACAGCCCCAGCATGCGGGTCTACCACATTTTTCACTAGCTAACCCAAATATGCACACTACTTTTTCAAAAAGTAGGGCAGCAACTTAAGTTGTTCGAAAGAAGCGTAATGTATACATTTTAAATGCTCTAAAATAAGCTCCTAATGTTATGTCTGAACCCAAATTTGACTTCACTTGTGTCATGTGTCATCAGGGTTCTGATAAGTTTTTTCTTGTTGGAATCTAGGACTTCTCCACATGAAAATTTCTTCTTTTTCTCCCCCCCCCCCCCCCCCCTCCCCGTGTTGCGCAATATTATTAGACGATGGCTTCCAAGACTGAAAGCCTGAAATAAATAGAAAATCATCACCCCATGCTGAAACAAATGTTTCATATGCATTGCAACGGATATGGGACTAATTACATGCAAGGCAGCTAATTGCCAAGCAGCCCGCATTTAGCAAGTGACAACCATTCCTTTCCTCTAAAATCTATTAGCTTGTGATCCCTTAATCACTAAATTTCACAATCTTCTTCATTTGTTTGTATGTAAAGTTTGAATCTTGCTACGGACTCCCCCTTTCAAACCCCCCCCCCCCCCCCAAAAAAAAAAAAAAAAGACAAAAGGAAAGAAAAGAAGAAAAGCTCCAAATTAACCTCATGGATGAAAGAATGCCATGATACCTGGAAACAAAGTACCTCCTCTCCAACTAGAACTCTGTTGCACTCTGAGTCCTCCAAGGCAATGGACCTCTCACGAACATCTTTTCTGACATCTACCCATTCATCCTCCTCCGGGCCAAACCCAATAAATCTAACACAAACTTGCTGCAAACAGAAAAACATACAAAGATGATACAGTTTAAGACCTTATACATGAATGAATTTCTTATAGCCTACATAATCCTAAAATTTTCCAGTGATTGAAATTTATGAAACTAAGTTACAACAACACTCAAGCTTTTTTCTTACTATGTGAGATCAGTTATATGGATCAATTATTTCTCATGCGCTTTATTTATTTATTTACTTATTGTTTTTTTTTGAGTTGCAGCTTAAATCCTACCCTCCTTATGTGTTAGGTACCTAATGCATCGTATGCACATGTATGAAACTAAGTTGCATGGAGTTATATTCGGATGACAAAAACTTTCACTCAGCAATAACACCTAAAAGAAAGATTTGGCATGACCATGACCAAGCTCATGCTGGAACCGGAAACAAAATCATAATATTTTCAAACAATGTCTTTGAAGAATTATTATTCATTTCACTTAACATTAAGTGTTCAAGATTTGCTCCTTATACAGGCTTGTTTACAAAGACCACATAGGGCCATAGGACTTCCAATGGCTAGGAGGTCCACTGTCTGACGGCTATTTTGAGCTCCAACAGCTCTATTCCTGCAAACTGCTAAGCCAGTAATTTAGTGGCCTTACCACTGTATTTATTAACTATATGTGTATGTAAATGCATGTGTATACTATGTGTACCTATATGTGTGTACAATGGATGTGTGTATGTGTTGCCTTACCAGTGTATTTATTAACTATATGTGTATGTAAATGCATGTGTATACTATGTGTATCTATATGTGTGTACAATGGATGTGTATATGTGTACGGCAAATGTGTATTTTATCTTTTATTTCTACACTCTCCCTCAAACTTGTTGCATATTTTTATACGCCCAATCTTGATCTTTAAGGTCTGAAAAATCTTTGTTGAGGCAGGTTTTGTTAGTATATGAAGAAATTGAAGTAGAAAAATGATTTCATTCATATGTTGAAAATGTACATTGGTTCGGTTTTTATAGCCTTGAGTGGAGGCTAGAGTTAAATGCTACAATCTTCTATCTATGGTAACTACCTTTATCTTGGAATCAATTTGATTCCTCTACTTATAAGGAATGATTCATTTCCTTTTTCCTTTAGTCAAATATCTTATACTAATTTACATATATTAATTACATATCAATCATATATTTACATATTTACTTTCCTACACCCCCCCTCAAGCTTGACTGTAGATATTGATGCAGCCAAGCTTGGATACCAGATTCTGAAATGTTTTGATGGAGACTGGTTTGGTTAGGATATCCGCCAGTTGATTAGTTGTAGATATATGCTCGAGGCTGATGGTCTTATCTTCTAACTTTTCACGCATAAAATGTCTATCAATTTCCACGTGTTTTGACTTGTCATGTTGGACTGGGTTTTCTGCCATATGAATTGCTGATATGTTGTCACAAAATACTCGTATTGGCTCTTCCAATGGTTGTCTTAAGTCACTTAGTACCCTTCTTAACCACATTCCTTCGCATACTCCTAATGCCAGTGATCGTAGTTCTGCTTCTGAGCTGCTTCTTGAAACAACTGCTTGTTTCTTGCTTCTCCAAGTGATTAAGTTTCCCCATACATATGAACAATAGCCGGTGGTTGACCTTCTATCTGCCTTTGAGCCTGCCCAATCAGCATCAGTGAATATAGTAACTCCCTTTTGCTTTGTCCTTTTGAAATGCAACCCTTGTCCAGGTGACCCTTCAAGTATCTGAGAATTCTCATAACTGCTCTCATGTGTTCGTTAGTAGGTGCCTGCATGAACTGACTTATAAAACTTACTGCATATGCAATATCAGGTCTAGTATGAGATAAGTATATTAGTTTTCCCACTAACTTTTGAAATCTTAACTTATCTGTGGGTGTGTTATCCATAAATTTACCAGCCTTATATCCTGGTTCAATAGGAGTAGGAGCAGGTTTACTTCCTAACATTCCTGTTTCTGTTAGTAAATCAATTACATATTTTCTCTGTGATACACTCACCCCTTCCTTATTTCTAGCAACTTCCATTCCCAGGAAGTATTTTAATTTCCCAAGATCTTTTATTTCGAATTTCTGTGACAACATTTCTTTGGTTTTTTCTATACCTTGTATATCATTTCCTGTCAGTATTATGTCATCCACATACACAATCAATACTGTAATCTTCCCATCCTTACTCATACGTGTGAACAACGTGTGATCACTATGACACTGTTTGAAGTTTTGCCCTTTTACTACATTTGTAAATTTTTGAAACCACATCCTTGGTGATTGTTTTAGACCATAAAGTGACTTATTGAGTTTACATACAGTTCCACCCTTTGTTTTTTCTTCAAATCCAGGTGGTATTTGCATATATACTTCTTCTTGGAGTTCTCCATTTAAAAATGCATTTTTAACATCAAGTTGGTATAATTCCCAATCAAGATTGACAGCTACTGAGAATATTACTTTTACTGTGTTTAACTTTGCCACAGGCGCAAATGTGTCTAAGTAGTCTATTCCATAAGTCTGTGTAAAACCCCTGGCTACTAGTCTAGCCTTATACCGGTTTATGGACCCATCAGTATTATACTTGATCGTAAATATCCACTTACACCCAATTGGTTTTACTCCCTCAGGAAGTGTTGTAAGTTTCCACGTATTCGCCTTTAAAAGGGCATCTATTTCCTGGTTAATAGCTTCTTTCCAGTGTGGGTTCTCTAATGCTTCATATACATGTTTTGGTATTGAAGTAGAGTCCAAATGAATAGTGAATGCCTTGAAACGTGGTTGCAACCTTGAGTATGTCATAAAGTTATAAAGAGGATGCTTGGTACATTCTCTCACTCCTTTTCTCAAGGCAATCGGTCTGTTGTCCACTTCAAGTGGTTCAGGTTGTGTAGTACATTGATTCTCCACGAGTTCTGGTTCTAATTGTTTGTGGGTATACTTCCTTGTATATACTTTTGTGATTGGTGTTTGAGTAGGATAACTCGTATGTGGAGTGAATCCTTCCTCTGATAATGTATTATTTTGAGGTGAGTTAAGATGGTTTTCTTGATGCTCACCTATAGGTGACTGACTGGTAGGTGGTGTTTGTGTTTCAGTATTACCAATATCCAGTATGTTCCATCGGTTTTCAGGTATTTTATAGTTTTGATGATTGGTGTAGTATGGTTGAGTTTCATTGAAGTGTATGTCTAGTGTAGTGTAGATTTTCTTGGTATGGGGACAATAACATCGGTACCCCTTTTGTGTGCCCGAGTAACCAATAAACATACACTTGATTGACTTAGGATCTAATTTGCTCCTGTTTGTTGGTTGTATGTACACATAAGCTGTACATCCAAACACCTTTGGTGGCAGTTCAGATAATAGTTTTGTATGTGGGTAATTTACTAGTAGTTTCTGTCTTGGTGTTTGATATTGTAATGTTTTTGAAGGCATCCGATTTATGAGGTATGCTGCTGTAAGTACAGCTTCTCCCCAGTAATGTTTCGTCACTTGCATTGTGAACATTAGTGCCCTTGTGACTTCTAGAAGATGTCTGTTTTTTCTTTCAGCGATGCCATTTTGTTGAGGTGTGTTTACACACGAAGTTTGATGGTAAATCCCTTCTTCAATCATGAATTGTTTCAAGTTCTGTTCTAAGTATTCAGTGGCATTATCAGACCTTATTGTCTTAATTCTTTCACCAAACTGGGTCTTTATAAGATTATGAAATGTTTTTATTACATGTCCAACTTCTGATTTATTCTTGAGTAGATAAATCCAGGTTAAGCGAGTATGGTCATCTATGAATGTAATGAACCATCTTGCTCCATTTATATTTGCTACTCGCGAGGGCCCCCACACATCAGTATGTATTAAATTGAATGGTTGGCTTTCCTTATATAATTTTGCTTGATGTACGTGTCTCGCAAGTTTTGCAAATTGACAGGTTTCGCACACAAATGTATTTGGATCAATATCATTGAACAAAGTAGGCATAATTTTATTCAAATACTGGAAATTCGGATGCCCTAGCCTTTCGTGCCATAATAGTATTTGGTCACGGGCTGCATCCTTATTACAAACAAAAGTTTCTAAACTACTAGATAACGCATTAGGTTGCGTGACTTCCATATGTAGAACAAAGAGTCCTCTGATCCTTTTAGCAAAGTCAATCCTCCATTTCGAATTTTTCTCCTGAAATAAACAAGAAGTAGGTGAGAATAATACTTGACAGTTATTGTCAGTCATTATTTTTCCTACAGAGAGTAAATTGAATTTTAAGTGAGGTACATGTAATACATTGTACAAGGTAAGATTAGGATTGACTTTCACAATTCCTGATCCTAAAACTTGAACCTGTTTTCCATTTGCTATTGTTACATGTTTAGTAATAGAACATTTTGTATAATTAGAAAGGAGCTTACCATCCCCTGTCATATGGTCAGATGCTCCTGAATCAACTATCCACGGCTGTCCTTTGTCTCCGGGATTATCACCAAGATTCGCCATTGAGGCTTGGATGGGCTCGGGTCCCTCAGCTTGTTTTTGATTTAGCAGTGTGAGTAGAGCTTGAAACTGCTCTTTAGTGGGTAGATTGTTGTTGTGTAGTGGTTCGGCCATGGTCCGAGTTTGGTAGGCCGAATTTGATTGTTTAGGGGCCTTCCAATTATTGTTTGCTCGTGACTCAGATACATTTGCTGGTTTACCATGCAACTTCCAACACTCCTTAACAGTATGTCCGGATTTCTTGCAAAAATTGCAGTATGGTTTGTTTTGCCGTTTAGAATTAGGAGTTGGGCCTTCAGAAGGGTTGAAGGTTCGCTTCATCACTAGGGCCGATCCTTCTGTCATGAGAGGTGTTGAACCAATCATTAGCTTTCGCCTGCTTTCCTCGTGCCTAACCTCAGAGAACACGGCTTTCAGGCTAGGAATGGGCTTCATTCCCAGAATCCGGCCCCTAACACTGTCCAGATCAGAGTTTAGACCAATCAAGAATCTGAATACTCTTTTTGTTTCTGTCAGTTCTTTGTACAGTGCTGCATCAGCTGTGCATGTCCAGTTAATAGATTCAAAGGCATCAATTTGTTGCCACGCACGGGTAAGTTGAGTGAAATATTTTGTGACATTCATATCTCCTTGCTTAATCTCTTGCAACTGGGATTCAACTTCATACAGTTCAGAGGTGTTGTCCTTCTTTGAGTACATTTCTTGGGCTGCTACCCAAATTTCATTTGCTGTTGAGTACAGCAGGAAATCTTCACTGATGTCAGGGTCCATGGACCCAATGAGCCAGGACATAACCATGCTATTTTCGGCCTTCCAGAGTTTAAACTGAGGGTCGGTTGTGGCCGGGGCAGTGATATTTCCAGTGATGTAATCTTCTTTGCCCTTTCCTGTTATGAACATTTCCATGGCTCTTGACCAGGAGAGATAGTTGTAACCGGTTAGTTTGTGTCCGGTTATTACCATTGGAATCCCATCATTGTGGGTATTCGACCCTGCTCCGGCCTTGCTGCCTGGAGTGGAAACGTGCTCAATAGCACTAGTGTTTGATGACTCAGTGGCCATTTGTATGAGGTTAAAGTATAAGTGAGAAGAGGGTTTTTTTTTTTCCTTCGATTGGAGACCGCCGGATGAGTTAACCGGCGGAGGTGGCTCGGCGGTTTAAGGGGGTGGATGCCTTGTAGGCTCTGATACCATGAAGAAATTGAAGTAGAAAAATGATTTCATTCATATGTTGAAAATGTACATTGGTTCGGTTTTTATAGCCTTGAGTGGAGGCTAGAGTTAAATGATACAATCTTCTATCTATGGTAACTACCTTTATCTTGGAATCAATTTGATTCCTCTACCTATAAGGAATGATTCATTTCCTTTTTCCTTTAGTCAAATATCTTATACTAATTTACATATATTAATTACATATCAATCATATATTTACATATTTACTTTCCTACAGTATATCTGCAACTTGATCCCTTGATGACGTATATTCAGCTGATCACTTTAGCTACAATCTTCTCCCTTATAAAGTGTTTGTCAATCTCTACATGCTTTGATTTATCATGTTGTACTGGGTTTTCTGCCATATAGATTGCTGATATATTGTCAACAGATCTTGATAGATAAGGCAGTCCTTTGTCTGAGTTCTTCTAGAACCCTTTTAAGTCATAGTGCTTCACAAAGTCCAAGTGCTAAAGCCCTGAATTCTGCTTTTGTACCATTTTTTGGATACCATTTGCTGCTTCTTATTCCTCCATGTGATCAAGTTTCTCCACGGATAAGTGCCAAAAATTGATCACATACAGATGCCATTCTGGAGGACCCATGTGAATTTTCTGAACCAAAAATTGGAGGACCACGATTCCATAGGGTGGCGAAAACCTTGATCCCAAAGCATAGAAGTTGAGAACGTCCATTTGATGAAAACAAGAATGTTTCAAGCAAGAAAGCTTTGTTCAGGCGAAAAAGCACCAGGACCAGACAGCTTCTGGATGGCATTCTACTGGGAGATTGTCTTGTAAATTTCTGGTGGATCGGTTTATGTGAGGAAACAGCACTTAGAACTCATGCGACATTTACAACCTCAGCAGCACATGTAAAAGATTCTACCTCCTTAGTTTGGTAGACTGTATTAACAGGATAGTATGTAAAACTTTAACATTAATGGGATAACTAGCATTGAAGCCACAGGATGCAAATAGATAGATTCATTCCAAACTGGAAAGTGGCATTCAAGGAATTCATAATAGACTAGAATTGGACAAGGCTTACACTTATGCAGATCAATTAGCAAATGATGAGACACTGGTTTTCAGATAACAATGAAAGAATGAAAAGAAATATATTCCTACAGCAGCATTTGTGTTGGCCACTAGAATCCTACCAGGAGTTCTTTGTACTACGAGAGGATTGAGACCCCAGGGGGCTGGCCCAGGACACCACAATTCAATTAGGCCATAGAAGCTATGAATGGAATCATGAAGATAACAAGAGTAATAGGATAGCTAGAAGGCTTCAGGATTATGCAATCAAGCTTTAACATCCAAAGAAAAGGATACTTTTTGGCTATGTAGACAAGATTACAAGGAGACATCATCACTTATAGCACCTTAGCATGATAAAAGAAAATCGGAGTTTTGTGCTAGCTTATTCAGGAACTAATCTTAAGTATGAAATATATTGAGTCTCTAACATTTTATACTTAACCTCAACAACAGATTGTGCACATAAGTTGTCTATTATAACAACAATAATAACAGTAGTTTTAGTAATAACGACAACAATACAATTGCTACTACAAAAAATGATAATAATTGAAATACCACTATAGTTAAAACTACTATTACTACTATTATCCTTGTCAATGTTATAATTATAATTAGAGAAGATCCACACTTGTATTATGTACTACTACTGTTATGATTATTATGGTTGCTATTAAGTTTAATTACCTTTACCCCTTGATACTCTGCAATATGTTTGAATTACTATCTCAAACTTCAAAATAAAAAGTTTCCCATTTATATTTGGACTAAAGTTTAAACAGGCTTGACCTTATAAAATATTGGTGAGTGAGACAAGACGCCTTAATCTACTTGAACAAATTTGCCTAATCTGCTGGTGCTCATGTTCTCCCTCTACAATTCCTTTCTTTTGCCATCCCCAACAGCATGCCCCAAGTATCCCTTCCCGCCTTTCCCAGCCACCCTCCTCCTCCCTTCTCCTCCCACCTCCCTGTAGCTCCTTCACCTCCATTATTCTGCAACCTCACCCATCCCCTCCCGTGCACTTCCATGACACTCTCCATCCCCGTCTGTCCATATTTATCTTCACTGCCACCTCTCCACATACTAGGCAATGAGGGTACCAACTCCTGCAGTCAATATTCCAAAAAGGTCTGATTTTTTCATTAAAAAAATGAACAAGTCAAGAGTGCCACCCAAATCAAGGAATAGACCAGGCAGGTGCTTTTTTTTATCTGAATCAGAGCATCATCATGGTGGTTCTAGTGCGTTTTCACCCGTCTTTTTCCAGTTTACATTAGTCATCTTTTGCTTGGATTTTTTTTTTTGGGGGGGGGGGGGGAGGGGTAAGGGTGAAAAGGTTTATTTCATTATATTGAAGATAGATAGTGCCCAAAGGGAAAGAAGATGAATAGACCACGTGCCAGTCCTTTTTCCATAATCTTGATCCGTTAAGACAGATTAATGAGTTAACCAAGCATAGAGATGGCAACATATGCTTTACTTAAGATGATGGAAGTAACCAAACATATCATAGATATTAACAGGATAAAAGTTATTTAACCCCCTTATTATCACACCAACAATGACAACGGTAAGAAATAAGAAAGCTTTCTGACACTAGTATAAAAAAAGCCACTAAACTAAACATGTTTCAAGCAATTCACATGGCAACATCAGATGATAAAAGTCTTCTCTTTTTCCTTATTGTAAATCATCCAAGACTAGACCCAAGTAGGAAATTAATATAACAGTCTAAGTAGGAAATCAAGTATCTTTGAAATCATTCATACATTTTCAGAGCCAGAAACAAGACTGCAATAGCAACTTACAGCATCTCCAGATGCGAGAATTCTGTGAGCTATAAATGCGTCGATGTCATACCTGAAACGCATAGCCATAGACAAGTAAATGAACGACTCATAGAAGCAGAGTAACAATTGAGAAAAAATGAAAGGTCATGTCTGTTCCAAATAAGAATAGCCCAACAAGCAAACGAAGTACAGAAAATTGTTCAAAGGGCACCAATAGTTTCATGGTCTACTGCTTCTGTCCCAACTTACAAGGCCTTGTCGAGGAGGCACATGGTTTAAGAAAAGCTGGACAAAAGCTTAATTATTGCTTCTATTTCCAAGCTTGTCCATTATAAGTTAGTTGTTTGTTTTTAGTTGTCTGTAAGTTGGACATGTGTTAGGATTTTGCAGCTTTATTATGTTTTCTTTTCTGTTTCCTTCTTTATCTTCATGAGTTTAAGGGAGTGGAACCCTTTTACTTAAAGACCAACCACGGTATTAAGCTTTGTTTTTCAAACAGACAGAATTTTCTTTAGTACTAAAATTTGCAGTTACCAAAAGCAGAAGAAAGCAAAGTACTTGGGTTACAGCTATGCTGCTAAGGGCTGTTGTTTTTGATTTCGCATTTTTGTGGAGACAGAAATCATCCGCTCTGCGGACAAGGGCAACAACTGTCAAGAAACTCCTTCCCTTCAACCGTAGCTTTATTTCTTGGCTCTCTAAGCTTCTATGTAATTTTTCTGTCCAACTACTTACCGATTTCCATTATAAAAAAATTAGTCATTTCCAAAAATAATTTAGTACAACCAAATTCACGTTTTTTTCATTCAAGATATTGATACATTACGAGATAGTTAGTATCAGCTTTATTACTGTCAAGGTGGTGTTCTTGACAAAAATACTTCCATTGGAATTAACCAAGTATACAAGGAAGCAAGTGAATGGCAAATCCAAAATTGCGAGTTATTCTTGAATGAACGGATCACATTATATCGTTGTCGACATTTAGTCAACACAATTATAACACCAAGAAATTCAGGAGCATGCAAATAAACAGCTTTTCATTGAGAATTAGTAAAATATATATATATATATATATATATATATATATATATATATATATATATATATATATTTCTGAGTGAAACACACTTACCATGCATCATCCTTTGAAGACCTTGCCTCAAATTCCATATCTAACAAGACACCATAAGTTGCCACAAATTAGTACAATGAACCGTAAGCAAGTGCATCCAGGCACAGACTACATCTTAGATTGGCCCATAGGCAATATAGAGGATGCTTAAGATTGAAAAGCCAATCTAGGTGCTCTAGTTAGTATTGCAAGATCTAAGAAAAGACTCATGTTAAATGTGCCAGGCAATGATGAAAAAGAGATACGGAGGGAAGACATTAACAGAGATATAGAAATGAGGAAAATTGCACAAATACAGAAGTACACAGGCTTACCAACATAAACAGACTCATACCTTTCGGAGATTTCAAGGTCTCATTCTCTATGCTTTTAGGGCATGCTTCTTGAACCACTGGAGGTTTTTCAGGAGGAACATCTGAGATGTCTTGAGAGAGTTTGTATTGATACCGGTTTTGAAGCCAGTCGAGAACCTAGATATCAAGACAGTATTTTTAGCAAAGTTTGAAACAAGTACTACAGGTGAAACAAAAGGAAGCTTGAGTACCTCAGTCCACTTTACAACAGGTCTCCCAGCACGACCACTGGATCGACTTCAACCATGACAAGTCCAGCAAAGAAAATTTAACCAAAGGATAGGTACGTACAAATGATTTCTACACCAAATAAGACACAAATCTTACTTGAAAATTCTAGCCAGCTTTTTGCAAAACTCTTGGTCAAATGAATGTTCTCCCTTTTCCTCAAGTGACTGCTCCATTTTCTCTACCTACTTGAAAGGAAAACAGGTTGAGGTGCAAGTGATGCCTCGTATTTGGAACAAGAAGAGAGAATAGTTCTTAGACAACATTTATCCAGGGTCCAAATGTACCATGACGAAAGCAGCAAATAAAACGTCTCACGATAGAGATCACCATATCTATGCTCAAGACACTAGTGAATTAAACATAAAAATGGATTTCTGAGCCAATGCTGTCAAATATTACAAATAAGTCAGCGATAGCAACGTTGTGGCCATCATCCGCAAAAATCAGAGCATAGTTACACTAGTTGAGGTACATCTATGACAGTGGACATTTATTAAGGTACATATATGATAGTGGACACTAAAGAAATGTCAAATTCTGACATTCTACATGCGAATTGTGACCTGTGTAAGGAGCAGGAAAATAGGGGACATAGCTTGATTGTGTACACCAAAACACGTTTCTCTTTTCTCCTTTTCAGAGGGGAGGAGTTGAAATGCTGAGTTGTCAGCATTTCAGAAGCCTATCTAACAATTAAAAACTAAGTGAAGAAATATATCAATAAACAATAGATCAAGACAGGAACAGACCAGTCACCTCAAATTGACTAGCATTGACGTACAAAAGCCTCACCTTTAATCAAGAACATCTACAGCAGTGACTCAAACAGTTCAAGGTTTCTACTAGTCGAAGACAAAATTGGATTCTAGAGTACACAGCCAGAAACTTTTTTGTGATGCCCTTAAAAATAGGAAACAAGTACATAAGCTTGCAAGTTGACTAGTCAGGATTAGATAAACGACACATAAAAGCCTTCATACCAAATTCTATGAGAGAATGAAACTCTACTTCATCCATTATAGACAAATCAGTAGAGTCAGACTTGATTTTGTCTCACGCCACGAACCAGAAAAACACATTATCATCAAGCATTCCCATACGCAGCCAAAGGATGTGGATAACGGTGCAAACATGAAGAAACCCTAGAAATAAAAATGCAAGATGGGATTTTTTTTTCTACATATGCCATATCAAAGCGAATAAAACAGGCTATCTGAATATTACAGAGCTTATAATCTTCATAAAAATGACGCAGTATATTGATGAAGCACTCGTCAGCGCGCACACAAAAAAAAAAATCCAACTTATTGATAAAGTAATTTGTATACTTAGTATAACCAATTTTGGACCTGGCCAAATTTCAAATTAGGAGCCTAGAAACAAAGGCGCCACCCCTTCCTCCACCCACCCAAAACAGAACTTGAAATTTTTTTTGAACCACTGGATATTCAAAAAACGTTGACCGATTATCTATCCGGCCATTATTTCTTGCAACTGTAATTACAGAGAGATGCATGCATGAATCCGCACCTTATACCAAATAACAAATAGGATATGAATGCTAAAGGTCGAAACAGGATGGTACGGACAATGTTGCATGTGCAATTTTAATAGCTGCAGTTTCTGAAATGAATTCTCCGCCCAGGGACTATAAGACATTGAAATCAGTAAATCAAACACGAAAGAAGGAAAAAAAAAGGATAAGGGATGAAGAATAAGAATAACCTCTGAAGAAGTGAAGCCGGAGAAGTGAGTTCTGTTCCGAGGACGAAGATCCATGACGAGTTAGAATGCGCAAACGAAAGTAATTAACTTCAAAAGTTAAAATGGCGAAGCCTAAAACCCTAGAGCATTGGGAATTGTGAGAAACATCTCATTCGGAACAGTGGGGAAGAAGGGGAGGGAAAATGGGAAATGCTTTTCAGAACATTCTTCCTCATAGCTCTGTGTTTATATATATATATATATATATATATATATATATATATATATATATATATATATATATATATATATTGAGTTCAAGTATGAGTGTAGGACAACCGGCAAACTTAATGTTCAACGGAAACATCTTTTTGTACAGATGTAAGGTAAAGCTATATATAACAGATATTAAATTGATCCGCCTTTTTTTACATCTTACGCAAACGTAAAAGTCTACTACAATGAAAACGTCCTATAAAAATAGTCCCACTTATATAGTTTTTGTGCTCTTCCACTACTCTACTCTTCTTTTAGCATAAGTTCCTAGTACCGACCACTCCGTCCGTCCAGGGAAGAGCATAGTTCGATTCTTACACAATGTTTTTGAAAATATTGTTTTAATTTAATTTAAGTACATTTCGAACTAGAACATGTATACTTTAAGAAGAAAGGACTAGTTATATTCCCTAAAAGCTTTTTGCTACTTCTCTTTTTTGTCTTTTATTCTAAGATTTTTTTTGATAGCAATATAACATTCAAAGTTAATTATTTTTTGACTCCTACGTGTGTTAATGAATCAACTCTGTTACCTTTTTAATTTTTTCAATCTTTACGCCCATCCGCTAAATTGAACGGAAGCTCATTTAATTTTTTTCGTTTTTGGTCCATTGTGGTTTCGATGAGTACTGCCACCCCTGTTTATTCTAATATTTATGCCCTTTACGGTTGTATATTTATTTGCTAAGGCTATATAGATTCCAGTTGAAAAAATATAACATAGCAAAGTTTAATTAAAATGTTTTCTTTCCTACATTTTTATAATACAAGGGAAATAACTTCGCACAACATAATGACATTATTTAGAAACCAATTTTCGCATTATAAAAATTAAAATGAACTAAACCCAAATACTTTAAGTTAATCTGGGCCAAGTTTTAGTGGCTTGCCCTTGATTCAGTTAAATCGACAAACCCTAGGCACTAGTTTGGAAAGGATTGGTGCATTATTCACAAAATCAAAACTTTCAATATGTACAGTGCCACTACTGATTCTAACAAGATTACGTTTGCGTTCTTATACTAACAATATCAATATGATTAGCAATACTCAAAACATACCGACGATGACCTATGTCAGAATAAACTGTGCCGACGGAGTGTTGGTCACATCAACATCATGAGTTGTCTTGTTCAAACATCATATGCAACTTCACGGAATAGGTATGGCAAAGAAAAGACTTGTCCATTAGCCCTCAAGTGTTCCTACAAATTAATGTCAATCCATTCAGCCATTATTGCTCACCTGTACAAAACGCAGCCAGTGACTTTGATGAACAATAAGTTTCCAAACATTTCGAGCTCAGTGACAGTCTCTCAACTCATGTAATTCTCCAATTTTTCACTTACACAAACAGGCAGTTGTGATGATATCCCTCTTTAAGAAGGAAGACCAGCGTAGGTAAAGAGCCATGCCGCATTCTCCAGCCATTTCCGAGCAATTCTCAAGTATCTCTTCAACTTTGATACGGTGAGTTGTCACAACTGGTCTTTTTTGAGTTCTGTTTGGATTGGTTCTTGTTTTTTTCTGAGTTCTGTTTCCGTTGATTCTGTCATTTAGATTGAGAAATAATCAGTTAAATTGACACCACCTGGTAGATACAGGTGGAAAATTTTCTGAATGGAGGCATCAAATGTTCATTTGGAATTCGATTTAGCATGGATGAATATACTGGAAATTGGTTCAAGAAAATGAAGAATGGCCTTCAAGTTGAAACATTTAATGGACGGGAAATCCTCGACTAAATTGGTGGAAAAAGTTTCATTCTTTTGTTTCAGCTTCTAAATGTATAGCATATTGCTACCATTTGTCTTTCAGTGTTAAGCACTTATTCTGATACAATGAGCGGGGAGCAGAAAATGATAGAAGAGGAGATGATGCTGATGCAGTTGAATTCACTAGAGGGAACATCAAGAAGAAAAAGAAGAGAAGAACAAGGAGCAAAGGGCAGCTAAAGCAAGAAAAAAAAGGTAGAAAAGCACAATCGTGCTAAGGCTCGGGATGCTGCTGAGAAGAGGGCTCTTGAGCTTGGTGAAGAGCCTCTGTCTATGAAAGTATCTCGGACAATTGAGAATACAAGGGAATCTGATGCAACAATTAGTAAACCTGATGTGAAGAGATATTTGCTGGAAATGATGCTGATGAGTTTTTCTTGGTTCTGAATAAAGGCCTGCCTCCAAAGATATTTACCTCCAAAGCTAATCCTTCTAAAGCCTGACTGGTTTATAAGATGTTGGGTGGAGGGTAAATTTCTTAGTGGAGATGTAAGCAAATTTTAAAGTTTATATTTACAACCTTATGGTTTATAGAAACGGGTTTGCAACTTTAAAACTTGCTTACATCCCCACAACAGAAAATGTAACATTTACTTTCCATTTAAAAGAAATCAAAGCTCCAACATCCTATAAACTAGTCGGACTTTAGAAGGATTAGCTTTACATGTGATCATAACTCTCAGTGACTCGAGTATATAAAAAATGTTAGAAAGACCTAACCATAAATTTTTTTTTTAAAAAAAATACAGAAAATGTAACATTTACCTTCCTCTTAGAAAAAATCAAAGTTCCAACATCCTATAAGCCAGTCAACAGAAACGGTAACATTTACCTTTCACTTAAAAGAAATCAAAGCTCCAACCTCTTATAAGCCAGCCAGGCTTTAGAAGGATTAACTTTACATATGATAATAACTCTTAAGGACTCGAGCATATAAAAAATGTTAAAAATACCTAACCATTAAAAAAAATTGTTGCATGTAATATTAAAGCAACCTTTGTCCAATTTTTCTTGCCCTATGATCGTTTGTCTTGGGACTAGGCAAGATGTGTTTTTAGTGACACTTCAAGAGACAATGGCAAACGAAGCAAGTCTTGAAAATTACCATAAGCTAAATCATAGTTTCGGAAGTCGGTCTTGGAACAACTGGTAAAGTTGTTTTTTGACATTGAGGTTACGGGTTCGAGCTGCGGAAACAGCCTCTTACACAAAAGTGTAGGATAAGACTGCATACATCAGATCGCAAAATGATATGAACCCTATCTAAACTTTACACAAACACAAAAATCTAATACACTAGGAACATCTTTTTTTTAAAATCATTGCTGGGGTCCTATGTTCAGAGTAAAGATTTCTAAACCATAAGATTGCAAGCAAATATGTGTGAGTCCAAATCAAACACATTTGGCTTTTTTATATGTATAAGGAACTGCTAAATCCACACCTGAATATCCACACCATAGTTGGGGTATAATTGTAATTTCATATTTGCTGTTTATTTTATTGACATATCTTATATCTTCATTAAACCAATCCCTCAACTCTGTCTTCTTCTCCGTTGAAAAGCTGCAGAAGCGTATGAGAGCTATTTATCTTCATGCCTCCAGTGTGTAATAATTAGACGAAATCAACAAGTTTCATTCTTTTCTCTCGGTTCTTGTAAGAAAAAGTTCAGTTTCTGTTGATTTTTGGATAAACTCGTCATAAACTATGATCCGTTTCGCCTTCAAGACAGACAAGGCTGTGATCGAGTTAATCTGAACCCTCTTTTCGATTGATTTGATGGTTGACTCTTTTGATAAGAAGGTGTATCGAATATTGTAAAGAATATTTTTTGTGGCTGATGCGATTGTTTAACAGTGTTGCCTTCATAATGTCTCTGTTTTGGACCTGTGACTGTAAAGATTAAAACTTCAAAAATTTGGAGAATTTGGATGTCTATCTGAATTTGCTTGGGTTAGAAATAAAGCTGAGTGTTATAAGGATGTGATGAAATTGAAGAAATCTCTGACGCCTTTATCTGAATTTGTGATAAATTCCAGATTTGAAGGCTATGAAAACATTTTCTGGAGCTATAAATTGAAGGATATATCGAAAGTCTTTTCCCTCTTATGTTTTCCTTTTCGCAATTTCTGTTTTCTGGTATGGCAGCGACATAAAGAGATGAATTCAGTAAAGATGTAGATTAAAAGGATAAAGTTGGAAGAGATTATAAAAATTTTAATTTTTTGTGAAAATCTTCAACGAAAGGCATACGGTTTCATGCCGGAGGGATCGTCGGCGGCAGCGATGCAGCAAATCGGAAGCTTTTTCCTCCAGTGTTTTCTGATAAAAAAAAAATACCCAAACAGAAGAATTGAGAAGAGATGGATTTGATAGAGATGGGATATACTCACTCCCTCCACCCTATCCCTTTAACCTCATCTCTTTGCTCACCGTTTGACATGTGTCAGCAAGATAGGGTGGTGAGGCTAGATACGGTTATCAGTCATCTAGCCTCACCACCTATTTCCTGCCACGTGTCAGGCGGTGGACAAATATGTGGGGTGGAGGAGTTGAGGAGATCCGGTCCCGAATTGGCATAAGGATTTTAATTTTTTTTATTTTTCTTTTAATGCAAAGCTACAAGTGCACCCTTACTAAAGTGTGGATTTACATTCTCCCTGTTTTTATATTATGGGGGTGGGGTGGGGTGGGGGGGAATATAAACAGGCAAAAGGCAGTTTTTTTCTTCTTCTTCTTTTTTTTTTTTTTTTGAATGAGGCAAAAGCCAGTTATGGACCATTTCTTTCATGATTATTGGCATTTCACTTTTTAGAATTTTATAAGGGACCACCACATAAAGGGTCACCTTCTCCTCCTCATGACCTTAGTTTAAGAGTAACATTGCCCCCAGGGGCATAGTCCAGTGGTAAGTGGCAAAGGTGATTGGGGCTAGAACCCCGACGTCCCGAGTTCGAGTCCGTGTGGAGACAATCCTTGTTGAAATATTACAAGGGTTGTCTCTGGGCTGGCTGAGTCTCGTGTGTCCTCTCCCTTTGCAGGGCTGCCGGTGGAGCACATCCCTCGATTTACATCCCACCTGGCTAAGGGGCCTCTGGTACAGGTGGGGGGAGAACCCACTCCCTCATCAAAGTTTAAGAGTAACACCAGTCTTCACAAGGTATAGCTGACCCAGACTAGATATAATAAATGCACAAGTACCCTCTTCACAAAATGTAATTTCCTCCGTTTTAAAATATACTGACTTATTTTGTTGTTGTTGTTAACTTATTTTGTTACACACCCAATCTTTTGGACGCGAGAGAGGGGACTAAGGTGATGTTTGGTTGGAGTTTTAGGAATAAGGGAATGAGTTTGGATTCCTCCAAACCCATTGAAGTTGTTTATTTAGAAAAATGAGGATATAAGTTTCAGTTTGATATCCAAATATTTGGTAACGGATATCGTTTTTTTGATATACTAACCTCCTTGTCTATCAATATGGGGAATGAGGGTACGGAAGGTCAAATTTTTCCGGTCATTTTTCTGACCGTCCACATTCAATACCCATTTCAATTCCGATACGTTTCAAACACCATCAATGTCTATCATACTCATTTCCACTTCAATATCAAACAAATATCACTTTTAAGTCCAAACTCATATCCTCCAAAACCCGTACCATACCATACTCATTCCGATATTGATTCTGATACCCAAGTGCCAACCAAACGACGCCTAAAAGTTGACACCATGGTCTGAGCTTTTTTTTTGGTTTGCTTTTTCTCATATATATTGTTATTGATATTAGTTTTATTCTTACTAGTACAGGATATAGAATTCCTACAGTTCAGCCAATAAGGCTTGTTTTAAAATCTCTCCTTAAACCATTAAAGCTATGTCTTATTAGCAAAGTTTTACTTGGATCGAAACATAATTTCTCTTATTTAACGGGTTCAAAGTATAATTAACTTTTTGCTGTGACATATCATGGATATGTAGTCTACTTTTTATTCATTTGTATTGACCATTGAAGGTTCTGATCAGTTGCCTTCCACCTAAGTTTGCATGCAGAAAAGCCCTATGGCTAATCCCAAATGGCCAAGATTTCCACCAGATAGAAATATAAATACCAAACAAAGACCAAGATGTAAATGTCCAAAGCTTTCAATTGACGAAACATGTCTTGAGTAAAATTTTTGGTAAGAAATTACGTAATTATCCTGCCCTATCGCGTTTTCCTTCTTAGTCATCTGAAAGCAGTAAACCTCATTGCAGTCGAAAATTACACACTGTTGATATTATATATATCGAGTCTCGTAGAATCCAGTCCGTGTTTCACCGTTTTGAGGTATTACAAACAAACTGATCCACAAAATGATAAATGTCAAGGAATAGTTTAAAGCACCAAAGGATTCAAGATACATGAAAGAAGAAAATTGGATTCACCACAATTGCAAAAACATTCGCACAAATTTGAATTGCGTCTAAGGAGATTAAAGGACAAAAAATTCCTAAAGAGCACACATAGCTCACAGAATGAAGCCCAGGGATGCCACATACCATAAATATACACTTGCAGCAAACTGGAGAAGCGGGTCAGTTAAGGAACACAACCAATGTCCTTAAAGTACTCATGCTCGAGAGCATTTCTGGCAGAGATTCTTTTGATGGGATCCAAGCAGAGCATTTTCTGAAGAGAAGAAGTGAAAGATGATACATAAGAGGAAAATCCTGATGGCAGTATATGATAATGACCATAGAACAGGTTCCTCTTGAAGTCTATCTATCGTTTTATGCAAGAATAAGTATAAAGTAATGAGAAAGCTTTTCCTAGAAGAACAGAATGCCATGCAAAAGGCTATCTATCTATCTCCCAACTGCATTTTATAGGAAATACGCAAATGGTAAACACCGGGAGATATCAAATACAGAACATTGTAAACCCCAGATGACACCAGGCATCAAATGATATTGAGTTGTATGCATTTTAATAGAAATGATCACGTGATTCTTAGTTGAAGAAGGTTTAGTTATTACTGCCAACTGGTGAGGAAGCTAAACAGAGCGTTGGTTAATGCTTTCTTAATTTAGAATGCGGAAGGACAACAATGTGGAAAATTCTCTGACCAAGATAACAATGTTCAACGAGTCATGCGGAAAGTGCAAACAAACTTAAAGGTTTCAAGCATTCGTTAACTAGGAAGAAACTCTTTGTCAGCTAGAAGTGCATTCCTCAAATATAAATCTAAACTTACCCGAAGGAGATCAAGACCAGTTCCATCAAGATTTGGCACCACTGTCGCTAGATCCTTCAAAATAGAAGCACTTGTTAAAGTTCCTCCATAAACAGTGTCACTCCCAAATCTATCTAGAAAAAGAAAGGGCAATTTCATAGTACAACCATCAGATTCGAAGCAAAATTAAACTTTTCCATTACCTTTGGAGGCCACTTTGGAAATGCAGATTTAAAATCAGGTAAAGACGTTACTCCGGTCCACGTATCCTCATTGGGTGTACCCATTACTCTTTAAAATCACGAAGGAAAGAGTAAATGAATACATAAACAACAGCCAAGAAGGGACAAAGACATAACATAACAGCACAAATAACTCAAAGCACAGTTTATCATCAAGAGCACCAAGTATACAAGAAAACTAGTCAAAACTGTGGAGTTAAGCTTGACAAATTTCTGTCAATCAGCAATCCCACTCCAAATATGTACCACGTTATACCCTGAGAAGAGCATTGCCAATGATGTACAGTATATAACAAAATTAAAATATGGGCACAGAGATTACATATGGATCAAGGAAACGAGTGCCCAATATGGTCATTCAAAAGCCTTGGGCATGTTTAGCTCTATACCAGCTTCACAGGATGGTTTCTTGGTATATATCTTACTGCAAATGTACGAGCAAAAAAACTTAATGGTATAAACCTGAAAATTTTGAATAGCTCATCTATCTCGGAGTCTCCAGGAAACAACGGCCGCTGGTTCACCATCTCAGCAAATATGCATCCCACCGACCATACATCAACAGGGGTTGAATAGTGCCGTGAGCCAAGCAGTATTTCTGGTGCCCTATACCAGAGTGTCACCACCTAGAGGGATAGCTGATGTCAGTTCAAATGGACCAGAAACATTGCATGGAAAATCTAATGAAAAAAGTTCACCTGGTCCCTTTTCCAGTACAAACATCAAGATAGAAAAAACAAAATTAGGATAGTATCAAGATACAAGCACAGACTAAAAGTGATTGACTTCAGCTTCTAGACCTTATGTTATTTAGGTAAGTAAAGCTTCTCACAACCACCGAAACTTAGATGCATTACAATGTGTCACCATATAGCGAATGAGGTCAAGATTCACGCAACTAGGTGATATTGAAGCAGAGCCAAGTGCTGTAGAAATCAAGAAAATAATATTTAACTTCCTTTTAATCATTATCCTCGTAAACCTTATAGATTTACATATGTTTCCAAAGGTGTGCAAAGACAAAGTAGCATGCTACGATTTCTATAAAATTATTAATGAAAGCCAAAGAAACACAAGCACCTCATGTGTAAATGTCCGGACAGGAATACCAAATGCTCTAGCCAACCCAAAATCTGCAAGCTTCAATGAGTTGGTGCGTCGATCAATCAGCAAATTTTGTGGCTTCAGATCTCTATGAAGAACTCTGTGAGAATGACAATATGCAATACCGCGAAGGATTTGATAGAGAAACGTCTGCAATAAAAGAATGTAAATATGATAATATGAAGTTGCCATTAGAGCAGAAGAATCTCAAGCAATATGAAGACATAATCAGAAGCATTTAATAATGAACATCATTGACAAAGCAACAAGTCCTAGTGGCAAACAAAAACATGTGCATTCTGCGTGTTAAGCAAGGGATAGAAGGAGGAACCACTTCTAGCTAGCTTGAACAAAAATATCAAATGAAGATGCAAGTGTTCCAACATTATTTGCTACAATTTGAGATCAGACTTAAAACATATATTAATAAAAACATGCCGGCTTATACTGCTGAATACTGCCTAGTTCAATAGAGCCAACACATCGAGAACGCACAATGGGCACAGACATGGCGCTCACTTTTATCACACGTGGGTCCTTGGAAAAATCAGGACAGGTATCCATATGTTTCTTCAGGTCCAAATCAAGATACTCAAAAACCATGTAGAGTCGCTTCTCACTGTGCACCACATCCTGCAACCTGTCGGCTAGCAACTCTTATTATAAAGTAATATGAATAAACTAATATATCTTTGGCATTTGATTATTTTGGCAAATAAGACAACAGAAAATAAAAGGAAAAACGAAAAGATACAAGAGTGAATCACAAAGACTGTTTGACATTAACGAATAAGTTGTTTCAGTTCTTGTCCAAAAACAAAGAAGTCATTGAATGCCCTAAACACAATGTAGAAACATCAGACTAGGCTTTTAGAAGAAGAAGAAATGATCTATTACTTATTGGTGAATAGAATCCTTCTTTGAAACTGCTCCCAGACTATGCAAGCCTTTAAAAGAAACCACTGTTGAGAAGAGGAAGTAAAATGATCTATTAAGGACATCACAGACGACTAGATATAACAATATCTTCAAACTAACGCCTAAATGAACAAGACAATAAGTTTAAGCCAATAATCCGTTCAGCATCTTATAACTTAAATCAGCATATGCTTGTCCACAATGAGAAACAACTACACTTGACCAATCCACAAAAATTGTAAATCCAATTGTACCACATCCAGATAAATGCATTAGATACCATCAGCAGGACAATGTTCAATAAAGCGACATACAATAAATAAAAGTGGATAATCAAACAGTGAAACCTGACTATGTTCCCGTGTTGCATCTCTTTCAGTAAAGAGATTTCTCGAATGGCTGTGCTAGGAACACCCTCATCTTCCTGTTCTAGCCGGATCTTCTTCAAAGCAATAGTTTCATTGGTGGTCTTGTCACGAGCCTTGTATACCACTCCATATGTTCCTTCACCAATCTTCTCAACCTTTTCATACTGGCACATGTTTCGAACAAGCATGTCAAAACCAGTAATCATGTACACTACAACAAGCTTAGCGCCAAAAAAAAAGGATAATGTCAACTATCAGTTACCTGGTCCATCTATTTCACCTGGAACAGATTCCCAGCTACCTACAAAAGAACATATATGCAATAAACAACAGCACTCAGCATCCAGAGCTAGTAATCACATATCAATAAGTGGAAAGAAAAAAAGAAATAATCACATCTTAAGTAAATTTCTACACACTAAAAACAAAATAAAGAATTCACCACAGATTTCTGCAACAAGTCAGAAACAAGGATTGATTGATTACAACTGAAATCTCTTCTTCTCGGGAATTCAAGCTCAGTTAAAGTACAGAATCGTTAATGAGAACTAAACAGCACTCTAATCATACTCTAAATACAGAAAAGTAAGCAGAAAAACGCGGCAAAAGAATCAACCATACAGATTTTTTCGATTATCTTCAACTTTCACTCCCAAAAACTGCAGAACCAACAGATAACGCATCCGTCTACTTGCTTAACGAAAAAAAATCAATCATAGCAGAAGCTAACTTCGGCTTCACGCTTTCCATCAGCATTAGCCAATAATTAGCGAAATTAATATAGGAAAACACGGATGCAAAAACAGGAAAACAATAAAAATGATGCAATGTATATCCAGTTAGATTGCAATCGGATAAAACAGCAATAAACAGAATGAAAAAAGTAGTTGAATACCAGAGAAGATCGATGAATGCGGAATCTGTGAAATGTGGAAAGAGGAAGTGGGCAGGGTTCATAGCAAGTGTGCTGCTTTTACTTTATATAAAGAAGTGAATTTATTTCAGTTTTTCCCTCTTTTTTCCTTTTTCCTTTACTTTGCTTTCTAAATTAATCTTTTGTTTTTCTTTTTTGTGTTTTTGTTTTTGAGAAGGTCTATGTTTTCTGCTATATCTTTTTCTCTTTTTGAGTTTTTTCCCCTTCTATTGGGCTGGACATTGGTGAGAGCCAGAGGGGAGAGAGGTATTGACTTGCTATGAGTTCAGAGTTGACCAGTGTATGGTGGAAGTGGGGTCAAACACAAGTAAATTATGATAAACATATTACTATTATTATTCTTTTTATTTTTATTGATTTTTTTTTTGTTTTTGTCTTTGTCCGTTTATTTCTATTTTAATATGTGGAGTTTTCTAGTTGTATTTACTGAATATCTTCACTAACTCACTAGAGAATCATATCCCTATTATTATGTCATTTATGCAAGTACATATAGGTTTTGTTTGTCTGTTTCTCATCATCTACATACTATAGTGATAGCTTTTGATGTCGTTGGGATATACTGGATATGATTGATTGATTCTTTTTATTTTTAATATAAAGGGAGGAATGATATTCTTAATTTTTTTATATTCATCGATAGTGTAAGTTATGTTTCATGTAACTATTGTAGAATCATATGTACATTATATTGTTTTGTGTTTAAGATATCTAAGAAATATATATACGTGTTAGATTCGTGTAAAATACAAAGGAAAAACAAACTCATCATTGTTGATCTTTTGTGCTGTTATATGGGTCCGGTTTCGATCATTTTGATATTTTATATTTCACATTAACTTTAATGTGTGTGTAAAATGTAACTAATTATCTATTCCAGTACATTTCGATCATCATTTTAATTCAAAGCTCAAACTCACCTTATTTAGTGATCATCAGATATTTTGTCATGTTCTCTTTAGGGATTTTAGACAGTCGCATTATTTTCCAATCCAGTTTTTTTTTTTTTTACTTTTCGTTTGCATACCTTAAAAGTCTATTATATGGTTATTTAGAGTAATTGTGTAGATAAATGTTACAAATGGTCCTCCGGCCTGGCTGACCCCAAATATAAAATATGTTTAAAAAATCTTTTTAGAGGATTGCTAGCGTATGCTAATAGATTTATAATTATGCTATAATCAAAACGCGATTTTTAGTTATGTTTAATAATTTTATATCATAGGAAAGGAAGAACTTTCTGGCAAAATAGCGTCGGTGAAAATCTCCATGAAGCTGGAGATTATGGTGGCTTCACATGGTAGTGGTCTACGTTTGGGGGGACCAATATCTAAGAAGTTTGATCGGAAGAAAAAGTGAAACTTGGATTGAATAGGTGAAATGACACTTTGAATTTTATGAATTATGAATTATGAAGTGACATAACGTTGATTGAGTGAGACTAAACGTCAAGTGATGCGTTTTGAGTTTGGTCTCTGAGTTCGGTCCAATTATGAAGTTTCAGTTCAGTCACCGAACGCAGCACTAAACGCTTGGTGAAGTCACTTATAGAACGTTCAGTCCTCAGTTCGACAATGAGTTCTGAGTTGTAACGTTTAAAAATTTCGAAGTAAATGTTCAGTCGACTCAGACAACATAAAATTTCTACGGTCTCTTGATGAAATGAGCAAATTTATAACTTTGGAACATCTCCGTTCAATAGCCAGCCCGCAAGAATCAAGGCCCTATAAAGTGAGAAGGGCAGAGGAGCAATAATCCCTTGAGTCCCAGAAGGCTAATCAAGGCAGGAAGCTATGGGCTTTGGCTTTGGTCCATAGAAAAGAATGCTACGGCGGGAGAGAAAAGCATAGCCCTCCTCCTTTGTTAATAGACCTTATGTTATTGTTAATGGACCTTTCTTTAGTGAGTTCAGTTTTAAGTTTAAGACATGAACAAAGACTAACTTACTTTACTTATTGGATTAGGGACTTAAATCTTAAAGGGAAAAGTCAAAAGGAGAAGCCGCTCCGATTAGCTCAACCAATTCTCTTTTAAGAAAGGCGAGCAGGTTATGTATCTGAGTTGGATTTAAACGGTTATTTGCTTGCTTCTTAGCTAAAAAGTGGTATCATATAAATAAGAAGCAAGAAAATAACGATGCTGGGACTGGACATTTCTATGGTTCCACAAGTTCAGTTTCAGTGAATCTGACATCCTTTCGAGTTTGTCTGAAAACAATCTAATAGTTAATGGAGGATCATTGAAGGTATATCGCGTAATTGTCCACCTAACTGGTGAAAAAGTTGCTGTAAAGAAGGTTTCCAATGACAAGTTAGACTACAGGCTTGAGAAACAGTTTTTAGCAGAAGTTCAAGTACTAGGGCATGATTCGAATCGAGCTCAAAGCTTCTCGTCTATGAGTACAGGAGAATCAGACTTTGGATAGGTGGTTGCGCAGGACAGGGGAGATGGGATCGGAATTTCCACGCATTATTCTCAACTGGCCAAGGAGGCTACAGATTGCCATAGGCGCTTCACAAGGTCTCTCCTACACGCTTCATGATTGCTCTCCAACTATTGTTCAATGTTATATTGGATTTGAATGCAAAATAGCTGATTTTGGATTAGCAAAGATTCTAATGAAGAAAGGGAATCCAGAGACTGCATCTACTCTTGCTGGAACTTTTGGATACATTGCTCCAGGTATATATTGATTTCCGCTACGCATTTATGGTGTCCAAGTTTGCTCAAATCTCATGCATACATAACACTATCATGTACTACCTCCGTCCTAAAAATATTGCTGGAAAAATCTGCTGTGACAATATTTTTCGGACAAAATAAGTAGTAGGCTGCATTTTGTTTATTTTTTTCTTCTTTGATTGAAAACATTAAAATTCTCAAATGTTTTTTTGGATGACAGAGTATTCCTACACATCAAAGATAAATGAGAAAAGTGATATCTACAATTTTGGTGTGGTGCTTTTGGAGCTAGCTATGGGAAGAAAGCCGATACTCCCTGAGGAAATAAGCTTGGGCAGAATGGGCATGGCGGAGGTAATGGAAGGATACGAGACCACACACATAATTAATCATTCTATGTAGCTGGAGGAAATTCTTTAACTGTTTACAATACTAACATTATCGTGATCATATTTCAGTGTCAGATCGTAAATAACCATGTTCAAAAACATTCTCCAAGTGTTACCATATTTGAATCTATTTTGGCCGCATGGGCCATTTTGGTCATGAACTCGTGGAATTTGTGTATATTCTCCTCCTTAATCTGTTCAAAGAGTAAAAGACGTTTCCGGTGTACTAGTCTCCTGCGTTTGCGCAGGGTCCGGAGAAGGGCCGGATCGCTTTGCGATCTGATGTCCTGCAGCCTTACCTTACACTTTTGTGCAAGAAGCTGCTTTTGCTATTGACTGGGATTACAGTTTCTCATTCCAAATCTGTAAAATCAGAATTTCGATCAAATCACACATCGCAGACCAGTTGATCGAAGACCTGCCCTCTTAAATCTTTTCAAGAGTCTGAATAGAAAATAGTTTCAATAATTTCACTTGCTTATAACTGTTTTTTTTTATATTTTGAATAGTCATATTTAATGTACAGAAATAGTAGACATGGCGGTTCTGTAGTTGCTATCCCACTGGAAATATCTTTCATAGAAACTGTCTGCTGCTATCATTTCTTCATCAATTCTCATAGTGGAATTACAAGTCTGATTAATGCATCCTTGCAAATAATGGTCCCAACAGAAAGAATTGACTTGGAAAAAAATATTTTGACTTAGGAAAAAAACAAAATTCATGTCTGCTGGTAATTGTCTTTGAAGTTTCTTCTATGAAGTGATTTCGCTTGTTCCCTTGTAGAGGTCGACTGACTTACAAAAAACCACAAGGTATTGACTTCTTCACAAATTCTTTCAGGCAAATAAACTTCTTTTTAACTCATGAATCACCAGATAGCTATACAAGAGTTTGTCTCAGCCTGAAAATTATTTCCTATATAGCAAACTTCAAGGTCCAGAAATGCCAAAATCACTGTTCTTATTACCCAGATTTCATCAGCTGCTATTCATTCTATTATCACTATCTATTGCATTTCCTCATCATGCAATGTCTCAAAATGCTCATGTTGATGAACAATCCATTATGCTCAAAGTTAAGAAGAGATTAGGAGACACCTCATTGGTTCAATCTTGGAATTCCTCAGAGTCACCTTGCCAGTGGCAAGGGATTAAATGTGCCAATGGAAGTGTAATTTCAATGGTCGTCCGTGATCAAAATATAAGCAAAATGCTGCCAAATGTTATATGTGACCTTCCCAACCTCAGCCTTATTGATCTTACTGGCAACAACATTCTTGGGATGTTTCCGAAATTTCTCTGCAGATGTATGAACCTTGAACACCTTGATCTTTCGTCTAATTATTTTTCCGGCCCAATCCCTCATCATGTTCAGTGCTTAATGCGTCTGAAGTACCTCAACCTTGGCCTCAACAGCTTCCACAGTATTCCCAAAGGTATTGGAAGGATACACGTGTTGAAGTCGTTGTTGTTGGACAAAAACAGGTTCAATTCATCAATTCCTGTGGAGATTGGAAATTTATCCAATTTGGAAGAGTTGAGATTATCTGATAACAATGAGTTACCCCCAGGCATGATTCCCCTGGAGTTCTCTAAATTGAAGAAGCTAAGGAACCTGCTAATGAGGCAAACCAGTTTGATTGGTGAGATCCCTGATTCAGTCTTTTCTAGTCTTTCAAATCTTGAAAATATAGACTTGTTAGGGAACTCCTTAGAAGGATGTATTCCCAAAGGATTGTTTGGCCTCCGAAATTTACAAATTTTGTTTTTGGGTGGAAATCTTCTTGAAGGCCAACTGCCTACACCAATCGATACTTTCAATTTGGTAAAACTTGATCTGTCTGGAAACTGGTTGACAGGGCTTTTACCACGTGATTTGAAAAAACTTCGTAAGTTGGAAGTTTTGATGATGTCTTTCAATAATTTTTATGGGACAATACCTTCAGGAATTGTGAATCCAAGGCTCAAAATTCTTGGCTTTGATCACAACAACCTGTCGGGTAAAGTTCCAGATGAATTTGCACAGACATTGTATAGAAGCAGTTTCTATAACAATTCCAACCTGTGCACTGACAGTCAAATTCTTGACCTTCCCTGTTGCACCACTCAAAGCAACTGCAAACATCGGAAACATAGCGTAATGGTATCCATAATTGTTCCTATCCTGATATTCCACCTTGCAATGGGGTTATCTGTTTACTGCTTAGCTAAAAAGTGGTGTTGTGTAAAGCAGAAGAAAGAAAAGGATGACGATGATGAAGAGTGGAAATTCATCCCATTCCACAAGTTAAGTTTCAGTAAATCTGACATCCTTTCGAGCTTGTCTGAAAATAATATAATAGGTTGTGGGGGGTCAGGGAAGGTGTATCTCATTGTTGTCAGCCCAAGTGGTGAAAAAGTAGCTGTAAAAAGGATTTGTAATGACAAGAAGTTAGACTACAGGCTTGAAAAAGAGTTCTTAGCAGAAGTTCAAATACTAGGGCTGATTCGACATGTTAATATTGTCAAGCTTTTGTGCTGCATTTCGAGCAAATGCTCAAAGCTTCTCGTGTATGAGTATATGGAGAATCAGAGCTTGGATAGATGGATGCACAAAAGAATGGAGATGGCATTGGTACCTAATGAGGCTTCGCATGCTGTTCTCAACTGGCCAACGAGGCTGCAGATCGCCATAGGAGCTGCACAAGGTCTCTCATACATGCATCATGATTGCTCTCCACCCATTGTCCACCGTGACGTGAAACTGAGCAATATATTATTAGACTCGGGGCTGAATGCAAAAATAGCTGATTTCGGATTGGCAATGGCTCTAATGAAGAAAGGGAATCCAGAGACTGCATCTGCTGTTGCTGGAACTTTTGGATACATTGCTCCAGGTATATAATGATTGTTGTTACACGTTTTTCTTTTCCATGTTTTCTAGATAAGACATGATCATCTATATTAAGTTCGAACCAAAGAAAACCTAAGTTAAAATTTTATTAAGAAATGTGTTCTAGGAAAAGGACACTCTTTCTTGACTATGGAATATGATGGAATAAAGCAAAATGACTCACTAAATTGGCTGCACTTCTTATATTGTGAAGTAGCAGTTGATCGACACAGCTTGAAGCATCATTATGGGTCACCAGAAAACAACCTATGGGTATGGTGCCTACATCCAACCCTCCCTATACCCTGCTATAGGCGAGAGACTCTAAGTCAATGGGGTAATGTTGTTATTGTTGTTGTAGGGAAAATCATGGTTAAAAGGGCGTTCCCGGTGTACTAAGCTCCTGCGTTTTGCACAGGCTTTGGGGAGGAGCCGGATCGTTTCGCGCACTTCTTATATTGTGAAGTAGCAGTTGATCGACACAGCTTGACGCATCATTATGGTCACCAGGAAACAACTTCTCTGTATTTATAACACATGGGCATGGTTGCGCATATCCGATCCCCCATGCCCCGCCATAGGCAGGAGCCTTTAGTTAATGGAGTAATGTTGTTGTTGTTCTAGGAAAAAACATGGTTAAAAGGACGTTTCCAACACACTAGGCTCCGCGATTTGCGCAGGCTTAAGGGAGGAGCCGGATCGTTTCGCGATCTGACCTTACCCTACACTTTGTGCAAGAGGTTGCTCGAACCCGTGACCTCAAGGTGACAAAGCAGCAACTTTACCAGTTGTTTCATGACCGCCCTCTAGGAAAAATCATGGTTATAAACAAAAAAAATCTACTGATCTTTGTTCTGCAATTTCTTTTCCAAGTTATCTAAATAATGCATAATCATCTACATTAGACATGGTCATCTATATTACTTGATGGCAGCCTAAGAATTTTGAAATGATCCTGGATGACAGAGTATGCCTATACATCAAAGGTGAATGAGAAAAGTGATATATACAGTTTTGGCGTGGTACTTTTGGAGCTGGCCACTGGAAGAAAGCCGGTATTGCCTGATGAGCAAATAAGCTTGGCAGAATGGGCATGGCGACGGTTTGAGGAGTTGAATTCCATTGTTGATGCTCTAGATGATGAGATCAAAGAACCATGTCATTTGGAAACCATGACTGCAGTGTTCAAACTAGGCCTCAAGTGTACCTATGCTTCGCCTTCTCTTAGGCCTTCAATGAATGAGATCTTGGAGATCCTTCTGAGCTGTGCAAGTATGTGGTTTTGATACTTGAATGTTTTCTGGCTAATTTTCTTGTTTGTTTGCCTGCCTCTTATCATCCCCAGACCCTAACGACAACTTTTGCTGTCATTGGGATATAGTAGGTATGAGTATTGTTGTTGTTTGTTGTAATTAAGAAATACTAATAACTATAGAATAAAAGGAATTAATAAAGGCAAAATCTTATTCTCATGATACTACAAATTGTATGGTAACTTGCAGCCTCCTTGTCCGGTTGAGAATCATGTTGAAACCAGTTTAACATCATCCTTTTCTTGGGCCTCCCCCCCCCCCCCCCCCTCTCTTCTTGGTCTACTCACTACAAGAAAGGAGAATTGTAGAAGTCAAGAAAAAGTGGTAAATAGTAACAGTTGATGTACATCCGACTTGAATATATCATGTTGAAACCACTAATAATATGTAAATTGTCCAGATATATATTAAACGTGAATAAAATTAATAAAAGACTTCCCGATACGAACACGTTATGGTCCAGAGGAAACTACTCATCAGTAATAAGATTTTGAAGAAAATCATATTATGTAAAAAATGTGTTTTTAAAAAGAAAAAAAAGGAGTGGAGTTATGAGTATTGTGACGTTAATCATATTAGTTAATAAAAGACTAAACCCATTGATCATATTAGTTAATAATGATCAATTCTTGATGATGTGAAAATTCATCCACTCACAAAACGACAAATATAATCAGATTAGTCTTCGACAAACCAACATCAATTGGTCGTCTAAGAACTCAGGTCGTCCTGGACCCATTTCAACTATTCAGACTTCAACTATTCAAACCCAGCACATAGTCAGGTCACCACTAACATGTGCGGGCAGCACCCCATGGACCTGGGCTGGGCACTAGCAACTACAATCGCGTCCGCTATAGCCATCAGCCACAATTTTTAGGTCGGCCTCATCAGTGGTTGCACGAAAGCTAATGTAAACCATCTCGGCCTCAGCAACTCAAGGGCAGCAGACAGCTTTGTCAGGTAGACATCTCAATCAATCAATCAATCGAACCCAGTATTTTCCTGGGAAGGGTAAATGGCAAGCAAACAATAACTGTATCCCAAAGAATAGAGAGTTTGCTTCCAATGAGACCCCCGACTCTATATGTATTTTATGATACAGAAATTCCTCAAGAGCTAAATGTCAGATTTGGCGTGCAACCATCACATCTTGCTACACAAATTCTCCCACTGGGTGAGGGATTACACTATATCCTTAACCGACACTTATTAGGTTGAGGATTTTTACGACTTATAATACCATGAAATGATGATAACATAATATAATTACGTTGAAAGCTGGTCCAAATTTACGACAACAAACTGATGGCAACCATTAAGCAATATCAGCTCATAAGATCTTGCATCATAAAAACATTCTATGTTTATAGCATCATATCTATATTCATCCACAATCTCCATCTTGTTCAACCCATCCAAGTTCATAAGATCAATTCAAACATCAATCTCTCACTGCCAAATAGCTGCCAATAGGCTCAATGACACACAAGGCACAGTCAGAAATAAAAAGATCATCTCAAGAAATCGGATACACCAGTTGTTCATTCAAAAAAAAAAAAAAAAAAACCTTCCACTCCACATGGGAAAAATATAGAGAACGTCGCTAAGTACACTGTTCTTGATAGTTGTAAAGATACAATTACTTCCCAGTCTAAAGCACAAGCATACTTGTCCAACACCAATACACTGCAAGAATTTCAACTTCAGATGGGTTAAAACGCAGCTAAAAACATAATAAGGAATAGAGGGATTGGGGAATAACGAGTATGCTTCAGGAAATGAACAACTTACTGTAGGAATCGGCTGGTGAAAAGACTACAGACCCTGTTCGATGAGATAATCACCCAGCCTTTCAACAATCATGTTGCACTGCCCCGGAGTCATGGGCTCGTCATAGATTCCAATGACCAGTGCCAGGTTGGTCTTCTTAATGGTGACACCACCAGGACCCTGTTTACATTCCATAACTCACTCCAATGAGATATCAATGCAAAAGTTCTTGGCAGTTCATATTTAAAAGCTTGGGAAAATGTTGAACAACTGTGATAAGTGGTAAATTCTCATTTGCCGTACCAGTGGTTCATCTTTTATCGACACAAGCATGGTGACAACAGAACTACTTGTTTAAAAAGAAAAGAAACTTAGATATTAACTTAAAAAAACCACGCTTATATAGTCAGCTAAGTTAAGATATATTAGCTTCATAGTCATGATTTAATATTTTTGAGCAGCTTATCATCCAAAAGACCAGTAGCAATACAACAGATAAACTACATACTTTACTTTCAGTACTTGGAAGCAAGAAACAGAGTTGGTTCACTGATTGAAAACAATAGTTACAAAAACCACATGTTGTCTAAGAGTATAGCCAGACGTTAAATAAAAAAAGCAAAAAAGGGCTTCAGAATCCATCTATGCAATCAGTAAAGAATGTAGGTATACAATAAATAAAATCTATACTCATAGCACTTGACAACGCCAGAAATAAAGAAATGGAGCTTGTCACTAGGGATTGAAGAACTAAGAGCAACAACAATAAAAATCATATGTATAAAAGTATAGCGGCTACAGCCAGGAGCAAGCTATGTTACAGATTCCAGTAAAAAAGACTCCTATATCTCAAGCTGTATAAAGAGAATCACTTTTTTATTTTTATTTTTTGGTAATTAGAGAATCACTTCTTTGTTTGGACAAAGGTAAAGAAGCTCAGGTCCTAAGTTCCATCAGACGCTCATCAATTTGAGCAGCCAGAGCTTCCAATTTTTTGCATCTATGCTTCACTTGTCCCCATCAATTGCTTTCACATTAGAGTCCAAAAATTTCCTTGTTAATGGAGGGGGTTTTGACATTATTATAATTTTTCCCCACTCTTCTGAGAGAAAAGTACCACATGTAATATAACTTTAACATTGCTCTCATTTCTTTCTTCCGAAAATCCTACTATGACAGAAGAGAGGACAGGGGTAGTTAAATATTCAAGCCTTTTTAATTTGCTGGCACACACCCTACAACTGCATTACCCAGCTTAAGTTCCTATTCTCGAAACTGCCAGAAGTTGAAATACCCAAAAGTTCTGCAAGAAAGGAACAGAGGAAAGAAGAAAAGAAAAAGAAAAACAATTCAAAACCCCAGCCTAACCTTCTTTCCTCGGATAACAGCTCCAGCTTCTCCTTGAATCACCATATATTTTGTCCCACCAAGATACAAGCCAGTTGGAGCGAGTGTCCCTGGTTCAGCAAAATCATTCATGATGCCTGTTACCTCCTCTGGCTTGAACTGCAGCAGCCAAAAGAAACATCATCAACTAGACCAGGTAAAACCGAAAGTTAATTAAACAACAATAACATAAAGCATAGGCAAGCTAATGATCATGTACACAGTCAGATATAAGTAGAACCAAAACTGAGATAAGAGCAAAAAAAAACAAACGTCATGCACTTTTTCTCACAAAACAGAACCCAAAGCTCCAAGATGCTCACTAATTTCCTAACATTTCCCAGAATATTTTACAGCAGACCCCTGGAAAAGAAAAACTAGCGAGAGATGTATCTATTTATCCTGATAAAAAATAGTCTTTAAATGACTTCACAATACGGAATACTTACATCCTCTATGATAAACTTCACTGGAGGAAGATATCAATCTTCTGACTCAAAATGAGAAGGATATCAGGACTTGAAAATAACTAATCTTCTGCCTCAATTAATTTTTTCATGATGCAGAAACTACAAAAATAATTAATCTTCCACGTCTGTTGCAACACAGCATCTATTTGAGATGGAAGATATGTCCTAGGTTTCATGCTCAAATTGCTCAATATCTTCAACATAACTAGATCAACATTCCAAACAAGAATCCTCTCCAGAACCATGGCTATGGTTAGAAGGGGGTTTGTCAAAGAAAAATATCATGAGACCATCTTCATCCTGTTTGGCATCCAGTGCGCTTAAGTCATTCCTTTTTAAGAAGAAGATTCAGGAAAGAGGGGAAGAAGAAAAAGGGGCAGTAATACAAAAAGTACGAATTAACAATTCCTCAAAACAAATGCTTAAAGCGAAGTTACAAGATATGCATAGAACTGACACAACCAGCTTACAGTGCTTAAGGTATCCATTTACAGTTGGGCTTCTCTACAGCAGAAAAATAGCAAAGATGGACAAAATCCCTGCTCAGATCAATTGAATTCACATGCACAGTATTGTGCACGCTAGGATCAAAATCAACTCAAACATAAACAGAATTGAGGATGATTGTCAGTCAAATGTGCAGATGCTATTGTTGCAGAAATCTCATTTTTACTCTAATATACCATATAGGTTTGGAAATTCAAGAATGGTGGATATAGACTCCATTTTACTAAACACATCTCCACCAGTTGATCCCACTAATTTTGAGAACCTCGATCTTAATTGCAGGACAAGTGGGGGGAAGGGAACAACTTATTCAGTAGCTTATCGTGCAGTGTTTGGCAGCAAGACAAACCATTAGAGCTCTGAAAAAAGCTATATATAGTCCATTAATGCAGACTCAAACCTTCAATACTCACAAGTTATATACTACAGATTCCTGAGCATCTCAAGATGTCATTCCACACAAAAATAAAAATAAAGATAAAAGTAACTAGCTGCATTAAATTTTCACTGTCTTAAAATCCTTAAGCGTAAAGATTTATAGTTCCAAGAAACACTTATAAATAGTCATTCATACTTATCTGCATGGAAACCCATTAGAACAGCAAATCTCTCAAATTTGCATATATCCAGTCCTGAATGGCTATGGTAAAGCAACGCTTTCAATACCTCAGTATAGACCCACGTTTTCTGTCTATGTCACCAGAAAAATGAACATATTCTACTCTACCTATGTCCACCATCCAAATTGACAATGGATGGCACAACTTGTCCATAGACAGCACCCTAAATATTATGCTGTAATAATTCACACCAATCCGTAGCCAACTTCTGAACATGAGAACATTAGTGTATAACAACCAAAGCAACCAGCTTCAGTAGGCAAGACAGACAAAGCGGGGTTTTTTTTGTAAGTAGACAAGGTGGTTTGATTTGACACTAAACGAGTATCCTTAGTGAAGAAACATGGTGACTCATTCCTTTCTTTACATCTGCTCCACAAGTCAAACTTGAACACGTTCGAAATTAAACTCTACGTATTGCAATTAATAGAATTAGGGATAATAACTTCACAACCCTAGCATAAAACTAAAGGTACAGACCAAGTTCAAGACCCTGACACCTTCTGCAGATTGACAGAAAATTATTATTTTAATTGCTTATAAGCATTCCATCAAACGGGCATCCAGTAACAAAATAAGCCCAACTATTCCAATCGCTCAAGATGAATATTTTGAACTCCAGGATTAAGACTCTTCTATACCAAAATAACTAGATCAACCATACAAAACATGTAAAAAGAAAAAACCCTTTTCTTCACCAACTAATAGTACGCAGAAAAGCCCAGGAAAAATATATCACAAACTTAGATAATAGAAGGATAAAAACCCACATCCCATTAACAATTATCACGAAATCTCAGTCGAAGTGCTAATTTAAACAATCAAGTTCAAATTAACCTGAGGGAAATTGGAGCTTTGAGCCCAAACAGTTCCATCTTGGCCGATAATCGCAGCAGAAGTAAGATGGTTGCCCTCGATCTCGCACATCAAGTGGTCATCTACATACACTTGCCACGACATCTTCTTCTTTTTGCTTCTCCTACTGCTGCTACTGAGGATTTTGTGGTTTGGTTGATTTTTTGGGAATTCGGAGGAAAAAGAAAAGAGGAAAGGAGTCAATGGTGGTAAAAGTTGCGTGGGCTGTCAGCTTCTTTATGCGGCTCGTCATTACTGGCTAGCCAGTATGGTGCCTGATTAATCGTGAAATTATAACATATAAAATAAATTAATTTATTATAAATTATAACGAAAATAAGATTATTAATATTTTATCTAGACTAATAAAGCAAAGAAACATAATATTACCGTATAAAAGACGTTGACTCGTCACATTTTTTTTTGACATAATATTACCGCATAAATGATAGAAATATATTCTGTCAAATAATGAAAGAGGTAAGATATTTCAAATGGACTTGGTTATGCATTTAACTTTGACAACAAAATACACTTTTCAACTTCTAATTATTACTTAATAATTATAAACGTGAAAGAACTAGTGTTATTTTAATACGCACGGAAAATTTCATATAGTATGACGGAATATAATAATAAAGAATATGATAGATGATTTATGTATTTGATTATCTATCATCTTACTGTTATATTATAAATGAGATTTGGTGTGTTTATTTTTGTGTATGACGTCCATCAGACTAATTTGATGACATACATTTTGATAATCTGAGATACACAACGTGAGTTAGGATCATTTATTAAAGTTGTGTGTCAAAGTGATGTGTCAATATACTTAAGTACGTATTTTTGTTAAATGATATACCGTAGATCCATATACAAAGTGTGTATTTTAACAAAACTACTTATTTTGTTACTTTGCCACATCATTTTGACACCTAACTTTATTAGGTGATGCTACATGTCTACACTCGGATGAGATATGAGGAAACTTATTATGAGCTAAAATATGAGGCCTCTAATCATGCGACGTTACGTGTACAAAAGGATCCGCTGATTACTTTTTTTTATTTTTTTAGAAAAGGCTCTTTTGTACACGTGGCGTCGCGTGATTGGAGACCTCATATTTTGCCTCATAATACGCCTCCTCAGATCTCATCCGGTCTATACTAGGGTGAGATTAGCTCACTCCATTTTCTTTCACCCCTTTTCTACCACCCGTTACGTGGCAGCAAAAGATTTGGGATGCTAGATAAGGAATAACCAGTAAGAAGTGTATGAAAGAAGATGGAAGACACATGGTAGACGATGATGATGTAGTAAAGAAAAATAGAGTGAAGTGATTCCAACCCCACACTTGTCCGGTTGTATTTCAGTAGATTCGGTTCGATTTGATTCGAGTTTAGTTTAATAATTTTCATCAATTAATCACCCATGCAAAACGGTGGATAGTTCGCTGTTTCCTTCGAAAAACAAAAACTGGTTTCGCGTCAATGGGACCCTCTCTCACTTTCTCATTTTTCCACTGAATCTCTGATTTTTGCCAAAAAGTTTCCGATCGAATGTTTCAACTCTCAAGCTTCATCAATCATTTCCCAAATTATCTCTCTTCAAATTCCCTCGCCTATATTACACCGTCCCTCAATATTATTCCCGTACTTCTCAAAGAAATCTATATAAAAAAAGAAAAAAAACTTAACCTCACGTCTAGTAGATTGATTTCATAATCAAATCGATCAATTGGTCGAACGCTTTTTTAGGAATCTATATTGTAGGTAATAAGTTCATTGAAATTGAAATACGACTTTGTTTCACGGTTTTGCTTTGGAGGAGAAGATATGGGGATGGAAAACACTAATGGTGGTGACATCGGAATCATGATGAAAGTGTTCACCGGCCCCTGCGGTTATGTTCTCCAAGATGTCCCTCACTTTAACGACTACATCTCCGACCTCCCTGTTCGTTCCTTTCTCATATATGCAAAGTTTTTTTTTTTTTTTTTGATACAATATGAAAAGTTATATGCAGATTCATGTTTCCTGAAATTTGTGTGTAATGTGAGATTTATGTGCAAATGAGCTGGAGGAGTACACGGATGCATTGTTGATCTGATCAGTTCTTGGTTTTGTGGCAGACTTACCCCAACCCTTTACGTTCCAATCCTGCTTATTCAGTTGTCAAGTGAGTCCATTTCGCTAATTTGACTGCATACATACTCATTGACTGCTGTAATCCCTAAAACAGGGACTTATTCTTGCGAGACATGATTGAATTGTTTCAGGCAATATTTTGTTGACATGGATGACACTGTCCCGCAGAAAGTAAGTCTTCGATCAATTGGCTCATCAGCAATAGAATGCATGAACTCTTTTTTTAGGACTTGCCATTTATCATATGATATTGTAGGTGGGAATTGAGTGTATCCGGTATCTCGCCATTTCTCTTAATTGGCAATGGACAAATTTCTTTCCTTTCTATCTTCTCCCCACTCCATCCCCTCTTTTTTCCCTCCTTATCTGTAAATAGGCACATAAAATAAAACGAAGTATTAGTTGCTTTATTGTATGAAATTGCGCAAATTATCTGTACAATTGCTCTGGTAGAAGAAGATGCTATTCTTTGGGCAAAGGAATATTTATCTGATTCAGCAAACGTAGTATTTCCTTTTTCAACAACATGTAGGCCTCTTTTCTTCTTTCATCTCTTGCAATTCAATTCTTGAATTTTCCATAGGTGGTTGTTCAGAAAGATAACCCTAGAGGGATACATTTTCGCCGTGCAGGACCTCGCCAGAAGGTATTAATTTTCTTTTTCTCATGTTATGCTGGAAAGATCTTGCATAACATAATTTATATAATTAGATTCAACATTCATCAGGTATATTTCAGATCAGACGATGTGTCTGCTTGTATTGTGACGTGCGGTGGTCTGTGCCCTGGTCTTAACACAGTGATAAGGGAGATTGTACATAGTCTTGACTATATGTATGGGGTCAACGAGGTCCTTGGAATAGATGTAAGTTTGCTTTCCTTCTGTGGTACTTCTTATTGTGCATATTGGACTAAGAAAGCTATACTTTATAGTAGTTCATTTGACAAAGACTTAATAAAACATCCAGACCCTGTATGCCTTCATGCATTTTTCCATCTGGAGAAACCAAGTCTGGTTGTTTACAGTTGAAATTCTGGTGCAATCAAGCATCAGACACTTAATTTGGTCATAATTAATTTTGACATGAAGTCTAGTTCTATGCTTTTTGATTGACAAAGTTCCACAATTAGCGAGCTTGTACTTCATTGAAATGAAACTTTGTCTTTTGTATTTTGAGCAATGTCTTCTTGACTTGCTAGACAACATCAACACATGATGTGTAGCTTGTAAATTTCCCTACGGGGCTTATATATATAAATTTTAATTTACAAAAAAAAAGACATGAAGTCTAGTTCGTACCTGCCGAGCTTTGCAGTGGTACCAATTATTATGGCTGCATGCAACAGTTTATGCATCGTTTGCATTTTTCTTTTGTCGGTGGTGTTTTTTTTCCTTTTTTCGGTGCGGGGGTGTGTGCTGGGGTGGTGAGGGTCAGCAATGTTAAGCTAGTTTAGTTTTACTCAGAACATAAAAACATGTGCAATGCAAAAGTAGGCATATATATAGCAAAATTAATTAGTAAGAAGATATGTAGACATGACAATCCAGACATTTCTCGTTATTTGATGATTTTTCAAACTAATCATGTTTTCTGGTCCCCTTGTTGTCCTAATTAGTCAAACATTAGAGGCTTCAAGTTCAGGTTCAGTATAACCTAAACTTTGCATGAGTTGAGCAGTAAGATTTTTGAAAATGTTGGATGTTCTGAAATTAGTGTTTAATTTTAAATCATATTGTGTTGGCACTTATATGTGGATCTCTGCCTGGCTAGTTAAATTTTCTATGTCAAAAGGCAGCATGTTATATCGTTGACCTAGAGAGCGCACATGACACATATTGGATCTTACCTTTGTAGGGAGGTTACAGAGGTTTTTATGCAAAAAATACCATCTCCTTAACTCCTAAGAATGTAAATGATATCCACAAACGTGGTGGTACTATCATTGGGACATCTCGAGGAGGTCATGATACTTCAAAGATAGTCGACAGCATTCAGGACCGTGGAATTAACCAGGTTTGTGAAGTTCAAAATTTCATATGGTAATCATTATAGGAACAAATTTCCCATTTTATTGTGTTAGAATTGCTTTCCTTTGCATAATGTTATTATTGTTTCAGTTAGCATGAGTGTTGGATTGATTCTGTGGTATGCACTTAATTTCATAGGTTTACGTCATTGGGGGAGATGGCACGCAGAAAGGTGCAGCTGCAATCTATAAGGTATCATCAGATTAACTTTTCTGGTCCTAAAGAAATGTTATTTTTTTTTTTAGATATTTGCAGTAACTCTTTGGTTGAATGAAATGTTAGAAGACAATCTTTAACTAGATATGTTCTCTTTTATACCTGTAATAAATCAATCCTCCGGCTATTTTACTCCGTTACTTTCTTTTCCGCAGAGGGGGGAGGTGGAGGTGGTGTTATAGACAAATATCCACGACAGTGTAAATTCATGAAATAGACTATGTACTGTTGTTGATGGGATAGACGGGAATTATGGAAGAAGTTTCTGATACTGCACCTTTGCAAACATAGGTTCAGCATTTTGATTGTGAATCAATCTTATAATTCTTGTGTCCTAAAAATATTGGCATAGTTGACATGACACACACTTTTATGAGACATTATTTAAGAAATGTTTTTGTGAGAATAAGTATGTTATACCCTTTATTGTAAAGCAAATTTTCTCTCTCGTGCAATTTTCATTATGGATCATCGGGAAACAAGTTTCTAAACACATGGGTATGGTTGCATACATCCGACCGCGCTCCCATGTCCCGCCATATGCGGGAGCCTCTAACACAATGGGGTAATGTTGTTCTTCTTGTTAATTTGTTCTTCTTTATTCTAGGTAACACACCACATTAGTCACATCCATGATCCAATCCCTCTTCCGCCGCCGGAAAAAACCTTTGATTGCACAACCATGAAAACCTCTCCTTTTGTTTCTCTCCCTTTTTCTCTGTTTCCAATACTGTTTGATTTCAATTTCACCCATATTCTTACTTTGGCCTCATTATCTTAAGACACACAACCACTGCCTCCATTGTTTTCTGTTTGCATGTGCAAAAGTTCCATCTTTATTGATGGGTCCCGTCCTATTTTTCTTCTCCATCTAATTCTTATCATGGGGCTGTGTTGAAGGATTTTGCTGCAGCAGTGAAAAAGGTAGAGGGCAGTGGTGCTGAAGCTGTAAAAAAGGAAAATATTTTTTTTGAGGCAAATGACTTGTCTTTTGACCTGTTTTGCATTGATTTTTTGTGGTCTAAAAATGGATTTTTCGGTCGCGGAGGGGGATGGGGTGTGGCTGGTGCAGTGTGTTACTAAAATGAGGAAGAACAAATAAAAAAAAAAAACTAAGGCACCATTCTTGTGAAATTTTTTCAATTCGTACCACATTTGTATTTTTTCTTATTAAAACTACAGTATTTTTTCAAATTCCTCTAATTAAAAAGGGTGTTTGTGAAACTCTTTATAATACTGCACTTCTACTTTTGCGAAATGATAATATTTTTGGGACATCCCAAAAAAGAAAGTAGGCCAATATTTTTGGAACGGATGGAGTATAATTTATAAAAAGTCTGCAAAGTAATCTGACGCATACCTCGCAATAGTATTACTCTTAAGCTAGAAAGATACAGAACAATTGACTTCTAAATAGAATGGTTAGTGGTCAGGAGAAATGTATTTGTTAGTTCTTTGTTCTGTCGTGTAAACACAGAAAATGTGAATGAACTTCCTCGGCATTCATTCTGATTTGCTATTTGGAAAATATCAACGGACTCTTCTTGGAAGCTGTGGTCTGAGTAGAATTACGTCTTCTTCTTTTATTCTTATCCTATCCCCTAAGAAGATGGAATTTTATTTCTTAACTTCAAAATCAGTACAAGGAGGGTTGATTCCTTAATTTCATCCAGGCAAATACCAGCTATTTCATAAAAATTCACGATCGCCTATTTTTAGTTTATCTGAAGACCAATTGTATCAAGAGCTGGTTTTAACATATTCTGTTTCCTTTTTCCTCCTGGATCGAGTCTCTTTCATTTGCGGCCCTGGACAACTTCTACTCAGACTTAACCTAGTTTTGGAAATATTAAGATGTGTTAATTCCTGGTTTTATATCTTACTCTCTGGTCATTATTATGTCCCTGAGCGGGTAGTTCGTTTGATAAAGCACCTCAGAGCTGTTTTCAAGTGCTTGGTCAAGTTTGATCTGAAGCATATATAGCTCCTTTTGATGTCCAAGTTGGAAGAGAAACACCTGTGTACCATTTATGGATCTGATATTGAGGTGATCATTCTATTATGTTTTTTATTTTGTGGTCTGTTACTTCTCACAGGAAATTAGGCGGCGTGGTCTGAAGGTTGCTGTTGCTGGGATTCCAAAAACAATTGATAATGACATTCCGGTATTCAATATTTATTGTTAATTGCTGGTCATATGTTTTCTATGTTCTATATTAAACTCTTTCCAATTGTTGAGTCATATCCACTAGCAAAGTAGTTCATTAGATAAAACTTTACAGAAGGATGATTGTATTGTTGTTCCTATCAATTTGATCCATTGAATGTAAAAGAGGATATGAATGGGTGGCTTTCGCTACATGGTTTGATTGTTAACATCCATTTTATAAGAAGTGAAGAGGTCAATTTGCAAGTTATGTATAATTATTCTGAGTCCAAATTGTAGGATGTTAAATCTTATAGTTCAATGCATATGTAGTTGAAAATTTCTGCAGATATTTCAATTATTTTTCTAAAGATAGCTTGAATGGGCTTGTTATCAGGTTATAGACAGATCATTCGGCTTTGATACTGCAGTGGAAGAGGCTCAACGTGCTATCAATGCTGCTCACGTTGAAGCCGAAAGTGCTGAAAATGGTATTGGAGTAGTGAAGCTAATGGGCCGATATTGTGGTAAACTTATTTTACATGAATCAATCCTTACAAGCTGTTTCCCTTCTCTGTACTCTAGTCTGGATCTAAACTTCAGTTTCATGTAACAATGAAGTGGAACAAAATTTGATGTTTGAAATTACGTGTAAATAGATTTGTTTTTGCTAATATGAAACTCTTGTCCTGCAACCTTTTTTCGTCTCACGTCACGAAGAGTTTCCCATGATTGTCTGATGCAGGATTCATTGCAATGTATGCCACTCTCGCCAGCAGAGATGTTGATTGCTGTTTGATACCAGAATCACCCTTTTATCTTGAAGGGAAAGGAGGTCTTTTTGAATTTATTGAGAAACGACTAAAGGAAAATGGCCATATGGTTATTGTGGTTGCTGAAGGAGCTGGACAAGAGCTACTCTCAGAAAGCTTGCCTGCTGAAAGTCAACTAGATGCTTCAGGGAACAAGTTACTCCAAGATGTTGGGTTCTGGATCTCTCAAAAAATCAAAGTAGGTGATCCTTTCTTCTAGATGTTTGTGTTGATGATCGTTTTGCATTGGCTGTCTTGGAATTCTAGTTTTGCTCTCTCTCTCTCTCTCTCTCTCTCTCTCTCTCTCTCTCTCTCTCTCTCTCTCTCTCTCTCTCTCTCTCTCTCTCTCTCTGGGGAAACATGGGTGGCAAACGGCACTGTCCCATCATTACTCTCTTATTTAAGAACAAGACAATTTTTCAACTCGGATATTTGACATACGACTCCTGGTGTCCTCTCCAGGGTTCCTCAGCCTTGAAAATATGTAATAGTTCCAATATCATATTTTTCATTTGTTGAGAAAACTGATACTTTCTTTGCTTGTTTTAGGATTTTGCCAAAGAACGTAAAATTCCTATTACGCTAAAATACATTGGTAAGGAGTTTGGTTTTCACTTTCATTCATTGGCGCTACTTCTAAGAGATTTGGATCTGACAAAAGCAATTTGCAGATCCAACCTACATGATCCGAGCAATACCTAGCAATGCTTCTGATAATGTATACTGTACACTTCTTGCCCAAAGTGCTGTCCATGGAGCGATGGCAGGGTTCACAGGCTTCACTGTTGGTTTAGTCAATGGCCGGCATACATATATTCCATTTAATGTAAGTGTCTGGCAGCTAAGTTTTTGTCCCTCCTCTTTTATTTCATACATATGGATGGCTGTTTGTGTTTCATTCTATATCGAAAAAAGCATTAAGGAAGTCTCCATTCTTTCATATGGAAGGTTCAGTTCTATTCCAGTTTTGAAACGTGCATCAGTTTGGTTACACTTTGGTATCCCATGCCCCAGACAGATCTTGAAAATGTTGTCAAAGCATTTTAGAATGGTGCTTGATCTTTGAGTTGTAGAGAAAAATTAAATAAATCCAATCAAAAAGTACTTGATGGTGTTGTGTATTGGAGGGCATTATTTTCCTGCTGTATGAGGTGGTTATCTTAGACTGAACATGCTCAATTATCGAACTCTTTTGCGCATGTTTAAAGTTCTGACCGAAGGAGTCTTTATTGCAACCTCAGTATGCACATTGCATTGGTCCTCACTTATTCTTTTTCAGAAAGCACCATTGATCCATCCTCTAGTACCCTAGTAGCACCATTCATTTTTTTTTTCACTACCATCATCTTTCTTTTATCACTTCTCATCAATGGTATATTATTGTTGGTCTCTTTTACTTTTTCTTTTTCCTTTATGATACATAACACCCTTCTAATTTCTGACCTTATGTTGATCTGGGAGCTCTGCTCATGTTTGAAGTTTTGGATCTAAAAGCCCCTAGGAAATGCAGATGAACGTCAATGCCAGTAAAACTCTAACGTCCAATTGTTAGGGGCTTTCTTGTCTTGCTTTCAAGGTTTTTAATGACTATGGACATGTTTGCTGAGAAACAACCATGGAGTTAATAAGTTGCTTGTATGGCTGATAACTTGTGCAAATACTTGTACGTAGCTGTGCTGTTGGGATCTTGGTGTTTACACAACTATGGTTAGAATTCCAATGTTGATGTTACTAGAGTTGGATCAGCTCGAAGATATCACAGAAGATGACTGCAGCTATAAAAGAGCTTTTTGGACCTTTGAAATTTATGTTTCTATCCTTCTGTATCCCTGAAGACCATTTCATACCTCTTATTGGAGTTCTTCCATGACCACAGCTATGGTGCTCATCATAACAACATATTCTGCTAAGAGTGGTATAAGGTGGAAAAATACAAGAGTCCAAGTTCCTATTTGAAGCCTAACCTTTGGAAGAAATACTTGTTTGTGCTTGATAGTAGAATATTTTCTCTGAAATTCTGGCTTCATATTTCTGATATAAACTTTTACTGTGTAGCGTATCATTGAGCAACAAAACAAGGTTGTGATAACTGATAGGATGTGGGCTAGGCTTCTCTCGTCCACTAACCAGCCAAGTTTCTTGGGTCCCAAAGAAGTTGATGAAGCCAAAACAGAGGAATCACCACTGACGCAACTGTTGGATGGGGAGAGCCGTGCAGGAGAGTATTCAGGTAATAAAGAGACCTCCTCGGAAGGAAAAGAAAGCACATGACACTTCAACACTCAACACTCAGCTTCATTAACACATAGCCCTGCAAGTTAATCTCCCTACCACCATTTCATCTGCTATGTTTTTTTAGCATAATTTCAAAGTTTTTGGTAATGTAGGAAACATTTTCCCGGTTACGGCTCTCTTAAAATGTCTCAGCTGCGGTCAATGACTGCAATTTGTGCCACTTTCAGTGTAATAGAGGTGTACAATACAAGTCAGGTTTAGATCTCTTTAGGTAGGTGGGATGTTTTTGCTGTAGAGGATATATTTTTGCACAAGTAGTGTATATTGGTGTTTTGTCGGATTAGTTCGTAAGTTGCTATCTTTATACCGAGATTAAGAATTTTGGATCTCTTTGTTATTGGAAACAAGCAAGCCCCTACCCATCCTCCTCGGCTTTGTGATGAGAGGGGCATTGCTTGTTCTCTGTCTGCTTGTTTTTTGAACTGCTATATGCGGGAGCATCTAAGGCAATGAGATGATGTTGTTGTTGTTGTAGCGGTATGCATGCCTAAACTTTAGAACTGGAGAAACCGGAGAAGAGTTTTGAGGATTGCGGCGGATTTCAACGTTGCACCATGCTGTTTTTCACTTGGCTAAGTGGATGACCAGAATCAGAATAGAATTTTCTGAATCAATTGGTAAAGCTTTGTCTATGATGCCCTGGCGAGTAGGAATGAACCTAATGCGACTCGGCGCTCTCTTGAGACGCATGGCAAGGTTAATCAAGAGCACTTGGTACACGAACCTTTCTAATAGGGCTGTTGAACGAACTGTACAGTTCGCGTACTATTCGAGTTCGGTTCGTAAGGGTAATTAACAGGTATTCGGGTTCGTTTAGCTAAACAAGTCGAACTGTTTGCGAACTGTTTGGCTTGTTTAAACCGTTATAAGTATATCGAGCCGAATTCGAACTAATTTTAAAGTTCGTTTAGCTAAACGAACCAAGCCGAACAGTTTGTTTAGCTAAACAAATCCGAATTTCGAAAACCTAGTATTCTGTTCGGTTCGGTTCGTTAATACCCCTAGAAGAGTTGCTGGGTAGAGATTAGACCAAGTGAAGTGCTCATTCCCTCATTTAGTGTATCCGATTGAACAGGTGCTGCCATGTCATGGTGTGAGCGGCATATTATCATGAGATTTTAACCGTCTATCAGAAAGGCTACATCTAGTTGGCCATTTAATACTATTGATCCCCCCCCCCCCCCCCTCCCTTTTTGGCACGGACCAGAGTTCATTTTTAGAAGAAATTTGGGGCATGTGTGCTTCGTTGAAACTGAATGTTTTGAAGATAATTCACTGAGTTTTGGAAAAATGGTAAAACAAGTTTGATATATCGGCAGCTTAAAATCATAATTCGTCGCCGTTCAAGCAGTATCTTTTGACCTAAGTTAAACACTACATTTAGAAGATTTAGGCGTTGGTTCACTAGGTAGCTCTTTATGTTGAGCTATAAAAATTCCTCCCCGTGCAATCAGTTAGTCTAAAAGTAAAATAACAAAAAAGAAAAAAAAAGGAAAAGGGGGGGGGGGGGGGGGGGGGATCAAATGTATCTTTAAATGTCCTCATCATTTTCACAAAATGATGTTGACATAAAAGCAGTTCTATTGTCAAGAGGGTGTGTTGTAACATTACACACTGAATTGATCATACTGAAAGTGAATACTTGAATTTTATGGATCTCTCTCTCTCTCTCTCTATATATATATATATATATATGATTTTTTTAATACTTTATTTTGACTTAGGTTAAAATCAACTACACAATGTTTACGAAACAGTAACATGAACTTCTTGAGTACATCAAGATGCCTGAGATTGTTCAGGACACAAAAGCTATCTGCGTTCAAGCCTTTCCCCAAATTAAATAACAGGAATTTCACAAGTACATAAACCATGACAGGATTCAAATGCATCAAATGCACCAGAGGGATCTGCATTTTGCACAATCCACGGATGTTCAAGAACCTTATGCAGCAGAAGGCGTTGTGAAGAGTTCTTACTAGCATCTGATCCTAAAATGTACATCAAAAACAGGGGATGTGGAAATATAATACCAGACTAACTAACAAAGTAAGACTTTTTCCTATGTCAACTATTTTGTAAATGTTGACATTAGATATTGACTTTTATTTTGTTATGCTGGGCTTATGTTGCCTCTTTGAGGTAACTTTTTGTAAAGTTTAATGGTAGATATCGCATAGCACATTGTAAGAGTTAAGCTTATTGTTGCTTTCTTATAACCAACATATTTCTTATTACAACCCTTCTTGATAAACTCAACTATAAAGTGCAAAGCTAGACTGCTAATAACCATGGAGGGAAGCTTCAATTGATCAATTCAGTATTTATGGCAGTCTGTAAGTTCTGCACTGCATCCTATTTCTTACCTAGGCATATTACTAGAGCAGTTAGAAAATCCTTAGATTGTTTATATGGGGTTATCCTGGGAAGGCTAAAGTAAAATGGTCTTCTATCTGCCTTCCTAGAGAAAAATGAGGTTTGGAGTATATGACTTGGGATTGCTCGATAACGCCTATATCATGAAAGACGTTTCGTATCTGTGTGAACAAAAAGAGGTGCTATGGGTTAAATGGGTATATACAATCATTTTAAAAGGAAAATCTATTTTGGAGGTAAGTCCAAGGCCTATTGATTCTTGGATGTGGAGGAGAATACTTGAGATTAGGATAAATACTCTCACTGTCAGAGAAACAATTGGGTAATGGTCGTTCCACGTCATTTTGGTACGACCCTTGGCACCCATGGGGCCTACTTAGCTCAACAAACCTCGAACTTAAAGAGAAAATTTAGCATTCCAACTGATGCTAAAGTCTCAAAAATTCTAGATAAAAGTTTCTGAAGAGTACTTTTTGGTAGAGGGTGGGATAATCAAGTGATGCAATTCAGGTTAGCTTGTAACTCAATAAGTGTTAGAAAGGGGAATGACTATAGGATTTGGAAGCCTAGTGCAAATTTTCTGTCAAAGACGTGCTTAGTATGTTCGTTATTTATGGTTATGCATCCTTCTTTGGCTCTGGTTAACTGGTGGAAGATTGTTTGGTGCAATCACTTTCTGCCCTATGCAATTATATTATGGCATGCATGTTGGAAGAGAATGATTACATTAGACAAACTTCAGATTTGGAGCCTCATCCAAACTAATACTCCCCTCTTATGGTAGGTTCACAGAGGACTGTGACCATCTTTTCTTTCAATGCAACTACTCCGACAAAGTTTGGAGAGCTGTCCTAAAATAGTTTAAGTGTAAGATGATGTGTTGCTCTTGGCAGGACACCATCAACTGACTTACTGGCAACATGTGGCGATCTAAGCTCAAAAAGACTTAGCTCATTTTGGATTTTCAGCGACGGTTTATCACCTTTTGGAAAAGAGAAATAACATGTTACATCATCAGTTGGCACAAGACTATGATACTGTCCTTTATGGAATACTACAAGACATATACTATTCGGTGGAATCATGACGGAAGTATAAATACACTAAAGTTAACCGAGAATTAGCGATTAACCTTGGTATAACCTTCAAGGTGCTCTCAAGAACAGTAGTTAGAAACGCTCTTTGACTGCATATTTGTTTGCACTGTTCTGGAACTCTTAATATTGTCTAGACGGTTTGCAAGGGCTCAACTGGATTGTTGTTCTTAATTTGGGCAGACTTTCTTTACAATAATGGGAAGGAGTATCTCGCGGTCTATATGTGTGGTGCTTTGGAGTTGGCCTGTTTATGCATTGAAATCGTGCAGGGATCATGTCTATGTCTCATTTTTGTGCAGTTATTTTTGTCGATTCTCTTTGGTTGTAATCTTCCTGCGAAGGACTGCTGTTTTCTGGGATGGATATTCAACTTCATGTTTGACCTCTTGGTTATAGTCCTGGTTTATGTTTATGATATTACTATCCCAAATTCAATGTCTTGGTTTATGTTTATGATTTGACTAGCCCAAATTCATAGTCTTGGTTTATGTTTATGATATTACTAGCCCAAATTTAACAATGTGATCTGATGGTTGTAGGCCATCTAATGTGGTAGTCTTGGTTTATGTTTATGATATTACTAGCCCAAATTTAACAATGTGATCTGACGGTTGTAGGCCATCTAATGTGATCTGATGGTTGTTGGCCATCTTTATTTTGAGCAAGCTAGGCTTGCGGTTGTCTCTACAAGTTAGCACTTGAGCTAGCTATTCATATTAATTTCGATTGCTTATAATGGAACTACGTTGCCATATTTGGACAATATTTTGTAAAGGTTAGCACTAGAGAATGTATAGCTATTTTTGAACCACCTATAGCTCCAAACTAAGCTTATGTTTGCACATAAACAACTTTTGTAAAGTACGCCATTTTGGCTATCAATGAAAATTTTAACTTACAAAAAGGTTAACTCACAAACAATATAACATGTCTCACATTACACGGTCAGTGTTAAACCTGAACCAGAAATTTGAAGCTAAAAACATTCACAGCCGAAACTAATTTTAACCTGAGACACCAAGGGCGGAGAACGTCTTTTTTAAAAAAAAAATGGGAGAGGAGAATCGAACTCGAGACCTGGAACATCAGAGCTGCACGGGGGGTCTAAGGAATTCGGTTGTTAATGCATCAATAACAGTTCAGGTACAAGTGGAAAGCAAAAAAGACCAACTACTGTTCCCTCTGTGGCACATATCAAACAAACAGGCTTCTACACACTGATTCACTGAAATCAGATATCAGATATTGAAGATTCTGAGAAACGTATTGTTATATCAGGGGCACCCAAATGTAACGTATTACCAAAAGTAACACAAATCTCAAATGATTCAAAACATGAAGTATTAGCAACTGTATATACATAAGAAACATGTCAACAGGGTTGCTTACATCACCGATCCCTCTGCATCCATCTACACCCCAAATATCATATCCTAATCTTTGCCTTCCATTTTCTGCCAAACACTAGAAGCGTTTTCTAGTCTGAAGGATAGATAGATAGATAGAGAGGCATTTGTGACGTTGTAAACTCTATCCATTTATCCTCTACATATCCATTTCCCGACTTCTATTTTCTTCAAATATCTTTCTACTCCTATTCTACTCTCCTATTTTGGGCCAAAAATGTAAGGTAACCTATGAATGAATACAACCCAACAAAAACGAGGGTGGTTAGCACAACAGTGAAGGTCAGGATTGCCAGAATATTTCGAAATCATCACTGTACAGAGAGCGATCTTGAATCTCCAAATTCGCGACATGCCAATTTATCAGCATTGATTGGATACATTTACAGAAAACCAGAGAAAGAGGGAAAATCCACCATTCACTTTCATCCCTGAAACCATACGGAACATTCAAAACTTCAGTTAGCTTAAAGAAAACCATGAATCTGAAGTATAACATTTTCTAACACCAAACATCTCACTCACATATTCTAAAGACGCATATTATGCATTAGGTATTAAGGGACACAAATAGCGTAGGATTTAGACTACGAATCAAAAACAAAACAAAACAAAACACATAATAAATTAAATAAATAAAACGCAAAAGAAACGAGTGATCTATATACCCGATCCTACATAATGGGAAAAAGACTTCAACCTTATTGTTGAAGCATCTCACTTACATGTTCCAAGGTTGAATGTACGGGAGCTTTCTACTTGGCTGGCTACTGTAGTGAACATATCCACAAACGAATGCGACAGCCTGAGTAGAGCAATCAAAAAGGTTCACCATGGTTATGTCATGCATAGTTGGGATGAATTTGCTTCGTTTCTCTATTTAGCTTATTAAGTAGGAGAAGAGAAGATGGCAGGAGGGAGAAAAAGCCAGCTTCCCAGTCGATATTTGACAAGAACTTACCACATTTACAAGGGATGTTAGGTTCCACAAAGCATAAACCCGAGCAAGACCAGCAGACCGTCTTGGTCCATGACTGAATAAGGCATTAATCCCAGCAGGGAACGGAAGCAAGATCCCAAGTGGGAGAATAAAGATAAACAGGAAAACATCTGCCAAGGAAACTGAATAGAGAAGGAGCATTGTGAGCAACACTAAGCTAAAATCTCCTAGAAGCAGCATTGAAATGACCAAACCAACAAGATCCTGCAACAAAGATGCAAATCATGTTCATAAAGTTATTAGCATCTCATTGGATTCGAATGGAAAAATAATAAATAAATAAATATAAGGGAAAAAAAGAAGAAAGTAACTTCATAGTCCAGAAAACTGCACAATGGAAGGGAAGATATATAAACAACAACATTACCACGTTGCCTTAGAGGCTCCCGCCTATGGCAGGATAAGGAGGGTTAAGGATAGACAACCTTACACATGTGTTGAAAACACATGGAGGTTGTATCGGATGACCCATAATGAAAAATGCATCCAATTTAGGATAATGGAAGTTGTGTCGATCGACTGCTACTTTACAATACAAGAAGCGCATCCAATTTAGTGAATCATTTTGCTTTATTCCACTATATGTTGAAGTCAAAAAACAGTTTGTCCTTGACTGCATTGGAAATGGAAACACTAGAACAAAAGACGTGTGCAAAGGAATATCTACCTGATGGCCAACAGGTTTAGTATTGTGAATTACAAAAGAGAGAGCAAAAAGTATATCTCTTTTCTCCCTGAGCATCTTTAAGCTGTTGATATCTAAAATGCCAGCATGGATCTTCTGACCCGAGTTATTTTCCACACTTCTATCCATCTGGTTAAGCAATGCATCATGAATCGTGAGACTGGGTGAGTCCGGTGACAAACTGGCAGTTCTGCATTAACATAAGATCAAAAATATCAAGCAAGTTAAAAGGAAGCCCTGTAAAGTGAGAGCAGAGGTAAAGACAGTTGAAATTCATGACTGAAAACGACAAAAGCAAAGCTGGGAAAATCAAAGTAGCAGCCTGAATAGAGCTCTAGTTTCCCTTGAGGCATAATAGACACACAAACACATTCCATCCAGATGCTTATATATGTTACTTTGAAGCATGAACTTCATATACACAAAAAGATGAATCATGACATACCGTGATTGTTGATCAATTCTAGGTGAGGTGTCAAGGCCTTCAAAAGATGTTTGTTCAGTTTGTTCTTCAAATGAATATACCAAAAGACCAAATTGACAGAAACCACCGGTTGTAGCTTGAAAACGGGCAAGATCTACACGTATGCCATATATCCTCAAGGACGGATTTACAAAAGTTTCCAGCCATTTGAGGAGAGGACGAAACATTGATCTTAGACAACCACGTCGCACCAAGCGTAATTGAGCGTTCAATCCAGCAACAAACCGATACCATGTCGTAGGAGGAACAGCCTGCAATACAGGTAATGAGAATTAATGCTGCCCCATTTGACAAATATTTCTTTATTCTGCCAACTTCTAAAATAAACTTCCAAAAAAAATTGACATGACAAACCTGACTCATTAGACTGGTGATGATATTATCACTGTGAAGAGAAAAGGGTGCCATGTAACTTCCATCACCTCCAAAAAGAAGTGACATTGGAAATCTTTGAATTAAAGGTGGAGGAAGATCACTTCTTTTCTCATCTCCACCAAGATAGAAGTCTAGGTACCCAAGCATAAGATCTGGTGTGGCAGCTACCTAAAATTCGACAAGGATCCAACCAGAAGTCAAATTAATGCCGTGACGTTGTTTTGACTTATGGAAGAACTTCAGCCTAAAAAAAGATATTTGGAAAGCAATGCAAAAGATCCATGTATCCCAGTTGAGAAAGCATAAAGCAGGACTGCTAGTACACAAACTACAAGTGTTGGTTGCTGGCAGAAACCCAAAACAACAGATGTTACGAAGAAAAGGGAAAAGACTAAGACGAGAAGCTCCTTTTAATTTTTTTTAAAGCAAAATTCAACATGAATCAAAAGGCTTAAAGCCGAAATAGTCAAGTTACTGATACTTCAAAATCTCCACGGCCTATTGCCATCTAAAAACTACCTGCACTCCTAGCCGAGGTTTGAAGCTTCTAGTATATAGTAATCAGGTGGCATGTTACCTACTTGCTAAGTATGCTGACAGAGATATCAGCATATTTCAGACTCTCCAAAGCAAGAGCTTAAAATCAGTTGACAGATGAGCTTTGGTGCGACAATTTTAATGAACTACCAGCTCATACGAAAAACTTTAAAGATCATTAGCAGGAAGAGGAGATCTGAACTAGGAATGGACGTCCAGGTCCAAGACAATCACATATGAGTTTAACCACCAGTTGACAATTTGATAAAAGATGACAGACCTTCAACCCTTCATACAGAGCACGGGATCTGCAAGACCGTAAGCAGGCATGGTCATACTCTGATCTGACAAATTCACGAACACGTTGTAGTTTGATTCTGCGACGCCATTGTTGCCACGACCAGGCCACAGGATATGCAAGAATAGATAAAATGCTATACATGGATCCTTCCCACCACTGGTATGCTGCTATAGCATTTATTTCATCTACAAAGGTGTTGAATGCACCTTCGTACCTGCATTTCAGGTCCACAAACTTTCAAGTCAATTGCCCCTTTTACATGGGTACTATAATAATCCAAGCCTGATATGTGGGAAAGGGAGAAAAGAGGATTGATAAAGAAAGAATAACTGACGCACAGGCTGTGAAAACCCATATCCCAATATTTTTTATTTCAGAACATCAAATAATTTCAAAAAGTCATATCTCATACATAAAAAATTATTGACCAAGGAGAAATTTGACAACCACATCCAGTGTCGATATAAAAGATTCAGAACTTAACTAAAAAGGAGAGTTTGATATCATAACATGCCTCCATCAGACAGTACAAACAGAGCTACTTGACAACATTTTTTATTTTCTTAAGGGTGGAACCTCCATTACAAGGGGGAAAGGGTTTGTGTATACTCACACCAAGGGGGAAAGGGTTTGTGTATACTCACACCTTTGTTGATAACAGCAAGGGCCAACCGGCTCCAGACATAAGTTCTTAAGCACATAATACATATAAATAGAAAATTACTTGTAAAATCACATACTCTTCAAGGCCACTATTCGAAGATGTCATAGTTTCAGTGTAGAACTTTCCTATTCACAAGTGCACATTTACATTTCAGTTTTACCAAGCTGAACCCTTCCATTCAGTGTTAAGAATAAAAATAAAAAAATCACTCATTCTTTTTATTTCCATGGTCATGATCTTTGGACAAACTAAAGAGTTTATCTTACACCAAAAGAAAAACAATGTACAAATAAGGCATTCACCCATGGAACAAAGCAGAATCATCTAATGCAAAGGAACAACTTACACAACTGCTTTTATCTGTTCTGGTGGTGTATGCGGAAGATGCCAAGGTTCACTAAATGTATTTTGTCCTAGAAAATACATTCTATGCACATGACTCTGCGACTCCTCAACTCTGTTTGTCTCCAGAACCTGCAAGTGGAATTGAAATCAGCCTTCGATTTCAAAATAGCAACAATAGATCACGATGCTAGGTTAACAAGAGAATGCCTCATTCAGTGACTCCAGGAATGGAAATGAATGGTCGATCTGTGAGCCATGTTGTGTGGGACCAGGGCCAGGAAGTTCATCGACTCCAACGAATTTCATTCGTGCCACACTAAGCACCAGGGCTAACAAGATGAGGAGACCCAGGAGAAGAAGACCAAATATCCAAGGCCCTCCAAATGCATACAACAGTTCCTCCAGAGCAGTATAACAATGCGGCAGGTGATATCTCTCCGAGATACATTTAAAAGGACAGGGAGATTCAGTCACACCACCTGTCGCAAATATATATGAAAAGATTAAGCAAGATTAGGGAAATATACGCAGATAAACCAACAAGAGACAAGATTAGCCAAGCTTTTGCAAACCAGGAGTGCATGTCCAACTCGTAAGACAAAATCTTGAACATGGTTCAATCCTCCTTTTTACCCAATTAAATATTTAAAACAAAATAACACATTAGATGAACTAAGAACAAAATCTACAAATCAAACTCGGCAAAGTGCCCTGGCCATTTTCATTTCATAGTGGTGAGATACGAAATTTTCTGTCCCTGTAGCATTTCCTACTAATTAACATCGTCTCCTTTTCACCAATTATCGTCATCACCCGTTCTCTGACAGCACACATCAGACTTTCAACAAAACCATTCCTCTCCCCTTCGTTGTCAGCCATAGCCACACTTCCATCAAAGCTAGATAACTATACTGGGAAGTGAGGAGAAGTCAAGCCGACCAAGGCAGATTCAATTTTGGATTTAGTTTAGGCCAATTATTCATCTTCGTAGACAGTTCAATATATCTGAGCAAAAGCAGATTAATTTTTCTTCTCCAGACCATATCGTGGAGTAAATAAATTTTTTCTTTTTTGCCAGATTAGAAGTTCATTCAAAAAGATTGCTCTTGAAATTTTCAGGTAGGATCTAAGCACCATCTGCAGTCGACATGACATATATCCTCCAAGAAGTTCAGTAGTTGGCAAATTAATAGTAATGGTCGAGAAGTGGGAAAATTTCATGGTGGACTGGAGTGGAGGCATGAAAAGTTGCAAAACAACTGCATATCTGGCTGGATTTGATTGGCAAGCCTGTTTTTTTTTTTTTTTCAAATTATAGCTTTCTTCTCATTAGAACTAGACATTCGTCCTCCTCACTTAAATTGCCAAATGTGTGGGCAAGAAAATACTGGAGTGGCTTTAGTCACTCTCTTTTTCTATAAACAATCCTAAAGTTGAATTCTGATAGAAAGGTAAGCATTAAAAACTAATGAATGCTCAAAGATAAGAGGTGGCAACCATGAAAAACTAATGAATGCTCAAAGACAAAAGGTTCTTTTTCTTCTTTATTAAATAAATAAAACAAAAAAAAAAATTGCCAGTGTAAATCCTACTGCAGCTTGCTAAATATGCCCAAAAATTCAAAAAAGAAAATCTTAGACTGCTTGGAACTGTAACAATGATTGGCTTTAGTCTGGAATTTCAATGTTATAAGCCACCTATATTTTTGAGCAAGTTACGCTTGTTGTGGCTCTTTTATGGCTACTCTTTTGTAAAGGTTGGAGGTAGATATTGTATAGGTTAGTGTAAGCCACCTATATTTTGAGTAAGCGTTGTTGCTTCCTTAAAACAACCACCTTTGTAGTTTCGCCAATTTTGATTTATATATGAAATTTTAACTTGAAAAAGAAAAAAGAAAATCAATCTACCTCGAATGGGAAGATAAATTGCACGGTGAGGGAGCTCGAAACGAGGGCATGGAAAACACAGAGATTTATCAGATCCTGTCACATTCTTAAAAGTTCCAGCTGGACATGCCTGCAGAATCCAAAACATTAAATATCAGTTTTGGTGAAAGTATCAAAGAAAATTACATAAAATCGAAGCCTTTATTTGAAGAGAAAAAAATTAACTCGACCGACCATTTTCTCCATGAGTCCACCGCATAGCAAATACACTAAAAAAAATATCCTTAACCACTAGGTTATGTTCTCTGACTACCTTGTTGTGAAGCCTACTGTTCCTTTCCTTTCATATATGGAAAACGACAGTTGAAATCCAAATAGGGTCGCATCTTTATGGAACTTGGATTTCCGGCAAGGATTTGTTTTTAGCCAATGCAATGTGTGAATTACAAGCTATCTATATTCAACCAAGAGTTATCTCTTAACTTGGGAACATCTGTGAAGGTCTTCACCACTGCTATCCGCTCTGCCTAACAAATGTCGTGCTGGAGCTCCTTCCTGATCACAACCCAGTTCACCTGCTGGGAATTGGAGTGTTATTTTGCTTCTACTGATGTTATCCGTCATTAGCTTGTTAGCGGGATACTTCCCTACTTAGACTTCTCATGATGTATGGCTTTCACTTTATTTAGAATGGATATTGGACAATTCTGCCACAGTCTGGCAATTTTTGTACAGGTAGGGGCACTAGTTTATGAAGAATGTTGTAAATGTTGTAAGCCACCTATTGATGCCCATATCTATCTTAGCTGATTACCCGCTGAGAGCACCCTTGTACATCTTTCTTTTGACTATTTATAAAACTTCAGAAGTTGATATACAAAATTGCAATGCCAAAAATAATCTTCTATCGTGTTATATTTACCATCAACAAAGATAGATTTTATAGATATTTGGGCTACAAGAAGCACAAAGTCCACACACAAATCCGTGTTTGAGTAACCATTCCAAAATTTATGGAAAACCAGATAAGATATAATGTAGCAATTATAAAATAACGTGAAAAGAGATGATGATCGTAGACTACCTGGCAATATATACCGTAAAGACCTCTGGGGCAAGCTTTTGCTGTTACCGTTCCACTTTCTCCAGCACTGCCTTCGAATCCCCCCATCCCACCCCTGGCACGGATACTTCCATTCACCATAGCTATTGGTTGGTACAAGTCTCCAGTTGGAATTTCAGACCAATGGAAGTGGATTCTTCCTCCACCGCCACCACCAGCTCCATCTAACTGAAGACTACCCACACCCCCAGTACTTGATAAGACACCTGATTGACCAATAGTCAGAAAACTCAAGAACAGCAGAATAGTTCCCCCAGATCCTCCCCCGGGACCGCGGGAAGAACCTTCTGAATTTCCATGGATTTTTGCTCGGAGATGTTCACTGAAACTTTCTCCATCAGATTCAACTAAGCCTTTGATAAACAAACTCTGCAAGGGGTGCTCCCATGAACCCATAACTGTCAAGTTATCCCATGCAAAAAGTTAGAAGGCAGGGATGACCATTATCAAAGCATAAATAAAGCAAAATTTACCCTAGAAGATCAAAGAAAGTCAAATATGGCACACAAATATGTTAATTTATATAGGCATCAATTACTACACACGCGCGCGCGCGCGCGCACACACATATATACATATGTATGTGTGTGTGTGTGTATGCATATGTATGTATATATATATATGTATATATGTATATGTATATATGTATGTATGTGTGTGTGTGTATGTGTGTGTGTGTGTGTGTGTAGGCATCCTGAGCCCAATAAAGTCAGCATGGCCAAGCTTATAAAAGGAGGCGAGGAAAATGATAAATAAAGCTGACATATTCAGCATACAAGTGCGAACTGCTCATTCAATAGCCCCCAAGACAAAAAGGAGAAAATATCTTAGCAAACAAAACACACATCATAGTGAGTAAAGAGTTTTCCTCAATCCATTGCCACTTGCTAGAGAAACAAGTCTATTACAATCTTACCGTGCATAAAGGTACTACTTGCATTACCTCAATGCTTCAACTGAAGCAGCAAAGATGATAATACGCTCTTCTCAGCTTTCACATTAATGCTCTCGTTCTTGACCTTCTTTATGTAGGAAAATTTTATTTTTTGCTTATTAACAGATAATATCCAATCGTTTTATTTCATGAGGACAACACATTTGATAGTTATCCCAAACAGTGCTAGCTCCTTCATATTGTGCAAATTCTGCAGGAAAATGTTAGCTGCAGAATAACTAAAATATATCGAGACAGAAACAGAGCACCGCCAAAGTACTATTCATGCTGCTACTTCACGCTCTGCAAGAAACAAGCAAAAGGATTCATCTATTATGTAGTCTTACCCACCTAGGATACCACCACCAGCAGTAGCACCAGGGAAAGTACCATGTCCACTTCCACTTCCCAACTCACAAGGCAACTGAGCATGCCCGTATGAACTGCCTCCATCTATGCAGCTACCATTGTAACATGCTAAGCCACCTTTACCACCATGGCCAGCACCACTGCTGACTGCCATGTCTAAAAGCTTCCCTTGCCCCAAACCTCGAGTGCAACCTGCAGCAACATACAACAAACTACTATATAACCACATCAAATATTGAAATGCCTTGATTTTATGCTATGTTGTGCATGCTTGACAACTACAACAAAAAGGCACCATACCCATGCCAGAGGTGCTTATCACTCCAGAAGAATGCACTGCCACTGTTCTTCCTCTATGGAAATGAACAACTGAACCTTTTACAAGACCTTCGACAAGCACATCTTCAACTCTACAAATCTATGAAAAAAAAATATATGGTTTTCAGGGGGACAAACTAGTACGTAATCACAAGTACCATTATAATAAATAATTACCTGAAGGGTGAAGGATAGCGAAGAATTCACGTTGCAATCTTCAGGAGGATGAAGCAATTCAAGGGGACAATCTTCTCGATCACAATCCAAGTTGGGTGTCCTATTCACAGAATATGTATATTTATAACATTGCTAAAATAAAATTCTAAAGAAACCATCAAGACTTACAAATCACTAATGGAGGCGTTCTGCAAAGGGCCACGCAAAGTCGAGCCAGGACCAACCTACAACCAACAGTGAGAGGACATAAGAAATTCGGCCACTGCAAAAACATATGCCATAAATAGCTTAGGACAATGCTGAATAAACTGAACAAGAAAAAATAAATTGAGAACAATGTGTCACAAAACATAAAAGAGGGCAGCTCTGTGTGATGGACGAAATCTCTTCCGTTTTGGGGATCCTGAGTAGACCTTGACCATTTCGGGTCGAGAGTAAATAACCACTGCTAAAATTTCTAGAAGTGACTATGGCTTGAACTAGTGATTGCAAGTCACACCTCACAAGGGGATAACATAAAAAAATACATCCAGACGACGAGGGTTTCAAAAAAAGTGGCAGAGTAACATCCAGAAGGTCTAAGGTCATTTGGTTTTATATGTCAGGAGCTGCAAGTCATGGTGAAAGATGACTATTCGGCATAAGGAGCAATGTAGAGCAAATATGCAACACAAAAACATACATAAGGAAACAATGATGAGGAACGGAAATATAAAACATAAGACCGGTCACAGAAGTCATACACAAACAAACTAAATATAAAAGCCAGCACAAAACATAGCACAATGCAAAGCATTAACTGATGAAGCCATTAATAGCCAACAGGAGCAGCATTCTGAGAAAAACAAAAGTTAAAAATGATTTTGCTTAATGAGCAACAAAATACAGACGCACGACTATCAAGAAGCTACATCCTACTTCCAAAATAAAACATTAAATCTGTTCAAATCCAAGATTAGCAAAATGTGTATGACTCTCACAACCTCTTGGGATTTCAACGTTAACAATTTTTGGATGGTAAAAACAACAAAACACACTCCAAACGCCAAAGGTCAGTGCACTCACGTATATACTATAAAATAATGACAAGACAAGCCGCTGTGCTTCAATACTATCTCCTGGTCCTGACAAATTCAATGCACCTTGGCCATGCACTCCCAGATTTGCATTTGAATGTATAACAGATGACTCCTGTATGTATTAGAAAGTATATAAATAAACAGAAGAGCAGGAACCTAACAATCATCGTGCAAAGATTGTCAATGCAAAAGAATTAGACACCACCTATCCAACAATATGTAATAACAAGTGTAGTACCTTTAGGACAACAAGATTACTTGCTTCAAGCAAAGACGTTTCAACATTTTCATCTCCCTCACCATCGATCAACATTCTTGAATTCCACATCAGAAACATTTTAACTGACATACGAAGTGCCCCAAACACCTAAGAACATGATAGATGGTTAGAAACGTGGTATGAGATTTATTATGTAGCAAGATTAGAAATCACAAACCAATTTAATCAGATACCAAGGAGAAGAAATGGTTTTCATTGTTTCTTCCCTTGTTCTAACACGTTAATGTCATACTTTTATTTCGTGAGTAGCTGGGGAAGGTCAATCTCCTACTCAAGAAGTATTCAATGTTTTTAGCAGAGAGTAAAACAGAGGCAATAAAAGCATTTAACATATCCAAGACAGGATAGCTTCGAAATTATGACTAATAAACGAAAAAGGATAAAGAGCAAGGATGGGATAAACTCTTGCATTCAGCCTCTTCTAGACTAGCTAAAACTACCAGTTGAGCATGTTCATATTTTTATTTTTTTTATGATGCTAAAGTAAATAACCTTACACTAGCTCATCACTGAGCACATTTGAGGAAGACGTGGAAACTCTAAACAATACCTCTTAGTAACCAACGTCGCATACAGAAACATCCACACAGATACTGAAGTAACATGGCTAATTTTGAATCATGAAGAATACTGTCATTGGAGAAGCCATAATTTCAAAATATCAGCCAAAATGAGGCTTCCTTTACACAAGTTAAAAGATTAAATCGATTCTGGGTGCCGTGGGTCAAAAGCGGTTTTAAATGTTTAACCAAGCTTAAACCTATTCTAAACACAACGCGGGATATGAATAATTTTAATTATAGAAGATTGTATACACGTTCTTTGAGAAATGAAAACTTAACAGGACAGCAAGATTAAGAGAGCCATAACGTTTTGGTGCCCTGCTGACATTTTAGCCAACAAAAGACTGACTAAGGAAAATGGGGAAGCTAAAATCAGATAGTATGTTGCTATCTTAGTGTTTAAGTACAAAAAAAAAAGAGAAGAAAAGAAAATCATTTTATCAGCCCGGATGCCTTTTTTTTGTAAGTTAAATTTCATATATATCAACAAGGGTTACAAGAGACATAGCCATTAGAGTTGACTATTTGCAAGTTTCCCTGGCGCAAAATACAAAGTGAAGGGTAGAATACTCCTAGCTACTAAGCAGGAACGGCAAGCAAAGACTGTTGCTAGCCATTGGGATACCACAAAACGAAATCATAAGTAGAAAGCCAATATAACAACTAGCCTTTGGGGTCTCCCAATCAAAAACCTAGATAGAAATCCAATATATAAGCTTTGAGTCAGTATCAATTAGACAGGCTTGAACTGAAACCAAAGCGAGCAAAAGGTTTGGCAAAGAACCTTGACTTATTCCTGTGGCTGAGGGCACAGATATAGACAGGTACATAAGAAACCATCTAGCTTCCAGACATTGGAAAACAGTAAAAGATAGATCAATAAGATTTACAATACCTTAATCACAGAATTACTCATCAGCAGTTCTTCTGCCAAAAGTTCAAATTCCGACATAGAGTAACGTGCTAACCCAAAGCTCAGCTCTCCACCACATTCAAGTTTAATTTGCCCTTGAACCTAAGAAAAGAATACAGAAACCTCAACTTCCAAAATATAATAGATCTGAATAACCAACGTGAACATAAAGTAAGTCAAAACAGAGACAATCTATCTTCCGACTATGAATAAACATAAAGCTATGGGAAAATAATGAAATGAAGAGCAGTAAGGTACAGTCTCGAGCTAAATGCACTCAGTTTCAGACTCCAAATAAACGCTTGCTAACTTAGTACCTTCAAGAGGAAAATTTTGAAAGTTACATCCTAAAAATTACTAATACAAATCAAGCATCCAGAAAGAGAAGGGGAAAAAAAAACATGAACACCAATGGACAATGATGTACCACTGATTATCAAGCTGGTACCATAAGCAGTTCTCCTAACAAATTTAATAGTAAGGACCCACAATGCTCAAACTTCTATTCTCAACGACATGAAAGCTGCTAACGCAGATGTCTTTAAGTTACTTCCTATCTCTCTTATTAGCTTTCTGACCATTTTCGTTCATATTTCCAATTGTTGAATGATCCAGATGCCAAGAAATTTGGGGGGGGGGGGGGGGGGATATATAAAAGACTGGTGTTGGAAAATGCTTAGTTATTATTGACCTGGACACGACTCCACAGCAATGGAACAGAAGCCTTCGCCAGGTTGCTTATATAGACATTGGTCAGAAACGGCTGGGGAAAGTCCAATAGAAGTGTTTCTGTTTCAGTTGACCTATTGTGATTGCTAATGGTGAGGCTCCGAGGAACAGCGTCATAAAAGGTTCCTGCCGCGCCCGCATTGTCTTGGCAACCACGACTATTTCCACCTGCAGGGACATTAATTCAGTTATTGATTTAAATTGTGGAAACCCATAAACTTCCAGTTTTTAGTGAAATAAAAGAATAGCAGGAAAACCTCAAAGGCATAGGAAAAAAAGAAAAAACCTAAGAAAATGAATATGTAAGTCAAAACTTTGTTTGTGTATAGAAACAATATGTCATAACTGGAACAAGATACAGAAGCAAGTCAAAGGTAGGTTACTGCAAAATGTTAGATTAGCAAGGACAAATGCTAGAGGAGCTACAGCCATATCTTCTAAGATTTATCACAAAATTTTGTTGTTATGCTATTTAAATCCAGCCTGACAAAATCTCCCTTCATTTTCATACAAATTCCTGTGGATCAGGATGCAAAAGAATAGAAAATTAGTCTTCTATCAAGAGATTAACCTTCATTTAAAGAAGAAAAGCTTCTCCCTGTTTAGTTTCTGGCATTCAAACCATGTAAAGAATAAAAGCATTCGTTGCCCATAAGGTCTAAAGGCATGCGGGTAGTTTTTGTGGAATTTCAAGGTTTGGCCGTTTGGACATACCTCAAGGGGCAATCCGCAAGAGATAAATAATAATGTAGTTTTAAGCTTCCTCATATTTTTTTCAGTACAAAAGCAATTGCTGGAATGAATTAACTAAAGAACCATACACACATACACCAAAAAAGAAAAAGATGGAGAGGGTTAGGGTGTGAGGCAACCTCCAGATGTGGAATCTGAAAAGTAAGGCTCCTATAATCTAGGCTACACAATAAGTAAACACAAGCAAAAAGCAAAGGCGACAACTGTTCTCATAGGATCTGCAAAAAAAAAGTAACTGCAGACCTAAATTTTTGGACACACAGCATATGCTGACAGAATGTGAACTGAAAAATAATTAGACAAAAGACCAAAGGTCCCAAACAACTACCGTGTACAAAAACTTCTGGACCCTCATGGTGGCTGAAAACATCAACAGAAACTCTCCCACCTCCGCCACCTGCAAACCCACTCCCTCCACAAGCACTTATTTTACCAGTCCCAATCCTGCACAAAACAAGAAACATTTAACTTTCAACTGCACCAATTAGGTAATTTATTAAATATGTACAAACAAGACAAATAATACATGAACTGCCATGCATAAATATGACCTGAAGTCTTTTTAAAATAGTAAAAGCACAAGTTCCAGTCCTGAGGGAATGTTTAATCTAGATGCTTGGAAAACCTCAAGCTATAAAATCAACCAGGTAACATGCAAATCTTGAGGCGGAAGCAAAATGATGCAATCATGAGTACCACGCTGGCCAATGAATCCCTTCGAGAAAAGGGAAAAGGAAACTTCTCTCGGGAATTGCAAATTATATGATGGCTTAGCTTCCTCTGAAAAAGTAAACTGGAGCAGGTTTCAAGTTTAATGCAATATACACAGGACAATGCAAGAAATTAGAATATGAATCAGCATTGCTAATGAAGTTAAATTTTTACTTGTTCTTCCCCACAATATAGTGCTTTCATGTTTGCGCTCTGAAGAACACATTCAATTGAAACCAAATAAGCAGAACAAGGTGAAGCACGACATAATTACATTTTATAGGCTTTGATGAATATGCTGCCACCAGACCCTCCTCCACCTTTGCTGCCTCCATCACCTCCATCTGCCAAGAGACTCCCGTTCACTTCCAAAAGCGTAAGTACAGTCAATTTTATCTTCCCACCTCCACCCCCACCATAATCCTCCTCTTTACTTGTTGTTCCACCCTTACTCCCGTAGCTGCAGGGTTTTTGCAAGGAAGACCAACCGTAATCATCCCCACCCCAAACATCTTCCTGAACTTTATCTGGGTCCATCAAACATGCAGCACCTCGGCCCCCATATCCACCACCGGCCCCATCTACGCCTTGTGGTGAACCGGTTGATGGGGCAGGTGGCTCACCTGCTAATCCAGTACAATTCACCACAGACCCATTCCCCAAATAGCCATTTTTTGCAGTTAGGTCAAAGCTCCCAGTGATCACCGAAGAGTTATCCCCCAAACTAAAATTCCCGGACACATTAACAGCTATTTCACAGCCCGTAAATGGGCAGCTTATCGTAACATTGGGAAGAATATAAAAACTGCCCTTCCCTGCTATATACACACTCCTACTAAGATTAAGATTCAAATCAGTAGTAACCTTACAAACTGTATCCAACGTACCAACACCCCCAAGATCGGCTTCGCAAGTTACTGACGGCCCATGAGGTGGCGGTGGCGGTGGAGCCGGTGGGGAGTAATCTTGGTGAAAATTTAGCACATCAGACTCCAACTCAAAATCGGCGTCAGCTCTAAAACTCCGCGCCGGAAATAACAAGCAAAAGAAAACCGCAGCCAACAAAGAAGCCATTTCCGGTGTAACACCTATTAATGCACACAAGAACTCACAGAAAATCCCCTAAATTGCATGCCTAACACTTCAACAACTATTCTGCAACTTCACGAATACAAAAAGATACAAGAGAATTGATTTCACGCAGCAGCCTTTGTGCATATATACTTCTCAATCGAGAGGTCGAGTGAGAGTAACAAATGTAGGGTTTATGAAGATAAATCGAGAAAGAAGGGTTCTAGGAAGCAAATAAGGATATATGGAGAGAAAAACAGAGCGAATGGGTGGTTTACAAGGTGAAAATGTGAGTATTGGGGGTGGTGGAGAGGGAGAAATCTTGAGGGCATGCATCAATTTTTGGGAAAGTTGGGTGGGATTCTTGACTTCTTTTCGAAAAAATTATTTCTTGATCGATAAAAATGATAATGGGCCAAATCATGAGTGTTTTCTCCTTACCTGTCTTGCTGGCACTAAAATCCCCTAGTAACAAAATTTCTTCAATTTTTCATATGCAAAATATTGTATCTCAACTTTCAATTTTTACGTTTGTATTGGTAAAGAATTTCGTAAAAGGCATAAATCATATTATTTAGCGGTTTTTTTAGACATGAAGTACAATGATTTATGTTTAAAACCCCAAAAAAAAAACTTTTATTTCAACATCTCTCACATTCTATACATATTAATGAAATGTTTGTGTTAGCTTATAAGTTGGTAAACCATCTTATAAGCACTTTTTAGATCGTAGACGCGTTAGGTATCATCATCGTCATCCGGACCCAGTATATCTCAACAACATCAAAAGCTATCGTTAAGGTTTGGGGAGGGTAAGTGGTAGACAGACAATACATCTATCCCAATGGATAGAGAGTCTGCTTCCAGTGAGACCTCCGGCTCTATATGTCCCTGCAAAAATAACATAATAATAGAGATATGTTGTGCTAGTGTGTTAGTGAGGAAATTCAAGAAATACAAAGAAACGACAGACGCGTTAGGTAAAAATAAATAAATATGCTTGTGAATAATTATAGTGTTCATATGCTAAAACCAATGAGTAAGATCGTATCATGTATATTTAAATAATGTCTTACTAATACACAGGTCATAATCTCATATAGAGTGGTAGAAAATGTGATGGAGAATTGGATAGATAATTTTCTTCCTAGAAGAAGTCGATATTCAAACCCGCCCGTCGTAGACCTAGTAAAATGATATACTCCTTTGGTCCAAAAATTTTGTCTTATGATCTACCATTATTTTTTAAGTAGATTAAACTAAAAAACTATGTAAATGTTAATTGAAACGGTAATATTGTTAGCTTGCTAACACGTACTCATGATGTTGGGTCTTTGTAAATTCGCTTATAAGACTTACCTATGAAATTCTACTTAAAAAAATGGTAGTATGAAAACTTTAATTGCCAATATTATTTTGTTTTCGAATGTGGACAATATCTTTAGGAAAATTTAAAATAGAAATTATGACACTATTCTTTTGGATATGTTAATTTGGTCGTATTTCAGATATTAAATGGAAAAAATGTTCAAATGCTTATTTCAAATTTGTATGATTTTTATGGATTAAAGAGAGTTAAATGTGAGTCAATTAAATTTTAAATATGTTTAAGCCAAACACGTTTCTTCTTCCCATAAATTTTAAATATGTTTAAGCCAAACACGTTTCTTCTTCCCATTTTCACATTTCTCTTCCCATGTTCACGATTATGAATAAGCCAAATATGTCCACGTTTCTTCTCCTCATTTCACATTATGACTAAACTAGACAGTTTGGCGTTTCTTCTCTTCCTTTATCACTAAACCAAATATTTTCACGTTAAATCGAACTCTATATCTTTTAGAATAGAATTATTGTTTATCTGTCTCTTATCATACACAGACCTTAACGAGCACTTTTGATGTTGTTGGTACTTTGGCACTGGAAGCAGACTCTCTATCCATTGGGATAGAAGTATTATCTGTCTACCACTTACCCTCCCCAAACCCTAACGATAGCTTTTGCTGTCGTTGGGATATACTGGGTCCGGATGATGATATCCCCTGTCGAACCACATGCCTTACGAGAGAAAAAATAAAGCATTATTTCATCCATTTGATCCTTTTTCTGATTCGCGTTACAATCGTTAAATGAGAATATTAAAATACAATTGGATTCAGTGAGAAGAATATTATTCTAGAGTTGAGCTTTTCAGCTTTCTCCTTATATTAAAATTGGTCATATAGGGCTGAGAATTCGGTTGATTTCATAAGATTAGGGTTTGATTGATTAGAAAATCGATTGTAAATGAAAACTAGATTATGTTGGTGCAATCATGTGGGCACAAGTGGTTGATTATCACAAGTATACAACAAATCTCTAGAAATTTATGGTTTTGAATGCAAGACATAAGTTTTATTTCATCAATTTGATAATTTTACATTATGTTGTTGCAATGTGTTTTGATGGTGTAATTGCATGTTCTGTTGTTGATAAATTAATGGGGCTTATGTGCTATTTCTATAAATGTCCTTGAGATGGGTACTTAGTGCGGATATCACTACATAAATCACCTAAAAAGAAAAGGTAGAGATGCCACACATGGAAAGCCAGTGGATGTCATCTCTTGTTTGGGTTCAGATCGCCTGACCCTCTTTGCGCGCGAGGGTGAGGGGATCCCGCTCCCTCTTGTTTACCTTTGATCGGAAGAAGTTTGGATGAAGCGCGGACGAATGACGCTAATTTGACGCAGCCAATTAATTACCGCCAGTGGTAAAAGACTTTTTTTTAAAAAAAAAATCACGTTTTTTTATTTCATACAAAATAAATCTCAAATTCTTTCCATCCCTAATTTCCTTTCTTCCCCTGCGTTCGAACCCATGCGGAAATCAAAAATTGGCGTCCATTCTCCACCGCACCTCGGCGATTCTGGGCGATTGAAAACGATTCAGGTGACAGCTCTCTACTGGTAATGACATGAGGTTTGAGGAATCTGCGAATTATTCAGTTCTTTGAAGCCATCCAGTTTGAGATATCAGTGACATACAAGAAGTGGTTTCAACACCAACAAATCTTCATCTTTGATGAAATTATTTCCCAAATATCTGCTCAAGGAGAGTTGTGAGGAAGAATTCTAATCTAGGTATCATCGTCCTTTTCAACTTCATTCAATTTTGTTTCTTCAAGTTTGTTTATAGAATGGAAAGAGGGAGGAAAAAAAAGAAAAGGGGTATTATGGTTGTATCAAATTGATTCCATCAAATATCATCTCTTCGCTGTATTATTGTGTCTTTGTTGTTTCTGTATATTCTTTCCTAATTGCGATGGAAGAAGAAAAGGAAATTTGAAGAAATACCAATGTCTCGGTGGAAAAGATTGGAACTTTAATGGGCATCTGAGATCATTGCTGATTGATATGGAGATGAGTAGTGCAGTATTGATATGGTATAAAATAAAAAACGTGAAAATAAAAAAAAAAGGCTCGTTTCCATTTGCCACGTGGTGGCCAATAATTGGCCGCGTCAAAGTGGCGTCCAGCACCGTGTGTCATGCAATCTTCTCCCCCTTTGATCACCTTATTCGCTTAGATTTTTGTGAAATTCTTATATTGATCAGTGTTTTTTCTGTATGTAGCTTTGTTCAGTTAGACTTTCTTAACTTCTTAAGGGTAAATTCTACTATTTGGTATTTACTGAATTTCCTCAATAACACATTATCACATCATATCTCTAATATTGTGTCATTTATATATGTACATATTGAGTCGGTGTCTCACTGTAAACAAACTCTCCATCTCAAGTACATATAGAGCAAGTGGTTTTGCTGGAATCGAATACTCTCCATCTCAAGTACATATAGAGCAAGGTCTTGCTTAAATCGAATTCTCTAATACTGTGTATGATTGATTGATCGGTTGGTTAGTAGAGCTCAATTGGCAGGACGTTTACAGATTTCGGGTGTTCAATAAACCTGCAGTCTGCTACGTAATCTCCTCTCTCTCTTGGGTTTTATAATGTGGTGGTCTTTTCTTTTCGTCCTATCCCTCTTGCACGCGTGTTCCATGTTCTATGGTGGACTTGCAGGTTGCGTGCAGTGTATTTTATTTTTTCTTGCTCCTTCGTAACGATTTTCTTTTTTACTCTTCTTGCTCTACTGGGGTTATTGCTTTGTCAATCTTCTTTTAAGATGTTGGTTGACAAAAACATAACATGTTTGGATCAACGATCCACGCTCTGTGGTTACGGCAGTTAATTGTTCTTTACAGAGTTGAATTTCAAAATAAAGATATAAAACATGAGTTTGTTAAATATTATGTAATCGACTCTGTGTTGCTTTTGCCTGTCTTTTTTACATGGTGTTTGGTTGGGGGTTTTGGAATAAGTGTTGAATTTGTTTGTTTGAGGGAAATGGAGGTATGACTATCACTTTGATATCCAAGTATTTGGTAATGGATATCGTTTTTGATATGCTAGCCCATTGTCTATCAATATGGGGGAATGAAGGGTATGGCTTGTCAACGCCGCCGGCCGGTCACTAATCCGACCGGTCAAATATTTCCGGCCATTTTTTCGGCCGTCCAAATTCGATATCTATTTCAATTCCGATACATTATAAACAACATCAATGTCTATCATACATATTCTCACTTCAATACCAAACAACTGCCACTTTTAGGCCCAAACTCATATCCTCCAAGCACATAACTTGTCATACCCATTCAGATTCTGATTCCAATACCTAAGTGCGAACCAAACGCCACCTTAGAACATTCATGGATTTGATTATGTATTTGTGGTTGTCAAAAGATGAAAGAAATATCATGTTGCCTTCTTGTAATAAAAGTGGACAGACAATCTTTTATTGGTCTTCTTTATGATCCCTTTGTGTGGCATTTTCTATACTAAATGGATGTTGTTCTTGCAACCATGGCATGTAGCTTGTAGGAAATTCTGAAGTAACTCAAAAACAAGGTCGGTTTAAATGGAATAATTGGCCAAAACAACAACACAACAACAACAATATTACCTCATTGCATTAAAGGCAGGAACAACATTATTCTATTGCATTAGAGTCTTCTGCCTATGGCAGGGTATGGAGGTCGGATGTATGTAACTATATACATGTCTTAGAAACATATATAGAATGTTTTCCGATGACCCGTAATAAAAATTGCGTCAAGCTGTGTCGATCAACTTCAACTTCATAATATAAGAAGCGCTGCCAATTTAGCGATGTTTTATTCCATCATATTCTAAAGTCAAGGAATATTGTGTCTGGAAATGGAAACAAGTGGAATAGAACCGCATTGGCAAAATTTGAAATAGGAAGGCCCGGAGTTTTACCGACACACACTTGCACCCATTATAGAGTCCCACCCATCTAGGATGCCACCTCCAGCAGTAGCACCAGCTAAAGTACCATGCCCACTTCAACTTCTCAGTATGAATTGCCTCCCCTCATGCATCTACCTTTGCAACATGCTAAGCCACCTTTAAGACCATGGCTGCTACCACTGCTAACTGCCATGTCCAAAAGCTTCCCTTTCCCAAATTTCGAGTACAACCTGCCGAGCAACCGACAACAACCTATTAAATGACCACATCAAATGTTGCAATGCATTTATTTTAGTCTATGTTGCTCATACTTGACAACTACAACTTAAAGGCCATGCCCGAAGTGCTTATTGTTCCAGAAGAATGCACCACCACTGTACTTGCTCTATGGAAATGAACAACTGAAACCTTTTACAAGACCTTGGACAAGTGCATCTTCAACTCTGAAAATCTATGTAAAATATAGATTGTCATCAAGGACAAACTAGTATGTAATAAAAAGTAACGAATAAATAATTACCTGAAAAGTGAAGGATAGCAAGAATTCACAAGAAATCTTAAGAAGGATGAAGCAATTCAAGTGGACAATGTTCTCAGTGACAATCCAACTTGGGTGTTCTATGCGAGATAGATTATGTATATTTAGAATATTTCTAAAATGAAATTCTAAAGAAACCATCAAAACTTACACATCAACAATGGAGGCGTTCTATAAAGTGCATGGCAAAGTCGATCCAGGACCAGCCTACAGCCAACATGAAAAGGACAAACGAAATGCTGGCCGATGTAAAAGCATGTCATAGAATAGCTTGGGACAATGCTGAATGAACTGTAAGATGAAAAAAAGTAAGAACGGGATCTTCATACATTAAAAGTAACTGCTGAATTAGGTCATCAAACATCATAAAACACATTGTTGAAAAAAAAAAATATTATGCACTGGTGCACAGAATTTGCACTGAAATTGTACTTAATCCGCATTGCCTTTGCACTTAATCAGACATACATCAAAAATGGAAGAGTAAGTCAATTGCAAGACATCCTAAGTTACCAAGAAGGCTTGTATGTGCAAAACTAAAACGAAACTAGTTCTACCAAAGGGGCGGCTTTTGAAGGATTGTATGTGCATGAAGAATGAAGAAATTAATAGTCAACAGGAGAAGCATTCTGAGAAATAAATAACTAAAAGTTATTTCGCTTAATGAGAACCAAGACACAAGTGTATGAGTATCAAGAAGCTAGATCCTACTTCCGAAATAGAATCTTATAAAGGACGGAAAGCACTAGCCTCCCGCATTTGCATAGGGTTCGAGAGGAGCCGGATGCTTTGCGATCTAATTTATGCAATGTAAGAATCTGTTTCCGCAGTTTGAACCTGTGAAGTCACAAATCAACAACTAAGGTCACAAAATAGAATCTTATATCTGTTCAAATTAAAGATTAGCAAAAAGACATATCTTTTCACCTCTTGAGATTTTAATGTTAACACTTTTAGGATGGTAAAAACAACAAACTTGGATGGAGAATGTGTACTCAAACTTCGGGGGAGTAAAGTCTGCACCCCAAAGAGTAAGGGTGGACTTGGTCTGCGCAGGCTAGCAGTGATGAACACTGCCTTGCTCGTCAAACTTGGATGGAGAATGTGTACTCAAAAATCTGCGCTATGGGCTAGGATTCTGTGGGCGAAGTATGGGGATCTCACAGCGGAGAGGAGGACAAAACAGAGTGCTTCCTTCACATGGAGGAGCATAAGGTATGCCACTCATATCTTGAGAAAGGCCTGTGAAAGAGAGGTGGACAGACTAAATCCAACCCCTCAGTCCACTGTGGACATTCACAGTAGGACGAATCCTAGAGCCAATCCCATCAAGAAAGTTGTTACATGGGCATACGATTCCCTATGCAAGGATGAACATACGTTTGTGGACTCAAAATGGAACATCATCTGGAAACTAAAAGGTCCACAAAGTAGTAATCTGCTCCTATGGTAAGCAAGATCGAAGAGACTCCTTACCTCGATGCACCTCTACCACAGAAGGGTTGCAGATTCCCCTTCCTGCCGCATTTGTGGTCACATGCAAGAATCCATCTTGCATGCTCTGAGGGACTGCAAGTGGATCCAGTGCGTCTGGACGCATATCCTACCGAAGAATTTTCTGAATCGCTTCAATGGCTTCAACTGCGTCAGAGGTTGGATTGATTGGAACCTCGCAAACAAGGAAATCAAGGGTCAGATTCAGGAGTGGCCATTTATTTTCAGAGAAGGGATTAAGCAAGCTTGGAAAGGAAGAAACTATATGCTTCATGCAGAGAATATGAGCTTACCTTGGACGGACTGGGTTGTGAGGTGTCTCTTGAGGGAGGCTTGTTTTAACCTGAGACAGAGGAATGGCATGGAACTGAATCCGGCGGATGTTGAATGTCCCAATTCGCTGATGGCTAGGAGTGGAGACGGCGGCAATGTGGTGGTGCAACCTCCTGAAAGACCAAGTGACGAAGCGGTGGATAGGTGGGGTAGTTGGCTTGTAGTAAATGCTGGACACTCTGGGGCGGTTTCAATGCAGGTTGAACCACCATGATGAATGGTTGTTTAATGTGTAGGTGGTAGGTGTGGTAGACGGTCTGGGCCTGCACCATAATTTTGGGGTTTGACCCGTTTTTGCTAGTTTTTTTACGTTTGATAGTTGGCCTTCTGGTGGGCCTCTTTTGTACATGGGTTTTGGGCACTTCCCCTTGGGGCTTGCCATTTGGATTAATACAAGATCAATTTCTCCCAAAAAAAAAAAAAAAAACAACAAAACACACTCGCAGGTATAAGGGTCAATGCACTCGCGTATATACTATAAAATAATGATAAGGTTAGCCGCTGTGTTTCAATACTATCTCTTGGTCCTGATATATTCAATGCATCTTGGACATGCACTCCAAGATTTGCATTAGATGTACAACATTCTTGTATGCAATAACAACAACAACAATCTTACCCAGTATATCTCAACGGTAGCACAAGCTATTACTAGAGTATGGGGAGGGTGAGAAGCAGACAAACAATACTTCCATTCTCAAGAATAAAGAGTTTACTTCTAGTGAGACTCCGCTCTCATTCTTGTATGCAATAGAAAATATATAAGTAATCAGAATAAGAGGAGTATGTCAATCATCATATCAAGATTGTCAGTACAAAAGAACTAAAATCACCTAGGCAATAATATGTAAATAACAAGTGCAGTACCTTTAGAACAACAAAATTACTTGATTCAAGCAAAGACGTTTCAACATTTTCATCTCCCTTACCATGGATCGACATTCTTGAATACCACATCAAAAACATTTTAACGCTTATTACATTAAGTAATTTTAAGTGCTAAATTAGTTTATAAACAGGTTTTAAACTACCATAAAACTTATTGTTGAAAAAATATTATGCACTGAATTTGAATGGAATTTGCACTTAATCGAACAATATTGTGCACTGAAAAATGTTATCAATCACCTCTTATTATATTTAATACTCAATACGTTAAGTAGGATTAAGTGCTAAATTATGTTGTTAATCAGACTCAAAAACACCATAAACCTTTTTTGAAGAAAAAACCCAATATCATGCACTTAATTTGCAGTTAATCGAACCATAGGTCAGATCATTAAGTAAGATTAAGTGCTAAATTAGGTTATCAATCAGACTTTAAACCACCATAAAACCAATTGTTAAAAAGAAAAAAAAACCTATATTATGCACTGAATTTTTGGACAGAATTTGCAGTTTGTCGACCATAAAACATGTTGTTTAAAGGGGGAAAAAATATGCACTGAATTTGCACATAAACAACTGAAATGGTATAGGGGAAAAAAGAGAAAAGCTAAGGAAATACATGTGAATTCAAAATTTTGTTTGTGTATAAATAATATGCCATATCTGAAACAAGATATAGAAGCCGGCTCAAATGTCAGGATAGCATGGGCAAGTGCAAAAGGAAGAGTTAATTGCACCTGGTATCCATTCTTTTTCACAAAGTTTTAAGTAGCATCCAATGTTTCATGAAACACACTTGTCATCCAGACTTATAGGGTTAATAGACATCTAGCATCCGGATGACCTGCTGGTCGACCGTTGACCGTTGAAATCAACCTTTGACCGGACTTAATCATACTTTTAACCCTAATTTAACCAAGGTTGACTATTTTACCTTTAAAATTAAAGGAAAAACAAAATCAAAAACCCTTTTCCTCCCTTCTCAAAGCCTGCAGCCTCCCGCCAATGCCTTCTCCGGTATCATCTTCCCAAGCAAGAAAATTACAGGATGCGGCACAAGTTACCTTGTTTCAATATCTTAACCATTCGTCATAGAACAACTCTCAGTTTCCCATAACCATATTGCTTACGGACGAACACAACAAAAAGATCATTCTTCCGCTGAACCAAACATTCCTCCTCCTTTTTTTTGGACCAGAGAACTCCATATCAGCATTAGCAGAACTACAAATTTAGCTTTTATATTCCATCCAACCAAGGCCTAGCCTTTTTATATCTCCTTGAGGTTCTTCATAATTTCTAGAATAATGAAGAGCAGCCTCAAAATCTGTGGAGTCACTTGCAACAGGGAGAAAACTGTTTATATCATCTCTAGCTCCAAACCCCCCCTGCGCGTAGAACATCTCCAGCACCTGCCGTTATACATATTCAGCACCTTCAGGCTTACTGTTTAAATGTAAACTAAATATTTAGAAAAACCCATCAGCACATTCATGCTTCATCTTGTCTAATTCTCCAACAGTCTCGGCCTCCCTATCTCCTCCCCCTTCCCCTGTTCGATCCTGTTGCCCCCCTCTCATCTTCATATGTTCATCTTCCATAGCCCTGCCAGAGCCACCACCATCTCTGTCGGCCATCTTCCTTCTCTCCTATGCTCCTTCTCCACGCGCCTCCACCTTCGTCATCACTCACCGCCCCAGGGCCCTTTTCTTCTCCCATTTCACGCCCCCTCTTTATACTGTCTTTTGCAAATATATACACAAAGCTCATTTTCAAGATGTACTCAAAGCCAACTTAATTTATATTGTACAAATTTTGAGGAATCCCGTTTCTTTTTTTAATTTAGACGGCAAACAAAATTCCGACCAATTTTCAGAATTCTAACGGAATTGATCAATGGTCCTGGTCCTGAGGAAAAGCGAGTGGATAGAGGCGTGGATGCTCGAAAAGGGAAGGAGATACGGCTGTTATTACAGGGAGAAAGAATGGAGGAGGGAAGATGAAATTAACCAGGGTTTGTAAAAGTTTGGCGCCACTTGGGGAAAAATTGAAAAAAAAAGGAAATTTCATCAAAACCGCCTACAGCAGGTCATTTCCCAGTTGCCGAATGCCAGGTGTCTATTAACCCTATAAGTCTGGATGGCAAGTGTGTTTCATGAAACATTGGATGCTACTTAAAACTTGGTGGAAAAGAATGGATACCAGGTGCAATTAACTCGCAAAAGGAAGTATAACCATATCTTTAGGGGTGTTTGGTTAGGGTTTCTTCATGCTGTTTGATTGTTAAAATTGGAGGTATGAGTTTCGGATTGATATATGAGTATTTGGTAATTGATATCGTTTTTTTGATATACTAACTCATTGTCTTTCAATATTGGAGGAATAGCGGATATGAACTTGACCACCTTCAACTCACCCCGGCTGCCCCCACCCAACCCCTAATGGTCAAAGGCCCCTGGTCAACGCCGCCGTCCGTCGGCCCGCCAATCGCCCCCAGTCAAGTTTTTTCAGCCAATTTTCCAGCTGTCCACATTCGTTATCCATTTCAATTCCGATATGTTCCAAAACACCATCAATGTCAATCATACTTATTCTCATTTCAATACCAAACAACTATGACTTTTATGTCTAAACTCATATACTCTCAAACCAATATACTGTCAAATCCATTCTGATTCTTATTCCGATACCCAAGTGCGAACCAAACGTCACCTAAGATTTATCATAAAGTTGCTGTCATACTATTTAAAACCAACCTGCTAAAATCTTCTCCTTCATACAAACTCCAATAGATCCAGATTCAAGTCTGTTAAGAGATTAATTCTCCACTTATTTAAAGGAGAATAGCTTCCCCACCCCGTTTTTGAACCCCCACCAGTAAGGGTCTCTGTCACACCCAGTCTCAAAGATAGTGTAGGGATGTAAATCAGGTATCCAACGGCCCGCTAGCAGGAGGTTGGTCATATACACAGTAGTCTGCATAAGGAGCCCCCAGCACTGCAGGCAAGCCTACAGGCCAAGGAAGCTCCCAGCACTTGCTGCAAAAGGGATCTCTTGCCTTTGGCAAGAATTGAACCCCTGACCTCCCTTTCGAGAACTCATGCCCGGAACCAGTTGGGCTATATCTTGGGGACCCCTTTCTTGAAATGTATGCAAACAGGATGAAGCTCAACATAATTACATTTTTAACATAATTACATATTTACATCCTACAAACTTTGATGGGGATGCTGTCACCAGACCTTCTCCACCTTTGATGCCTCTATCACCTCCATCTACGAAGACACTATTTTTGGTTAAAATATTAATATATTAATTATAGAAATCAAAACATCAAAAGGATGTCAATCATATAATAACCTTATTGTATAAACTATCAGTCGAGCTTATACATACAAGTCATGTGAATATTGCTAACCAACAAACGCGGCATTTTATAGATAAAGGAGTATTGATTCCCTGTGGTCAAGGTCCATGTTTTAATTTAAGTATACATTTGAGAGGATACATGGAACATTTTATCTTCAAGTGTGGCCTCATCCTCCAATGTACATACATCCTCTCTACGTACACTCTCTTATGGAATTTTAAGATTTTCAATTTCCTTTCAGGAAAGAAAATAATAAAATAACAAATGTGACATAAATTGGCTTATACGAAAGAGTAACTGAAAATCCCTAACCAAATCCACCAAAAAGGAAAAACCTTTAAGAGATTGTATTTTGTCTACAAGAGTAATCTTGAAATAAATTGTAAAAAAATATAAAAAATGGTAAACATTTTGAAATATCCTAAACATAATTTTTGTCCTTATATTATTAATTTGTTGCTCTAAATATCTATTTTGTATAAGTAGCGAAAAAAATATTTTGAGAATCAAACTATTCACGCTTTGGTGGCCAAAATATATATTTAATACAACTAATTAGCAAGATTTAGATAAAAATTGTAATTTCAGAAGTTTTGAATATTTTATGTATGTTTTTTTTCCAATGGAGTCAATGACACATACTTCTTTGACTTTGAAATATGATTGAATAAAGCAAAATGATTCTTTAAATTGACTGTGCTTCTTATATAGTGAAGTAACAGTTGATCGATGCAGCTTGACGCAATTTTCATTATGGGTCATCGGAAAACCACATGTATGTGTTTCTAACACATATGTATGGTTGCGTACATCCGACCCCCCATACCATGTTATGAGTGGGACACTCTAAGTCAATGGGGGTAATGTTTTTGATTTTGTTGTTGAACGTTTTATGCGACAAATTAAAAAACATTTTGATAAAAATGTAATTAACTCCATATAGAAATGTTTACTAATAATTAATGCATTCAAACCATAAATCTTGTATATAAACAGAGGAGACCAAGACAAAACTGCTACAAGAAAAAAAAAAAAAGGCTGCAGTTTTCGAAATTCATAGTGAAAATGGCTTCTCTTCTCCAAAACTCCCACCTCCTAATATTTATTCTCCTTGTTCTTCATATCCAATCAACATCACCCCAATCTTTCGCCACTGTATCTTTGATCAACAATATCTGCGCAAACTCATTCCCATTCCCTGAGATGAAGGATGATTATATATTTTGCCAACAGTTTTTCAGAGTAAGTACGGCACTCTCTCCGGATGCAAACTTAAGTGGTCTGACTCAAATTACAATTACTAATACCTATTTAACGGCAATCCGATCAGAAAAAAAGGTGTTAGAAATCAAGAACGCCTTACTTCCAAAAGATCCAAATCAAGCCAAGCTCGTGGAGATTTGTGATGATCATTACAATTCAGTAATAAGTGAATACAAGGCTGTTATACAAGCTTCTAACGATGGAGATTACCCAGCCGCACGGCTTCATGAATCCAATTGTTCTCCCCTTATAAAAAGTTGCCAGAAGTGTGTTGATGAGGTTAAATCACAGGATTTGAACAACCTCAATCGTGATATGCTACGTCTTTTTACAATCTCCCTGGAGTCTTTGAAGCTTTTGATGGGGCTGTGAGGGAACTTTTATATTGTATTTCTTGGTATCATCTAGTTTGCGTTTGATAATGCGATATATGTATTGATACCAATTATATTTTTGCCGTTTGATTTCTTTGTTCTTGTGTTCTTACAAATTTTGCCTATCTCCACTTCTACAAAGTTTACGGTTCACCAATTTCAGGGATAAAATATCATGTAAACATTGACGGACTGACACACTCTTTTTTGATTTTGAAATATGATGGAATAAATCAAAATGAATCAATAAATTGGCTCTGCTCCTTATATTGTGAAGTAGCAGTTGATCGATACAACTTGACGCAATATTCATTATGGATCATCAGGAAATAACATCTGTGTGTTTCTAACACATGGGTATGGTTGCGTGAATGCAACCCTCCATACCCCGCCATGGGCCGGATCCTCTAAGTCAATGGAGTAATGTTGTTGTTGTTTAATGATTTATGCAACAACTAAAAAATATTTGGATAAAAATGTAACTCCATATAGAAATGTTTACTAATAATTAGAGTTAGGATCCCCTCACCCCGAATTCATCACCTCATGCGTCACCGCGCGACACGTGGCAGCAGGCGTGGATGTGAATTCATCACCTCATGCGTCACCGCGCGACACGTGGCAGCAGGCGTGGATGGCGAGGCTAGATGAGAGTGACATGTAGGATGAGGAGAAAGTGGATGGAGTCATCTCATCCCTAATAATTAATGCATTCAAACCATAAATCTTGTATATAAACAGAGGAGACCAAGCCAAAACTGCTACAAGAATTTGAAGAGAAAAGAAAAAAAGGCTGCAATTTTCGAATTTCATAGTGAAAAATGGCTTCTCTTCTCCATAACTCCCACCTCCTAATATTTATTCTCCTTGTTCTTCATATCCAATCAACCTCACCCCAATCTTTCGCCACTGTATCTTTGATCAACAATATCTGCGCAAACTCATTCCCATTCCCTGAGATGAAGGATGATTATATATTTTGCCAGCAATTTTTCAGAATAAGTACGGGCTCTCTCCGGACGCAAACTTACATGGTCTGACTCAAATTACAATTACGAATACCTACTTAACTGCAATCCGATCAGAAAAAAAGGTGTTAGAAATCAAGAACACCTTACTTCCAAAAGATCCAAATCAAGCCAAGCTCGTTGGGATTTGTGATGATCATTACAATTCAGTAATAAGTGAATACAAGGCTGTTATACAAGGTTTTAACAATGGAGACTACCCAGCCGCACGGCTTCATGAATCCAAGTGTTCTCCCCTTATAAAAAGTTGCAAGAAGTGTGTTGATCAGATTAAATCCCAGGATTTGAACAACCTCAATCGTGATATGCTACGTCTTTTTACAATCTCGTTGGAGTCTCTAAAGCTTTTGATGGGGCTGTGAGGGAACTTTTATTTTGTATTTCTTGGTATCATCTAGTTTATGTTTGGTAATGCGATATATGTATTGATACCAATATATTTTTGCCGTTTGATTTCTTTGTTCTTGTGTTGTTACCTTGTGAAGTAGCAGTTGATCGACATAACTTAGACGCATCATTATGGGTCATCGGAAAACAACCCGTGTGTTTCTAACACAGGTATGGTTGCATACATCCGACCTCCCATACTCTGCCATAGGCGAGAGCTCTAAAACAATGGGTAATGTTGTTGTTGTTCTTGTGTTCTTACAAATTTTGCTTATTTCCACTTCTATAAAGTTTACGGTTCACCAATTTCAGGGATAAAATATCATGTAAAAATTTCTAAGATACACTATTTTTCGACTTTGTAATACGATTAAATAAAGTAAAATGAATCACTAAATTGACTGGGTTTCTTATATTATAAAGTAGTAGTTGATCGACACATCTTAACACAATTTCCATTATGGGTCATTGGGAAACAACCTGTGTATGTTTATAATACATAGATATGGTTGCGTACTCCGACCTTCTATACCACGCCATAGGCGCAAGACTCTAAGACAATAGGATAATGTTGACGTTGTTGTTGCATTGTTGCAAATATTGGCTTTGCATTACGCCATAGATATCAAGAACACAATAATATATTACAAGTATGGTAAAATTTGCATTGTCTTAAAGATTATATCTAGGTAATCAAAGAAAATCAAGAACTGTGTTAAAAATGGGATGGGATCTCCACATCCCCAAACCATCATCCCTTTCACCATCATTTGACACGTAACAACAGAGGTGGTGAGGCTAGATGCGGGTGACCCTCACCTAAACTCACCATCCCAGCTGCTACGTGTCGGACGGTGGTGAAGGGGATGATGGTTTGGAGGTGAGAAGATCTGGTTCCTTTGATTACATCAATATAGTTATTACGACAATGCAGTGTATTATTTACATAGGAACCAGATCTCCTCACCCCCAAACCATCCCGGCAAATTGTATCCGTTTTCTCTATTTTCTTTTACATTTTCAAATGTAGCCATAGTATTGATCCGACATACGCGAATCCAATTAATATTTCAGAGGTACCATTCTGTTTTGCTATATAAAAATAAATGGCGTTCGTGCAGCAATAGGCTTCCGCGTTTGTATTAGGCTCCCACATTTGTACGCGGTTGGATAAGATTCGGATTGGTTCGCGATCTGATATATGCAGTCTTACTCTATATTTTGTGTTAGAGTATGTTTTGCTATATAAAAATAAAGGGCGTTCCTGCTGCTTAGGCTCCCGCGTTTGCACGGGGTTGGGTAAGATTCGGATCGTTTCGCGATCTGATATATGCAGCTTCACCCTACATTTTGTGTTAGAGGATGTTTTGATATATAAAAATAAAAAATAAAAATGAAACAACTGGAGTTTTCTTCTGTTTATTTATGATACTGTGATTTTCTCCGGAGCACTTCTAACTGCTTCATTTATCTTCTTGAAGAAGGAACTTATGATCCTTCTTATGTGAAGAAAAGGTACGTAACGAACCCCTTTAATTTCTGTGGAAAAAACACGGTCAGCCTTTAAAGAAACAAACGTCTTTTGTTTTGATCTGAATCGATCGTTACTGCATGGAATTATTAGTAGCAATACCATTTACATTAGCCTGTAAACAACCAACCACCTTCGAATTGATATCAATGCCGAGGACGTTATCAGCCTCGGTCAAACAAAATTAAGAATCCTGTTATTAAAAACAATTAATAATAACAACGGCAATAGTAGTAAATTTAAGATATTTTATGACGATATTTGTTTAAGAAATCAAGTGATAGATAATACATCAAAATTTATATTATGGCGAACATTATAAGTTTTGTTAGAGAAGCTCAACTTCCTGTTAAATCAATTGCGAAACTCAGATTTTATACAGATTAGAGAACGAAATTGACATTCTGTACAGCATAAGGATGAGCTGAGGTCAGCATAGCACAGGGTGTTCAGAGCTCAGCACAAGAAGAGCTGAAGAGCTGAGCTCAACACAGGAAGAGCTGAGCTCAACATAGGATGAGCAAAGCTCAGCACAGGAAGAGTTGAGCTCAGCACAGGGAAGAGCTGAGCTCAACACATGGAAGAACTCAACACATAGATGACCTTGGCACAGAGATGAGCTCATCACAGAGATAAGCTCAACACAAGGAAGAGCTCAGCACAGGGAAGAGCTTAGCACAAGGAAGAGCTCAACAGAGAGAATAGCTCAACACAGGGAAGAGCTCAACACAGGGAAAGCTCAACACAAATCAAGGCGAGTCCAGGACACTGTCCTTAAGACGAATTTCTCCGGTATACTGTGTCCAACCGAAAATTGCAAACGTCTCCCAGGATACAACGGCTAACAGTTTGAACGAGTGGCACTACTACGTAAGAACTCCACGAACCTGACAAATGTTCTGACTTCTCAGATTGATAAATCAATTACGAAACTCAGATTCTATACAGATTAGAGAACGAAACTGACATTCTGTACAGCACAAGGATGAGCAGAGCTCAGCACATGGATGAGCAGAGGTCAGCACAGGGATGAGCAGAGCTCAGCACAGGAAGAGCTGAAGAGCTGAGCTCCACACAGAGAAGAGCTCAACACTGGGAAGATATCAAACATGGAAGATCTAACATAAGGAAGAGCTCAACACGGGGAAGATCTCAACACAGGGAAGAGCTCAACACAAACCTAGGCGAGTCCAGGACTCTGTCCTTAAGACAAATTGCTCCGGTATACTGTGCCCAACCAGAAATTGCAAACGTCTCCCAGGATACAACGGCTAACAGTTCGAACGAGTGGCACTATTACGTAAGAACTCCACGAACCTGACAAATGTTATGACTTCTTGGATTGATGAAATGCCGCAGCAGTATATGCAGTATGCAGTAGTAGTTTATGCAGAATGCTCGTATGCAGCAGGAGAAGGAAAGAAAAATTTCAGTGCTTCTTAGAGGCAGAGCGCTGCCTCTATTTATAGAGGGAAAAAACTTGGAGGTTATGTTGCCGCACGACCGCCACCCACGACCCGTAACCGATCGGCCATCAACCCACGATCACCCAGTAACCCACGACTGGTAGGAATCAGTCAACTGGCACTGTCATTTTAATCTGAGCCGTTAGATCGTAGAATTAAATCATAACCGTGGGATTAGGTAAATTATTTTTTAGAAAAATTTAAAAGAAAAATTGTCCAAAAAGATAAGAACCGGACAGGCGAGCCACGAGCCACGAGCCACGAGCCCGAGTACGAGCCAATGGCGTGACAGTTGATTTTTTATTTTGCCAAGATTTTTTTTAAAATAACATTTAACATTTTCTTCAAATGTTGATTTACATGGCTTGACTCAGACTGCAATTATTAGTACCTATCGAATTGCAATTGAATCAGAAAAAAATGTTTGAATATAAAGATGTACCCAGCCATGGCAAGCAACAAGAAAGTGGTCAGCACTTGATGCTCTGTTCCAAAAAGTGTATGTAGTCTTGATTTTGTCGAGGTAGTTTTCCATATACTCTTTCATTTTATTGAAAATGTTAGAATTTGGGACATACACTGTCGATGTTCTGATCCAAAAAGAGCATTAGTCATGATTTGTGGAGGTAGAAGTGTTAAACAAACTGAACCATTCACGAATAGTTTGAGTTTGGTTCGCGTTTGTTTTTTAATTTTAATGAAACGAGCCAAGTTCGAACGTCTAATTAGATTCGTTTAATGAACAAGCCAAACTATTCACAAACCGTTCGACTCGTTTAAAGAGTTATAACATTTTGAGCCGAATTCAAACAAATTTTTAAACTCGTTAAACTAAATGGACGGAGCTGAACTATTCGTTTAGTTAAACAAATCCAAATGTAATAACTCACTATTTGACTCAGTTCGCCTCATTTTCAGATTCAATTTATCAAAAGTGTGAGAGTTTGGGATGTACACGGTCGATGTTCTGTTCCAAAAAAAGCATCTAGTCTTGATTGTGTCGAAGTAGTTTTTCAGATACTCCTACGGTTTATCAAAATGTGGGAGTTTGGGACGTACATGGGTTCCTCCATCATTTGAGAGCTGAAAGGCAAGTAAAATAGACGGGCTTCTTCAGGATATGTTGTGACATAGTGTTTGTTTGCTTCCAGCACCTTCATGAACCAACCCTCTGAAACATAGATTCCCTTTAGGTTTGGATGGCGGAACACATGTTTTCTTCCCTTCTTGTAGACATATCTTGAGCATCTGTTCCATTAAGTGATAGCTCATGCATTATTGATTTAGGTGATGTTTGGTTCGCACTTAGTTAATCAGAATCGGAATAGGTATGACAGGGTATGAGTTTGGGCCTAAAAGTGATAGTTGTTTGGTATTGAAGTGAGAATGGGTATGATGGAAATTGATGGTGTTTGGAACGTATCGGAATTGGAATAGGTATTGATGAGACCAAAGTCCACCTGCTAGATAAGACGAGACTCTCAAGTTAGTCAATAACGGTCAACGTAACTCAAGCTCAGCTAGTTGACTGGTCAACCTCGGCCCAGCCTAAGGGCTGCCTCGGCCACTGGTTTGCCCGGCCAGAGGCCGAAGTCACTAGAATGTGGCCATCTTCGGGATGGCTCGAAGCACACAGGGTTTAACCTGATCCGGTCACCCTATGAAGTTCGGCTCGGCCAGAGGCTGTGCCCCAGTCAGCATGGTCATCACCTTATTTGATCAACGCCTAAGACCTAAATGCCATGGCCGACCTGCTCTGCTCATCTTGGCAAACTGCTCTCGTCTCCTTGGCCAAACTACACAGGTTGACTCGGCTAGAAGTACGCTTCGGCAGACTCAGCTCAGCCGTAGTATGCCTAAGCAGAGTCCTGTCACGCAGCAGGCTTGGCCTCCTAGCCCAACACGTGACACCACTTGGCCTTCATGCAAACTAAGACTGCCAACAGCCCAACCCATTATTTCCACATGTCAATCATACAAAGGAGAATTGCCAGCACAGCAACCCTTAGCTGCCGCGTGGCAATCATGCAAGGCAGAACTGCCACTTAGACAGCCAGGTGTCATCACCACCTCCGTTCTGCTTCAACAGCTGTAAATAAGGTTTCCTCGGTAGAAGGAAAGGATTTTTTGTTCCAAGTCTATTTCAAGCCACTTCAAGCCTAAGTGACCTCTAAAACTCCTTCTCTGCTTGACCAAAACAGCGCCTCAGCCTCTGAGAGAGAGTTCTAAACATATTCATTACAACCTTTGATTTTAGCATAAGCTATACACAAAAAATGCCCATAACTGACTTGAGCGTCGGAGGGTTTTCCCCAAGACATTGACCTTGGGCCTCTAACGTTATCTTTCCTTCTCATGTTCCAGAGATGGACCCTAACGGAGGCTGACATCATACCACAAGGATTGTCTCCGATCCACCTGATGAAGATCCGACTTCATCAGGTATCGAATGTGGGCGGCCGGAAAAGCTCAACAAGCTGAAACTGCTACAAGTGTTTGAAAAGAAAAAGAAAGGGAAAAATGGCTTGTCTTCTCCATTACTCCCTCTACACACTACTTGTCCTCTTTGTGCTTCACCTCAATTTTCCTCAACTACAGAATCTTTGATCGATAAGATATGTACAAATTCAGCCAATGGCGTGACAGTTAATTATTTTTGCCAAGTTTTTTTTCAAACAACATTTAGCCTTTCTCCAAATGCAGATTTACATGGCTTGACTCAGACTGCAATTATTAGTACATATCGAATTGCAATAGAATCAGGGAAAAAAGGTTCGAATATAAAGATGTACCCCGTCATGGCACAGACTGCAATTATTAGTACATATCGAATTGCAATAGAATCAGAAAAAGGTTCGAATATAAAGATGTACCCCGTCATGGCAAGCAACAAGAAAATGGTCAGCACCAGATGTTATGTTCCAAAAAGAGTATGCAGTCTTGATAGTGTCAAGGTAGTTTTTCATATACTTCTTCAGTTTATCAAAAATGTGAGAGTTTGAGCTAATTGTTTCCTCTCACCGCGTGCGCCACTGGCTCGTCGTCTTGGTTCTTTTAACAGCCAAAAGGTGTAGAAAATACACTTTTTTTTTTGAAAGGATCGAAGCTTTTATTCCATAAAGAAACCAAGAACAAAATGTACAACGATACTGGCCAATACCTACAAAATCTACAACCGTACAGGAACGTCAAGAACGTCTATTTGGTGAGCGTGTAGAAGAATGTCAAGGCGCTGTAGTACAACCCTGACGAAATGTGCTGGAGGGATATCCCGACCATCCGCATCATGCTTTCTCTTATTCCAAAATTGCCAAAGCCCGTAAGAAACTTCCCGAAACACATAGCTCCAATAGAGTCGATTTCCAGTCGGACTCATGTCCATTTGCAAATTCAAATCCACCCATTCCCTCGCCGGTGTTGTTGTCTTAAACTGGTGCCATCTACTTCTATCCACAAGTAACCTCCAAACTGACTGGGACCAATGACAATCTCGTACTTCATGGAGTTCCGTCACGTTGCGTTCACCACAAAAATGGCAATTAGCCTCCATTACCACATGCCGTTGTGCAAGAAATGATAAAGTAGGTAAGGCACTCCTCCTTAACTTCCACAAAAATAGGTTGGATCTTAAAGGTCCCTTTAGACACCAAATCCGCCCCCAATTCTCATTTCGTGGACCACTGTCGTCAACAACTTGAGCATCATAGGCCGTTCCGACCGAAATGCATTTACTGTGACCACGTAAATCAACCGTATCCAAATTTATGCCCGGCAGTTCAAGTGACAGTGACTGCACACAAGCACGCAAGATGGACATAGCTTTAGTAATACCACGCCACGTCCTAGACACATTAGATCGTCGTTGAACCTCTAATGGCGATCCATATTTAGCAGTGAGTAGTCTGACCCATAACTTCTCCTTTACAACAAGCATTTGCCACCCCAACTTCACTAGGAATGCCAAGTTCATCTTTCTCAAGTTTTTAAAGCCTAAACCCCCATTGGCCTTTGACATACATATTTTATCCCAGGACACCGTGTGTAAACGTTTCACCCCATCAAACTCATTCCAGAAGAATCTTCGAATGTGTCTCTCAGCAGTTTCAAGGACTGACACCGGGATGTCCACAGTTTGCATCGTGTAGTAAGGGAGAGAGGTAAGCACCGACTGTATGAGGACCCCCCTGGCCGCTTGTGACATTAACTTGGCCTTCCAAGAATTAAGTCTACTGGTAATATTTTCTAACAAATAGTCATAGGTGGCAGTTGTGACTCTCTTATGTAGAATTGGAACACCCAAATACTTACCAAGATCATCCGTGTGCTTGATGCTAAAGCAGTTACTAATGCCAAGATGCACCTCCCTAGGTGTGTTTTTGGAGGTAAAGAAGACGCTCTTCAGCAAACTAACTTTTTGTCCCGAGATCTCGCAAAACTTCTGTAATACCGAATCCATGACACGTGCTTGACTGACTGAGGCTTCTCCAAAGAGCAAAAGATCATCGGCGAAAAACAGATGCGACAGCTCTGGTCCGTTACGTGATAGCTTAATTGGCTTCCATTGTTTTGATGTGACAGCATGGTTAATCAACTGGCTCAGGACATCCATTATGAGCAAGAATAAATATGGGGCCAGTGGATCACCCTGGCGGATTCCACGACTTGGCTGAAAAGGAGGTAGCACTCGGCCATTCCATAGAATAGAAAGCCTTGGAGACATGACACCAAACATAATCAACTCCGTGAGACATTTACTAAAACCAGCCTTCAATAAAACCTGGTTGAGAAAAGACCAACAGACCCGATCATATGCCTTTTCCAGGTCCACTTTCACCACCATCATCCTCTTGCTTCCTTTCTTATTCCGCATTGTGTGAATGACCTCTTGAGCAATGATAATGTTCTCAGAAGAGTGGCGGCCAGGTGTAAAAGCACATTGGGTGTCAGCAACCAAAGCAGGAATCACTAACCTCACCCGATTGGCAATGACTTTGGAAATCAGTTTAGCCGATACATTGGTGAGGGCAATGGGACGAAATTGCGTGATAGAGCTCGGGTTCCCAATTTTTGGTATCAATGAGATAATAGTATCACTCATATGAGCCGGGAAGCATCTGTTCTTAAAAGCCTGCAGCACAAACTGAGTGACTTTCTCCCCAACAACTGGCCAATACCTCTGATAAAACCCCGGTGGAAGGCCATCTGGGCCTGGCGCCTTATTAGCCCCCATCTGGAAAAGGGCAGTTTCCACTTCTTTAGGTGTAACATCATGATTCAATATTCTTTTGTCTGCTGTAGAAAGCGCTGGAAAGTTCACAGTCCACAAGCCCCTGTCCCTTGTCGTGTCTTCAGTATAGAGGTCAATATAGAATGTACGCACTATGTTGCCAAGCTCATTGTCATCAGAACTCCAAGTTCCATCGGTCTTCCTTAGACTACGACATCTCCGATTGGATCGTAATGGTTTAAGGGATTTATGGAAAAATGTTGAATTCCGCTCTCCATCAACAAGCCAGCTCAAGTGTGCTTTTTGCTGCCAGAATGAATTTTCCTGATTCAAAATGTTGCCGTATTCCTCAATGAGAGCTGCTTCAAGCTTAGACAAGAAGTGTGAAGGCCGAACCTCCAAAGCCTTTTGGACGCCTAGGAGTCTCGCTTCACATCGCTTCTTATTGTGAAAAAGATTCCCATAAACCTCCCTGCTCCATTTAATTAATTTATCCCAAAGAACAGGAAGGATTTCTTCGAAAGTTCCAGGTATAGAGGACCAGGCAGACTCCAAAAAGGGTTGAAAATCACGATGCTGCATCCAATTGGCCTGAAAACGAACTGGTGATGCGCCCTTAGGAGGATTCGAATCACCATAGATATCTAGAAGGAGAGGGTGATGATCAGAGTGAGATCTAGGTAAATGGGTTAAAGTTGCATGAGATAACATGGCATGCCACTGCAAGTTACCCCAACATTGGTCGATGCGTTGCTTTATATTCCGATTACCAGGGCTGCTGTTTGTCCAAGTAAAACGAGGCCCCATGAAAGCAAGATCTCGGAAGTTACATCGATCCTTCACGTGTTGCATTCTCCTGACTGAGTAGCCGGTTACACGTTTTCCCCCAATCTTGTCGTCCGGGCAAGTCACCTGATTAAAATCCCCAATCACAGTCCACGGGATATTACCAACAAACTGATTCAACTGCTCCATATAGTCACAGAAAGCGTCACGAATAACCACGATAGGGGAGGCGTATGCAAGGGATAAAAGCCACTTCGTCTTCCCCTGTTCAAGAACCCCCAGTGTCATCATTTGAGCAGTGAAGCTCCAGAGACATAGTTCCACCCTAGCGATGTTCCAAAAACACCAAAGACCGCCTGCGTATCCTCTCGTTTCCACAATAGCAGAATTAGTAAACTTATGTTGATTGAGAATCCACTGTCCCTGTTCACTAGAAACTCTAGTCTCCATGAGGAAAAGAATGTCTGGATTATGGATTCGTAACAAATCTTTAAGGGCTATTTTAAATTTTGGGGAACCCGCACCCCTGCAGTTCCACGATAGAAGACGTACCATGAGATAAGTATCTACGAATGAGGAGTAGAATCCTCCACCCTTATCAGTTGTGCACCCGAAATGTCCTCCACCACAGCATCCATAGAAGATTGGGGAATGGCATCACCCCCTGGGCTACAACTAGGTAAGACAGAAGTAGCCTTATTTGCTGATGTATCCGGTGGCTGCTGCTTCAAATTGAAATCAACAGTGTTATGCTTTGGTGTAATGTGTTGGGGGGCTAATGCTGGCCATTCATCATTATATTGATCGGAATTGAGTCTGTGGAAAGAGTTGGTTGAAAAGTATTTGTGACGTCCCGGAGAGAAGCAATGCCTCTGCCAAACCCACCTCTAGAGCCACGAGATCCTCCTCGCCTAGAAGCTCCCCCTCGGGTATTCGAGCAAGAGGGTTGTCTCCCAACAACAGATATGGCAGTGTCACCGATAGAGTGGGCTTTAAGATTCACACGGGCCCTCGGGGCCTCCTTCACTGGGATACCCTTCTTCTTCTTATCTGCTGCATTAATGCGAGTCGATTTGGTTACAGCTTGGAACACAGCAGGTGGACCTTTATCTGATATCTGTTGTATGTCAGCCATAATCGTAGCCTCATCCAACTCCATAGACTGCTCCACATCCAAATTAGACAGGGCTGTAAAACGTGAGCCCTCAGTCCCAGGCTGTCTACTATCGCCACCTGACTCCCCCAAAACTCCTCCTCGCTGCCCAACACCAGTAGTAGTAGCTATAAAGTTGTCTGTGTTAACCTGAGCACGCTGTTCAGGAACAGCAGTGGGTCTCCGTCTTCTGCCAGTGCTTGCAACCATCCACGGGCCAAAAGGTTCGCTCCTTGCCTTACCCGAATCTCTACTGATAGAACCAGAGGATGGTTGTCTAGCATCATCACAATCATGGCCACATTCTTCACTGGAATGGCCATACATGCCACAATTAAAACATATCAAAGAGAGTCCCTCATATTCCACATCAAAGAAGGTCCCATTCACACACACCTGGGATGCTAATGGTTTCTCCAGGTCAATCTCTACACAAACTCGCGCATATCGCCCCCGTTGACTATGCATTGTAGTCGTATCCACCTTTACTGCTTTACCCAGTTTGCTGCCCAACCTGAACAAGAAATCCTCACGGAAAAACTCAAGAGGAAGGTAAGGAACTCTAATCCATGCCAAAGTCTTGCTGATCTTATCTTTGTTGGGCAAAAAGAAAGGTTGCCATTTACGGACAGTGATATAGTGTCCTTGCAACATCCAAGGCCCATTATACAATGCGTTCATGTACTGAACTTCGGAGTAAAATCGAACCACAAAATATCCATCATTGAGGTCAACAATGTCAAGGCTACCACCAAACGCCCATAGATCAGTTAATCGTTTTTCAAGCAATCTAAATGAGAAATTTTTGCCAAGTACCTTAACTATCAAAGCTTTGCGCCAAGGCTTCCAATATTCCTTACACTCATCGACAGTAACCTCTACTGCGATCTTTCCTCTTGCTGACTCGTCAGTATCCTCTGTCTGCATGATTGTTGAATCATAGAGTTCTAGGAAATCGTCTATTGTACCATCATCTTCCTCCCCACCACAATAAATCGCGTTAGTGTCTGGCTGATGAGACTGAAGTAGGGTTGCCCAGCTTCGATCACAGTTTGCCCTTGCATCTATCGATGGGGATTCTGGGTCACCGGCTGCTTGCCGTTTATATTTCTTCACGCTGCGGAGGAGCTGATCGGACTCCTCCTTTGTTGATCTGACATCAGGGCCATCCACGGAATCTTCCATAGGATGGTGGGCAATCGATTAGGATTTACCTCTGAGAAATATGACCGTTGAGATGGAAGACCTTCTTCCCACTTGTATATATAGTTGTTTAGTTGTAGGATTTACCTCTGAGAAAGAATTCAATAATATATTGATTCTTCTTCAACCTTGCGTTTGTTTTGAATGTCTTCATTTCATATTGTTTCTCCTTCGTCAGTCAAGTGTTTCATATTTCCCCTCCTTCATATGTCTCACTCTTCTCTATTGTCTTCATATAAATTGTTCTTCTAGAATTTCCACAAAAGGATTGGTTTCTAGAGTGCTCATTGTGATCCGTTTTCATAGCACTGCTTGAAACTTCTTGTTTTCCTAATCCAGAATTGTTCATCGCATTTATGCCTTTTCCAGCAACTAATACATAATTTTCAGAAGGATAAACTGACCTCCCTGACCAGCAAAAATTAAGTTTGATAGGAAACTTCCATATGGAGTTTCAAAATATTGAATAATTGAATCCGTACCAAAGATTTTGCCTTCTTCCGAAAACATCTCTTATTCTTAAAGGTTGAAAAGGTACTTGACACCTCCCGTTACATAGGGTGTATAGAGTTGTAAAACAGGTTGCCAAGGCCGTTTAGTAAAATTTTGTCATAACACAGAGACAACACAAACCCATTAACATCGAATGAACAATCGAAACATCTTTTATTCTTCGTTGACACTTCTCATGCCTAAAGTCGACACAAAAACGATAAAGAAGCAGAGTTCTCCGGAAATTAATTTTAAGCAATATAACAGTGCGTTTTTCGCTCATACACTAGATTTGAAAACTGTACAACGCAAAGATGAATATATCATTATAAAACTACTATTTCCATGTTTATAGGGTGAATTCGAGATACTGATCTATATGGGAAACAACCGACTTTTGATATATTCACACACACCGGGTCCTAGTGCATATATCAATTTCTAACCCAAAAATATACCTTCTATCCTCCCTATTATAATCTAATCTAATCTAATAAATGTCCAGTCTAGTTGAGAAAATTGAACCGGACAGGATGTATTCTGTTTTCTTTAACAACACTAACAAAGTTTAGGTAGCACTTCGTTTCATTTGATAAGTAGCTGACAAAACATTGGATATTTTGCATAGGGTTTCGAATCATGCCTGTCGCATAATAGTTTATAAGATCAAACATATATACGTGTATATAAATAAATTTAAAAAATCATATATATAATTTAGATAAATATGTAATAATAATTAAATACATACTCTCACTAAGATTGAGGACATTATGTAATTTCGATGAATATAAACTAATATTACTCTAGAAAAAAAAATTCCGAAGTTATTTTAAACAAGAAAACAAATATTTTCTTTTTAGCTAGTAACAGGAAAATAAAAAAATAAAATAAAGATTCAAGGTGGCTTTTCAGTGTTCTCAAAAAAAAAAAAAAAAAAAAGGTGACTTTCAGTCTTTAATTACCAAAAACTACCCCATTGTCTTTTTCGCCTCGTCCGCTTTCCTCGTTCATGTTTATTGTCCCGCCGCCGGTGAACCTCCCGCTCTGCTGCCGCCGCTGCCGCCACCCTGCCTTTTTTTTTCCTTCACCATACACGTGCACGCCTTCTGATATAGAGTTTGGCTTTTGTTACGCTTGAAGAAAACAGCAAATTTTTTCTTCTGGAGGGAATTGTTTTCTGCTCTCTTGTTTCTCGCGCTCTTCTCTGTTTACTGCGGTCAGAGGTTTGAGCAACGTCAAGTTCATACCTTCAGCAATTGCATTTGCTGTCAGAGTTACATGTAAGTGGTAAAGCATTTATTTTTTCCCCTTCCTTTTCTTGCTACCATATGACTGAATTAGAAACCTGATTACGAAAAGCTTCCGTGAGAAATTCTGGCGCCTTGTAAATCCTGTTTGGATGACTTTTAATGTCCATGGAATTGCAATCTGTAATTCAATGCTGAACCTAAGCGTGAGAATAATCTTATAGATGTTACTTTGTATTGAGTAGGCTTAGTAGTCACCTATTGTAGTGATGAAAGAACATTACTTTAATCCTTCATTGCCAAAACAGTGTAATTGGTAGCCCTTAGGAGATGTACTATATATTGGATTTCTGAATGATATAATTATAGGTGGTATTCAGGATGCTGCTTTGTGCAGTTTTAATTAGGACAGGTTTGATAATTTACATGCATGCTGATTTTGAGACCGCTACATTGACATGATAATTAGGACATTTATGATAATTTACGTTCACTGCTTAATAAAGCCTCAAAATTCGCATCCGAAATCTGAAAGGTCATGTAATTATCATTTTATCCTGTGTCTAAAAGTTGGTTGGGAAGATAAGTCAAGATTCCGGCGGATTGGCTGACTGGCGGAAGGTGGCTTATTTTGGGAATTTGTTTTGTAAAAGAAATGTACGAGACAAATGGGTTATAATCTAGAATAACATATTCGGTAGGATTCATACCCGCCTATGAGTTTAATTTTGTTTAACATCTTATTCCTTCAGACCACTTGTGCAATAGACTAGGGAGAATGGAAATAAATAGAGAAGATGGGCGCAAACGAAACCAATTAAGACCATTGATATGTTCTCGCAGCATCCTCAATCGTGCTCATGGCTCTGCTAGCTGGTCTCAAGGTACAGTTCACCTTTTCATGTAATCATGTGATTGCATCATTAGTTGTTACCTTCAGACAAAAAAGACAAGGAATTTGTTAATTATGTATCTTTCCTTTCAGTGGATTGGTTGTCTTTTTGCTCTTTATCTTAAGAGTTTCTGTATATATGACTTGAGTGCTTCAGGCATGGTGATAGATGGTCGCAGCTTCACCGCTTCAGTGTTTGAGTTTCAGTTTCTTTGCCTTTTTGGCTTGATAAGGATCTTGTATCTAGTATTTATTATGATATTTAATTCTCTACTCGTTTTCCCTAAAACTAGTCTTTAGGGCTACTGTTTGTTGATGGTCTAATCTTTTTCATTCCATGCATTCTAAATTTTATTGTCTTGTTCTTTTAGGTCCTAGAAAAAAAATAAACTTGATTGGTGATTGAGACAAGTCATGGAACTTGGTAGTGTTTTGTTTGTATAATGAGTAGTGGAGCAGCAACAACAACAACAATCATACCCAGTATATCCCAACGACAGCAAAAGCTATCGCTAGGGTCTGGGGAGGGTAAGAGGCAGACAAACAATACCTCCATCCCGAGGGATAGAGAGTTTGATTCCAGTGAGACATAATGTGTAGTGGAGCAATTATTTTAAATTTTTGGTTATAGAACAAGTATTTAATGTTTGCATTTAGATATTCCTTTCACTAAAAGTAGTATTCTTTTGTGTTTACTCTTGAAGTTGTTTATCTCTTTGGCTTAATTTAGGCGATACCAAAGTTATCGCTGCAGTTTATGGACCAAAGGCTGGGACGAGGAAGAATGAAAATCCTGAAAAGGCTTGCATTGAAGTCATTTGGAAACCCAAAACAGGGCAGATTGGTGGGATTTTGTTCAAACTTGTTTAGACGGTTTATGCTTAACTAATAAACACCAAAGAGAATTCACATGCAGTATTTGTTTTCTTTGGTATGATACTAAGAAGTATTATATTGTTACGACTTATGGATTTCCCCCCTAAAAATTATGTGCAAGAAAGGCTCTAGATGTCCGGAATTAACTCATTTTGTTTGGCGTGATATGGTTGAATACCTGTTGTAAAAGATTAAGCTGTTTGGTTAAGCACTTGCTTACCCTTCTGCCACTCCACCAGGTGTTGTCATTCTTGCAGCTCCTAGTTGGCTTTTTTCTACTGGTGCTTGATATTCTGAAATCGTTTCTTTGATGTTAGTATATATTTACTTCTGAGGAGAATGGATGCCTTATTTTTTTATATTTCAAATTTATGATTGGCGGTGTTTTAAATAATTATAGCCCATGCAATTGTTTATGGAAAACAAAATTTATTTCCCCTTCCCTTTTAATTTAAAACGTATGACTCTGTTACTGCTTTCCTTCAGAGCATGTCCTTTTGGGGTTTTTTTTTTTGTATAAACTAGCAACAGGTGTCCAAACGACGTGTATTTTCATTTGTAAGCTAGTCTATTGATGAAACATTGTGGCATTCGGTCTAAAAGGTTATTTTTATAGTAGGAACAGGTTGGCTTGTAATACTAGAACTTTCGAAATCAATTCACAGTTTGCACTGCAGACTCATATAGGGCTTGAATTACATGCATGTAGATAACTTTGTACATGTTGCAGCCAGTTTAAACACGAAGTGCATACATATTGCTGACAAAATATTTTTTTTTAAAAAAAATTATGTGCTCTTCTCTAAACATACATTGCTGTTAACTTTTTTGTCTCAAATTTTCTATAATTAGGTAAGGCAGAAAAAGAGTATGAGATGATTTTGAAGAAAACTTTGCAGAGCATCTGTCTTTTGAATGTCAATCCAAATACCACAACATCAATAATAGTGCAGGTTAGGTGATCCAGTTCTGGTTTCACAGTGATGGTTTATAATCTCGTTATGATGTTTTGCAATTTTGTTATTTTAAGCAGAAAAGTTACTGCAATCAAGTTAGGATATGGATGTTATGTCCTGTTGTTGCTTCTTATCCCTTGTAGTAGGATATACAGACCGTGTTTGAAAGATGGAACATTGGCCTTGTTGCAAGTAATGCGTAATTGGTTGAATTGTCTATCTTTCGGAGTGTTGACTAGCATTCAAATAGGATATGCATCTGGATTGTGAATTTCCCATGTTTAACCTCTTAAGTTGCGTAAGTTGAATTACGACCTGGCCTTTTTTTGCTTAGGCTTTTATGCGTAGTTGAAGAACATCATCACCTAGCACGCAATATAAGGAAAGAATTGTTCCTGTTGCCTTCTAAAAGCTGGATATCATTACACACTCTTCCTGGTAAGGTTTGTCTTTTGGCATCACTGTCGGGGCACTTCTTACATGGACGTTTCAGTTTCCATATTCACATGGTCATTGAGGTCATTAATGTAAATTGCTTTGAGTAATTTATTAAAAAAAAAAGATGAAAGAATGTATAACCGCAGATGAACTTGCATTAGTCCTCTGCTTACTGTTCCCGTTTTGTGGTATTCAGGCTAAGTTTGTTGACTTTAATATCCAGGTTGTATTTGTTTAAGCAATTCTGTTGTAATTGTCATGCAAATTGCTGTTTTATTTATCTCTTTCGTTATGCTTAATGGGATTGTCGTGGAGAGCAAGCTACATATGACATTGTTTTAAAAGCTTTGGTGGACTGAAGCTCACAAACAACTCTTTGTTATTCCTTTTTCAGGTTGTCAGTGATGATGGTGCTGTATCCTCCATTAGTTTTTACCTTAAACTTTCTTAGTGTATTATGCTTAAATTCCACGGAGATCCCATTTTTTAGCCTCAAATTCTGGTGCTTTAGATCCAAATTCTGGTTTTAGTTGAATTGTCTTGAAAAACTTGGGTGATTAATTGCTGACTCGGCCATTACTACAGAGATTATGAACTATGATACACAGCAAAAGGCAGAAAGGAACAACGTCGTTAACCTGGAACTTTTTACGTCACTTAGACCCTTGTCTTTGAGTAGGACGAGGTCAAGGGCAGACTTCAAAGTTTTGGAGGTTACCTGTAGACTCGATTTTATTTAGTTTTTTGTTTTAATTTTTGGGAAATCAGTTAATTGCAAATGTTTTATATGAAGGTTGATTTTCTGACGTCCCTCCGTACATCTTTTACATTTTGGTTGAGTTGTCTTACCATGTTAAGTATGGGGCTGATTATTTTATTTTATTTTTCTCTTTGCTGCTGCTGCTGCTTGACATAATGAGTTCATTTGTATCACCTGAAACCTGCAGTAAGAGAAGTATTCATGTGTTTGAAGGGTTTCATCAGATCTGGTTTCAAACTTGAATATTTCATACTCCCTATGGCGCAAAAATATTGTTGGTTTGACTTAATCACAGTTTGAACTATGCTCAAGTCAAACTAGGACAATATTTTTGAGATGGAGGTGTACCATTTTTTTTAAGGAGATCCTCAGTTAAATTGTTTTCAATATCTTATTATTTTTTATTTCTTAAATTCTTTGTTCTCTAGATGAGAATACATCTTCTGCTACAACCTTGAGGTGATTAACTGTCATAACCAAACAAGTTCTTGTTCTGTTCATCTTCTGTTGCTTTTGAGATTCCTTGATATCTATCATCAGCTTCTACCATGTGCCATTAATGCATCTTCTGCTGCACTTGTCGATGCCGGTATCCCTTTGAAGAACCTTGCTGGTATTCTTTCTCCGTCTGTCCTACTTTGTTTGACCAGTCTTATATGTTCATTGATATCTGTTTTCCACATATATGTTAAAAGTAGTTTATCAAATCTCTCTCATTAATTGTACAATATTTTAAATGAAAAAATAACTTTCAATGGGTAGAATAGGAACTACGATCAATAAATGACAATTTCGCCAACCCTTAAAATCATGTCATTTTGACTTCAAACATATTTAGGTAGGCAAAGTACTTGACACTTTTCACTTGAACGCATATTTATGTTGGCAAAGTGTTTGATGCTTTTCACCATCTTCCCATGTGGAAAAATACTACTCCAAGAAGAAAAAATAAATAAATAAAAGGAGAAAAAGGAACAAACGGCTGCTTATTCCATACATTTCGATTTTGTAGTTGCAGTATGTTGTTCTCTTGCAAACAATGGGAGCATCCTATTGGATCCAGTGAAGTCTGAGGAACAGGTGAGTAAATGGAGTTACTGGTTCTGTACATGGGATTTTAAATGTTGTTTGTGAGTTTTGGCGTACATTGGCTTCTTCTCCTTCTTTTTAGTTTTCTGATTCCTATTCTTATATTTTCTTCAAAAAAAAAAAAAAAAAAGGAAAAAAAGAATGGCTTCTGTCTTCTCCTCTAGCATATCTAAGCTTTTACACTTATTTTTTGTGGTATGTAATTGTTTGAGCTCTTCTCTAAATCTATTGTAGATTATTTTGGAGTTTCTCATGACGGCAATTTTTTCACTTTTCTTGTGTGCTTCTGGAACTTAGAATGCACGTTAATGGTAAAAGGTCTGCTGCCTGATATTTAGTGGTTAATTATGGCAGAACTTGAAGGCTTTTGCGTATTTAGTGTTCCCAAACTCTATTAACTCAATAGTTCCTGAAGGATCTTCAAGTGTGGGAGGTGAACCAAGTCAGCAAGGGATTATTGCATGCGTGACTCATGGTTTAATGTCAGGTGCACCCCATTTTTCGCCCTTGCCATTTGGTTCATTTCATTGTTTTTGGACTTGATTTAGGTTTAAATAGTATGACCTTTCTTTTCAAGGTAATATTCAGCTTTGTGTTCTTTTCAGTTCTCTGCAGCTTCTTACTTTTTTCATTAAGTTTTATTTTATTATTTGGATGGACCATCTTCTTCAGAAGGTTGTAAGTGCTAGTCAGAAGTGCACCTATTCTCTTCATAAAATTGTAAGCGTATTAAGAGGTCTGTGTGGAATTGAGTTATAAATATATCTGTTGCCTAGAGAGGGAGGGGGGAGAAGGTACATCAAGGTTTTAAAGCCAAATTGTTGAATTGTTAGAAGTTACCAATATATGCCCACTTGTTCACTCATTATGGGACTGTTATTGGAGAGTTAGTAATTACATAGAGAGCAGCGGCGAAAAAAATGAATGACAACTGATTTCGGTATTCGTGTTCTTCCTACACATGTTGAAATCTCAGTTTTCAGTTAGTAATTACATTGTTTTCTTGTGTTTGTTTTGTTTAGTGAAGGAATATCTCCTTTGTGTGGAAAAAGGACGCCTGGCCTGCGATAAGTTATCTGGTTTTCTCAGGAGAAGCTTGGAATTGAAAACTCAAGATTAGTGGAATTCAGACGACCAAAAGCTGGAAACCTGGGCACCAGATCATCATCTACTGCTATATTGCTCAAGGATTTCAGCCTTTTAGACACTGAAATGTTCTAAGGTCTCATTATTTATTGCACTAGATAGTACTGTCGACCTATTTTCTGTATTGGTCTGCCAAGCTAGAAGAGTTGATACGCAGTGTGTTAATGCCAAGTGGCATATTGGCTTTATATAACTTTTCTAAGATAAATGTGATGTTTTATTTAGATTGGTACAATTTAAAATCATTGAGAGGTCACCTAATGAATGCTGGATCATGTTGTATATCCACAAAAATCCACTCCATTACTGCGAACATTGATCATAACTGTCCCCGAGCGAGCAGTAACATATGAACTATAGATACTCTATACAGAAGGTTGGTTTAGAATATCAGCATCATTGTCAGCTGGATCATCGAGAAACAATCTCTGTGTGTTTCTAACACATATGTATGGTTGTGTACATTCGGCCCCATACCCATCATATGTGGGAGCATCTAAGGCAATGATGTAATGTTGTTGTCAGTGGGCGTCTGAAGATTGCGAACCCATTCCTGAATCGTGATTCGCCGCGAATGGTTTGGAGTTAGGGTAAGATGGTCTAGTGTCAGATTGGTCATCGGTTAGGTCTCACGGCCGTTCACTAACCAGTCTTGCAATGCCTCACAATCGTATGTGAACCCATCTGCTGCCACTCGAGGGTCATGCATTATTTCCTGAAAGGCACGTAACCCACTCGAGGGCTATCAACACCTCGGCGGTGATGGGTGATGGGTGGGGGTGGGGGGGGGGTGCATGTGACGGCAGGTAATGTAGTAACGCTTTGTCGAAGCAATTAGTTAGCAATTAGGACTCTTCCATATGGCACATGCTTGTTCGATTGTTTAAATTATAAAGTTTTGGGGGAAGTTGAGCTTAATTTGTCAAATAGGTTGGGTGTCAACTGCTCCATAATCATCAGTAGAGCGTGATTACAAAATCTTTTGATGATGTCTCTGTCCTTGTCCAATTCTAATCAACTTATGTGTTAATCTTAATCACTTTATTGTGTAGTCAGTACCGCTATAAAAATGAAGGTGACCAATAACACAATATCCGTCGCTAATTCGTCGTTATTATACCTGTACGGCGAACATGCGTTGATAAGTACCTAGTCGCGAAACCCTTCGTCGCTTATTACTATTGATGGTTTAGCGCCGAAATACAAACAAAATTCAACGATAAAATTGCGACAAACTGGGGCGAAGTAGAACGAAATTGTCTGACCAAATAGCGACGCAGTGACCAAATCGCTACCTAAGGTTTGGTTCACATCTGAGCCTAAAAGTGAGACAAATTATGAGACTCTAATCACGCGTCGCTACGTTTACAAAAGCAGTTTTTTTTTTTTAAAAAAAAAAGTGATGCGCTCATTTAAAAAACTACTTTTGTATACGTATCGACGCGTATTTGGAGTCTTCATATTTTGTCTCACTTTTAGCCATCTTAGATCTGAACCGCCAAGTTTGCGACAATAGTAAATAGCGACACATATGCCTTATTTGGATTTGTTAACATCACAGTATGGCATTTTGAGTTATGTTTTCAGCTCCCACCATGTTAGGGCATATGCCTTGGGTTTAATAGCGTTGCAGTGTGGGAGTTTATGTTGTGCTTTCAGCTCCCACGCATGCAAGGGCATCTGCCTTGTTTGGGTTAATGATTGGACTCATTATGGGCACCGAGGGCGGGCCTTAGAGCAACTGATAAGGTTGCTGTTTCGTGACTTTGAGGTCACGGGTTCGAGCCGTTGAAACAACATTTTGCACAAAGTGTAAAGTAAGTCTGTGTGATCTGGAACGCGGGAGCCTAGTGTACCGAGAACGTCCTTTACTCATTATGGACAACATGCACCGTGCTTTCTGCTTAAAAGACCAATGAATGATCTGATTTATATCTTTTACAAAACTTCTTAGGAGCTAAGACGATAGATTGTGGTAGAATTTTTTTTTCATCCAAGCTAATCACATATTCATAAGCTAGATATAACATGAGAAAACGTAAACGATCAAATTGTTTCCGTCATTTGATTCTTTTATTGATACACATGATTCTGGCGACCTTCATTTTTTAAGTATCTTTTTACACTGACGTGCCGTTTAGTTGACACTTGGGAATCGGAATTAGAATCAGAATGGGTATGATAGGGAATGAGTTTGGAGGATATGAGTTTGGGGTTAAAAGTGATAGTTGTTTGGTATTAAAATAGGAATGGGAATAGTGACCGGTCGGAGTAGTGGTCGTCGGCGGCGGACTGGCGGCGGCCGGCGGCGGTTCCCCATTCCCACATTTTGATAGATAAGGGGGCCTAGTATATCAAAAAACGATATCCATTTCCAAATAGTTGGATATCAAAATGAAATCCATTCCCCCATTTACCCCAAACAAACAGTCGGAACCCTCATTCCCATATCCCCACCAAACGCCACCTGAATTTATTAGTGTATTACTTAGTCAAAGTCATAAAATGACGCATGCCAAATGATCAATGAGCAAAATCGTCTGAAGAGATCATACCACACACTAAAGATCAACAGCGTGCACACAATAACACTGGTTTCCGTTAGCTTCGGGCACAGTCCTAGCTTCCCGCTAAACTAGATATGCAAAATTATGCTTTGAAGGACTTTTTAGATGTCAATGAGATTCAACTTTTATGGTTAAGACATGTCCTATGTATACATATATGTGTCCGTACATACATATATACATATATACACATAAGCAAACACACACACATACATATATTGGAAATGGAAATAAAAGGGGTGATAAAATGAGGATCCAAAAATGGTGTCCTATTTTAATACCTCCCTGATTATTGACTCATAAGATTTAAAACTTCGTTTCTTTCTGAAACAAGAGGGAAAAAAAGGCTCAATACACTGCAAGTTGCCCAATTTGGTAATGGAGAACACAGCATTAAGGTGACACTACATGTGATCCATGCATCTATCACGTGCCCAGATGTAATAAAGTGTTAGTTATCAGAAAAGCAATCACAATTCACAAACTCAAAATCCTATAAGTTAAGCCTCTGACTGAAATTTCTCCTTCACTATATAAAAAGGAAGAAAATTAAATAAGTCCCCACTACAGATGAGGAGGTAAAGTGAGCTTTGCCCCAGCGGCATAGTCCAGTGGTAAGTGGCAAAGGTGATTGGGGCTAGAACCCCGACGTCCCGAGTTCGAGTCCGTGTGGAAACAATCCTTGTTGAAATATTACAAGGGTTGCCTCTGGACTGGCTGAATCTTGAGTGTCCTCTCCCTTTGCAGGGCTGCCGGTGGAGCACATCTCTCGATTTACATCCCACCTGGCTAAGGGGCCTCTGATACATGTGGGGGAGAACCCACTCCCTCATCAAATGGTAAAGTGAGCTTTATCATGCATTGGATCCTTCGCCGAAGGAGTTTTGGTACTATGATAATTGATGCCTCCCTCTTCTTTATCTCCATTCCAACACATTCCCTAACAAACGGGGTGAGATCTGAGGAGGTTGGAAATGAGGCAAAATATGAGGCCTCCAATCACGTCCCGCCATGTGTAAAAAACATTGTCAGTGGTCCCACCACATTCAAATTTTTTTTTTAAAAAAGACAATTTTTTTACACGTGGCGGGACATGATTGGAGACCTCATATTTTACCTCCTTTTCAACCTCCTCAGGTCTCACCCGCTAACAATAAACCAATAAAGCAGAAGAAAAGTATCAAACACTTTTGGGTGCAAAAGACCTAGAAGAGTGGTAGGTTATCTACTTCAGCTGACTAAACACTCTATAACAACCACAACTATCATACTCAGTATATCTCTAATATCTGAGACACGTGAGAGTCAGACAAACAATACCTCCATCCCAAGAGATATAGAGTTTGCTTCCGGTGAGACCCCGGCTCTCTATATATACCTGTATAGATAGCACAATAATAGGAATATGAACTAGTGAGAGGATTTTATTAAACATAAACAAAAAGCTTCCGATATGAAAATAATCATAACAGTAGATATGCACAAATAATTGAAAGACAAAGGCCAAAACAAAAAAGTGCAAGTCAACCTAATTTGTAGAGAGTATCTAATCCTCTAAGTATGCTCTAATAATCGACTAAGCACTACATATATATATATATATATATTTATTTATATCTATATTTATATATATCACATCATTGTTCTTTGTCCTTACCTAGCTTATCAAAACCTCAAAAAATAGAAAGGAGCTACCTAAACCACCTTTGATTCGTCTTTATGGTTTAAACATGTGTGATTATAAGTTTATAACTATAGGCTCACTACCCACCCTTGCACTTTTATTTTTTTTTTCATTGTAAATGTCGCTTGTTCTTACTACAATGCAGTATTTTAAAGGATAAAAGTATCACTAATTTTTTTGGTGTTACATGAGTAATTACGTAACATCATATTAATTATTTTATAATCAACTAAAAATGGACATGTAAAAGAGATACCACGCCATTTGAGTGATTATGTGGAATGCAAAGGAATACACATTGTTTGTCTCTTATTGCTTATGTATTAGCTACCAAGATGTCATATACATATTCATGGTGTAAAGAGTATATGCTGAAAGTAGTTAAACTAGAAAAAAATTCATTAATATAAGTTAGCGTGAAAAAGATTACTAACATATATCCCATAAGTGTGAATATAAAATATCTCATTTTTGGTTAGGCCATTTGTTCAATAATGTATTTAGAATAGTTTTATCGATTGACTCAAAAGAAAAAAGAATGGTTTTATCTAAGTTTATCAGATCACCTAAAACCAAAATAAGTACCATATTTATATATAAAATAACGTAAGTAAACATAGAGTCGAGAGTCTTACTGGAATCAAACTTGAGATAGAGTTATTGTCTGCCTACCTCTCACACTTTCAGATCCTAACTAAAGATTTTGATGTTGGTGGAATATATTAGGTGTGAATTGTTGTTGTGTGTGTGTATATATATATAAATTAATGGTTATAAAATTTGGACAATGCAGCACCCAAAAAGCAGCGGTTTGATTGGCCAAAGAAAAAGGTAGAGACTTCATGATTGTATTCTTGAAACTTCATTCTATATGAATCATCTTTTTCCTCTTGGCTTTATACAGAGTACTTCTTGTTCTTAGTTTCAGTGTCTTAATTTCACAAACACTTGATTCCATACACATCACACCATCTTCACTTTCTGTGCAGCAGCACGTACATCCACGTATTCATGCTTTAGGCCCTCTTTATTCCAAGATTTTCTTCATGGGGTTTCCCGATCTTCCCATGTTTCTGTTAGAGAAGGGATCAAACACCATGGAAAAAGAGTCTGGATTCTCTGTCCCAGACTCACAAGGTGTTTGTCGAAATGCGCCTTCCAAAGATGTTGAAATTCTTGAATGTAAAAGAGCCAAGGAAAATTCAAGGGTTTTTGTTTCTTCTTTAAAGATCGAAATGTCGTCCGAGAAGAAGTTAATGATTGATCAAGATGGGTGCAAAACTCCGACAAGGATGGATTGCAAAATCCCACAGATTTGTCCCCCGGCGCCAAGAAAGCCCAAGAGGAATCTGGGTTCAAGAACTTATAAATTAAGGTCACGAAGGAGGCTTTTTCTTGATTTCTCTAGTGAAGTTGATTCGCTCTTTCCAGAGAATATTCTTGCTGATTTTGGTAACAAGATCAAGAAGGTGAGAAAAGAAAGCATCATCATTTGACCAACAAGTTCTCAATAAATCAATCAATGAGGGGAAAAACGTTCCTTATTTGATATATCTTCCTGGCAAGAAAAGAAGATGGTGTGACTTTTCAGTGTTATTCTTGTTTCTTGGCATTAGGAACAAAGAAACAAAGCCTACTTCTCTACGTAATGTTAAAATTTTGATATCTTAATCTTCTTGAGGTATTTTGTTTCCTTTCGAGTAGGTTCATTTAAGATGCTATGATGTTAACAATCACATTTATGGATCATGGTCGATGCATGATCAGCACATGGATGTTTATACATGATTAACACTTGTAGCAAAAGGTTGAGCTCCAACCCCAAAGGCCTCCCACACCTTGGTCCGACGAGGCAATTGGAAAGATGTAAATCAGGTACTCAGCGGCCCGTTAAGGGGAAGGCATAGTGCCCACAGACCTTACAATGAACCCACCCCAAGACCCCTCATTGGGAGTCTGGAGATGTTGCTCCCACACTGCAGGTTGCAGGACTCGAATCTTACACTTTGTAGTAAATCTGTCCCTCCGGAACCAACTGAGCTATGTCATGCGGGCTATACATGATTAACGCTTCGTGTATGGTGCATGGATTGTTTGGCTAGCATTTCCCGGGGGTCAAGATCCTCCTCTAAATAAAAATGCATACTTCCATGTGTTCTGATACTTGTAAATACAGAATCAATCTTATATATGTAGTAGTACATCAAGGTCTATATATATGAATATATACGAGTATAATCTATTCATACACATTTAAGTATGTGTCTTTATAAAATATTTTCATTTAAGAGAAGGGTTCCATCCCTGTGCTTGGAAAATAGTACTTCGGAACATCCACAGATCAACAGACCAGTTGATCTAGACAGCGGCTACATAGGATTGCATGAAATGCTATATGCTTTGTCGAAATAGTATGGAATAAATAGTAAAGATTCCTTTTGTACAGAAATTTCTCAAAGTCCCGTATCTAAGTCTCTTGTAGATAACTTCATGACTATATTTGGTCTAATATAGACTTTGTACGTAATTCATGCCAGATATACTCTATTTTTTCTTTTGTAGATTAGCTCCAATTGATTTTCTTTAAATAATATTTTGTAGGTCAAATTTCAATAATTTGTGGAGGCATGATATATGGGAACCTTAGAGTATATTTAGGGCTTATATACTCTCTCTACTTTAAGTTGACTTTGCACCCTTTTGTTTGTCGTTGTCTTTCGTTATTTATGCATATACACAGTTATGACTATTTTAATATTGTAAGCTTTCTATTTGTATTTACTAAATTCCTTCACTAACACACTAGCACACCATATCCCTATTAGTATGTCATCTATGCATGTACATGTAGAGCCAGAGGTCTCACTGGAAGCAAACTCTCTATCTTTTGGGATAGATCTAGATATTGTTTGTCTGCCTTTAACCCTCTCCAGAATTTAACGATAGCTTTGTTGTCGTTGGAATATACTGGGTATGTGTCTTTGTTGTTGTTGGATCAGTGAGTTTTGGTGAGGGAAATTCTAGATATTTTTAATGGCATTAAAAACAAAACCTAATTGATCGCATTTCTTCTTGTTTTGAAATCAGACTTGCAGCCATGTAACTGTGATAAAATTTACCAAGATAACCACGACTAGCGGCTCAATGAAACGATGATCCTCTAATGCATAGTACATACTAAAGAAAGTTCCCAAAATAATCACGACTTGTGGCTCAATAAAACAATGATCCTTAATACATAGTACAAGAAAGTCCACTTAAAATTAGCTTTGAGAATGCTTGGAGTAAAAGGTGAAATCTCTCATCCCGGGGGCCTCCACCGCCAGTCCCAAGAAGCATTGTGGAAGAAGTAAATCAGGAGCTCAGCAACCTCCTAGGTTGGGTGAGGACTTACGCAGTGACCCACACAAGGTGCCCCCGTAAACTAGGCCTTCGGTCTAGCAGCAGTGGATTACTCATACTGTGCGTGTCCCTGAATTCTAACTCTTAACCTTTTGGAATAACTCCTAACTCAAGTAACAACTGGACTATGCACTGGGAGAAGCTTTGAGAATGATAGCTTTGACTTGAGGAGTATTAGATTAGCTAATAACCATGTTGGGTAGAAAAAAGCAAAGCAAGTTGCACATACTTTAAGAAGAAGCATAAAACATTCTTCATTTTTCACTATCTGATTCTAGTAAGTTTTTTTTTTTTTTTTTGAAGTTGATTCTAGTAAGTTAATCAGAACAATATAGTATATTCTCTGGGCATGAAATTCATGAAACAGTACATTATAGTTCCCTAACTTCAAGGTCACTTTTTTTATCTTTTAGTACTCCACAAATACTATAATCTTTCCTTGGCTTTCGATTGATGTTTATGATGCTCCCCATGCATTCATAACTTTCCATGTCCTTTTTTTACTTTTTTCACATGTGACAACTCATGTAATGGTGACATGGTCCCCGCCCAATCAAAAGCTATCTCGGATTAAGATGAAAAAGGCCTCCTTTGTTCTTTTAAGTACATTCATATTCAATAGTTAAAGGAACCATATATTTTTTTTATTACACATGCATATACATATAAGACATAAGTTTAATCAAATAACAACAACCCTCTAATCTTATGAAGGAGTCGGATATATGAAACTTACTCATGTGTTAGATACACGCAGAGATTGTTTTCCGATGAACTATAATGAAAATTGCGTTAAACTATGTCGATCAACTGCTACTCACAATATAAGAAACGCAACAAATTTAATGAGTCACAAATGACGAAAACGGGCTGAATATGGTGTGGCTCTGCCGTGAGCCATCGGTATGAAGGGACCTTTCTGTAGTTCAGATGGGTTTATCTCTAGATTGATATCAAACTCTAGAAGACTTGTCGGTTAAACCAACAACCCTCTAATCTTAGCATATGTATGACAAGTAGAATATAAAATGTTGTGACAGAATACCACCTTATATTATATCATTAATTCTTAAAATATTCACAGCCTAAAGTCTGTGACAATCCAACATAAGGACCACTTCTAATATGACTTAAAAAAAAATCCCTACCTGAAGAGCACGAGAGGAGCTTTCACAAGCATTCAATTCATATAGAATTTTGACTTTAACATGCGCATGAGCTCATGTAGTTCTAATATTCTTAGTTGTTGTAGACTAACCCTATAAAGATAATATTATACAAGTGGATAGTTAAAATATTATACAAGTGGAAGGTACACGTTTCCCTTTTCCTTCCTTTCATATTTTGCAAGCCAACCAAAACACATTTCCAATTAAGTCACTAGATAATAAAGAGATTTCTCAGTACACTAGACTATCACGGTTAAAAAGTCACTAGATAATGAGGTTTCTATTTCCAACGGAGTCAAGGACACACTTTTCTTTGACTTAGAAATATGATGGAATAAATCAAAATGACTCACTAAATTGGCTGCTGACCGACACAACTTGACACATCATTATGGGTCATCAGGAAACAACTTCTGTATGTTTCTAACACATGAGTATGGTTGTGTACATCCGACTCTTCCTATACCACGCCATAGGCAGGAGGCTCTAAGGCAATAAGATAACGTTGTTGTTGTTGATGTATTTTCATGAGAGCATATAAGAGGTCTTTGAAAGGCTCCTCATGTTGTATTTGATGAAGAAAATACAGTTCGACTATGAAAGTGAATCCACCACTGCTTGGGCCTTGGAGCTTATTGTTAGGTCCCTTAGAACACACTAGAAGGGGGGGTTGAATAGTGTGTTCACCAAGTATGGATATTTTGTGGCTATTTTTCGTTTTAGAGTGCAACCGATACTTGGATGTGTTCTTTTGAAAGATAAAAACTTGAAAGACAAGAAAGAACACGATTATGTATAGAGGTTCAAGTCAAGAGACTCTACTCCTCTACCTTCTTGATGTTTCACAAGAAGGATTTTGAAATGGGGATTGTTATTTCTTTTGGGGGAAACAACAACCAAACCAAAATCAAAAGAATACAAACTAGGCACCTTGCCTAGACCACAACCAAGAGTTCTAACACTTTGAAGTTTTGCCTCCAAAGATCTTCTTTGCCCTCAAAGAAATCTTGTAGGGAGAATAGTGCACCACACACTATCAACAAACCCTTCAAAGTTTAGAAAACTTAAACAAAGAGCACCCTTGCTCCTTGACCAACAATCTACCAAAATCTCTCACAGAAAATCTCACCAAGAAGAAGACTCTTCTTCTTACAATAATCACTCTCAACAATAAAGTAAAAGTATACAAAGATTTACAACTATTTTGAGAGCTTGAGCTTGAGAGCACTTGAGAGCTTGTGAAGTAGAAAGTTGGAGAAGAATGTGGAAGAAACCCTATTTTATCAACTTCAAAGTTTCTTCCCGTTTGAAACCCTCTGCACTGACATTAATGGGTTTTGGCATCATGTGTTGGTGAGTCCTCATCATTGGAGATCTCCCTTTGGCATGTAGCAACATTCTTGGAGAGATTTCAAAATGAATGCCAAGAAAGGAAACCTGAGAAACTTCAACAGAGAGAAGCCTGCAAAAAAGACACTAAAAAGAGAGGGTACAAAGAGTCAACTGATGTTAAAAAGTGCAGTTCAAGACCTTTGTAACGTTGGTCACATGAAGCGCCTAATGTGCAAAAGCACAGGCGTTCGATGTGACATTGAGCGCTTGATGTGAAATAGAACAGTCGTTCGAAGTCACATCAAGCGCCTAATGTGGGCTTCTTAAGGCGTTCGAAGTCACATGAAGCGCTTAATGTGCCACTTCACGCTTGTTCGAACTAACTCTGACTTTTACTCAGAGAAAGTACTTAGGAGTACGTGCCCAGCCAGGGGAAAAGTACTTTTGGCATGGTGGACTGCATAAAGCGCCTAAAGAGGCGTTCAAAGTGTTCGCACTTTTCAACAGGTCACATAAAGCGCCTAATCAGGCGTTCTAATGTGTCCTGTTTTACAAACACTCACATGAAGCGCCTAATCTAGGCGTTCGAAGTGTTCGCATGTCCAGACACTTCACATAAAGCGCCTAATCTAGGCGTTCGAAGTGTACTGGACTCCACCAAGGTACATTAAGCGCCTAATGTAGGCGTTCGAAGTATTCTGACTTCAAACAACACACATGAAGCGCCTAATGGGTTGTTCAATGTGCCAAAATGTGCAAATCATCAAAACTCAACATGATCTAACATTCTCCCTCTTTTTGATGATTTCACAATATGCATAACTTAACAAAGCTCCCCCTTAATATATGCTCCCCCTCACTAAGTGCAATGAAAAAGAAATAACTTGAATGAAATGATGAAACAATTCTAATGAACATCAACAATAAATTCAAGTTATAAAAATTTCATTCAATAATTGCAGAAAGACAATTAACACCAACAAATATAAAAAAATTTACATAGCACCACCACTTGGTGGTGTAAACCCACTAAAACCAAAACCACCACTAGCGGCAAAATCCGTGAACCCACCCATGGATCCACCAGCACCACCAGCAGCATCACCAGCACCTCCACCAGCACCATCACCACCACCACCACCACTTTCTCCCCCTAAATCATCAAAATTAGGAGGAAGAGCCCATGGACTGATCTGCATGAATGCATTGCGAAATGCAGTCATGCGCAGTTCATTTCGCGCATGCCGAGCTTCATGCTCAGCATCACGAAGATGCAACTGCTGAACGGTTTGTTCAAGGGCAGCAATGCGTGATAGTAATTCCGAGGAATCACTACCACCCGTGGCATCAGGAGGTCCTTCTTCGACCTCATCATCGTCAGGAATAGTGGTGGCTTTCCTTTTCTGCGAGTCAACGGCCTGGGCGATGTTATAGTGATCATAAAGATCGGATTTGGCAACGGTGGACAAATCATCATCATTAATAACAATGCCTTTGGATTTGAGCAAAATCGTGACAATGTTGGCAAAAGGCAGAGCTTTGGACCCCTTTCGAAGGGCCGCAAACATGACTTCGATGATGATCCAGGCCAGATTCAGCTGAGTAAGGTGCTTGAGGCGGTAAGAGACATAGAAATCCATGTTACTGGGATTTCTAGTGGCCTTACCATTGATGCAGTAGGTGACAACCGCGAGCAGAATACGATCCACCAACGGCATGTTCTGAGTCTTTTTTGAGGGGTAGTACCCCAAATCAAATTTAACGTCCTGCTCGGGAACGCCGTATTTGGAACTCCAGTCAAATACGGAGAAATCTGTCAAGCCCTCATTTCTGATACGCAAAACTTCACAGATTTCAGGGACAGTGAAGCTAAGAGGAGTACCATCAACGAAGGAGTTGAGAGAGAAAGGTTGAGACTCAGATTGTGGGGTGACCCACAGATTGGAGTAGAACAGCCGGGTGTGCTCGCGGGAGAATTTTTGCATGTCAAGTCTGGACCAAAGGGATGTCCAGCCTTGGTGTTCCAGAAAAGGAACAATTTCCAGTGCACTGCTCGTCTCAGGCACGTTGCTGAGGTTGAGCAGCTTCAGAGGGATGATCAGACGGTTGTTTGCTACCCACTCCTGGTATAGCATGCAGGAATGGTAGGAAACGTGAACACCTTTATCAATTGAGCGTGGAGGTTTCTTGATGTCGGGCTCAAACTTCTTCAACCAAGGAAAGTTGTCCTTGGTGAGCCCTTCGCGAATGGTGACGATTGCAGGAGGCTCGACAATACCTTGTCCAGCCGTTGTTTTTCGCTTTTGGGATCTTGGACGTTTTGAAGGACCAGCAGAAGCCATTGTTGGAGGAATTTGAGGAGAAGGGGTCTTGAAGATTAGAGGAAATGATGAAGATAAGAGTGAAGAAGGAAGAAAGATGAGAGGTTGGATTTTAAAGGGTGAAGGAAGGAAGATGAAGAGTTAGTGGAGTAATGGTGGAGAGGGAGGTAAGGGAGAAGTGGGAGAGTGGGAGAGAGAGGAGTGAGAAAGAAGATGAAAAGTTTGAGGGAATGGAGAAGAGGAAACGGCAGAGCGTGGGGAAGAAGGAAGAGAAAGAGGCGGCTGGAGAATTGATGATCCTTGAATGGCGCGAAAAACTGAATAGGCGGCGAAAAGACAGTGAAAGAATAGGGTTAAAGCGCCTAATGTGACATCGAACGACTTCACAAATATGTATGAAGCGCTTAATGTCACATTGAACGACTGTGAAAAGGAGGATTGAGCGCTTAATGATACTTCGAACAAGTGAACACACTAAGATAAAGCGCTTAATCCTACATCGAACGACCCAATAAAGCGCCTGATGTCACTTCGAACGAGTGACATCCTTAGCATCAGGCGCTTGATGTAACATCGAACGCCTGAACAATTTGAGATAAAGCGCTTTATGTCTACTGATATTGAAAATTTTTGAAATTTTCATGCTCAAAACTCAAGATGGTTTTGTCAACCCATATTGAGCAACCCCAACCTACTTCTTATAGATAAGAATACATCACTAGGCAAGGGTTTCGTGAAAATATCCGCAAGTTGGTCATGTGTAGGAACAAATTCTACACTCACCAAGTTCTTTTGTACACAGTCACGGATGAAATGATACCTCACTTCAATGTGCTTGGTCCGACTATGTTGGACGGGATTTTGTGCAATATTTATGGCGGACGTGTTATCACACAAAATTGGCACCTTTGAGAAGTGAATGTTATAATCATTTAACGTGTTAGTCATCCATAACAATTGTGCACAACACGAGGCGGCCGACACATATTCGGATTCCGCCGTAGAGAGAGACACACTGTTTTGTTTCTTGGAGTACCAAGAAACGAGACAATCTCCAAGAAACTGACAAGTTCCGGAGGTGCTCTTTCTATCAACTAGACTCCCCGCATAATCGGAGTCACAATAACCTCTTAAATCAAAACATGCATTCTTAGGATAAAACAAACCAAATTTCAAAGTACTTCTAAGGTATCTAAGGATGCGTTTTACCGCAATAAAATGCATCTCCCTAGGATCACTTTGAAATCTAGCACATAAACATACCGCATGTAAAATATCGGGTCTACTAGCCGTTAAGTAAAGTAGACTACCTATAATGCCACGATACAAGGTTACCTCGACATGTTTTCCCTTTTCATCCTTGTCAAGCTTTGCACTTGTGCTCATTGGAGTGTTCACCTCTCTTCCTTCACCAAAGTTGTACTTTTTGAGCAAGTCTCTTGTGTATTTGGCTTGGGAAATGTACACACCATCTTTGGTTTGCTTGATTTGTAATCCAAGGAAATAATTTAGCTCGCCCATCATGCTCATCTCGAACTCACCTTGCATAAGACTAGCAAATTGCTCACAAAGACAATTGTTAGTAGCACCAAAAATAATATCATCAACATATACTTGAACAATTAAATGATTCCTACCTTGTTCTTTTATGAACAAAGTAGTGTCAACTTTACCTCTTGAAAAACCATTATTAAGAAGAAAAGTACTTAACCTCTCGTACCAAGCTCTTGGAGCTTGTTTGAGACCGTAAAGAGCCTTTTTAAGTTTGAAGACATGATGTGGTGAATCATGACATTCAAACCCGGGAGGTTGTGCAACATACACTTCCTCTTGAATAACACCATTCAAGAATGCGGATTTAACATCCATTTGGTAAAGTGTAAAATCTCTATAACAAGCATATGCTAATAACATTCTAATAGCTTCAAGTCGTGCTACGGGTGCAAATGTCTCATCAAAATCAATACCTTCTTCTTGACGGTATCCTTGAGCAACTAACCTAGCCTTGTTTCTAGTGACATTACCTTGATCATCCATCTTGTTACGAAAAACCCATTTCGTACCAATAATAGGATGATCGTGTGGTTTGGGAACTAACTCCCAAACATCACTTCTTTCAAATTGGTTTAATTCTTCTTGCATAGCCAAGATCCAATTTTCATCAAGAAGTGCGTCTTTAATATTTTTAGGCTCTATAAGAGAGACAAATGCATTCTCTCTATATTGCCTTCGTGTGGTGATACCTCTATTTGGAATCACCTATGACTAACTCTTGAGGGTGAGAACTTTTGTGCTTAAATGATCTAGGAAGATTGGATACATCACCTCCAACTTCCTCTTGATCATGTTCCGGAAGAGATGAACCTTCATTATCATCATGAACCTCATGTTCCGGAATTTTTGATGCATTTTCTACATTTTGTGAATCAACATGAGTAGAGGAGACACTTCTACGTGGCTCACTAAGTTCATTTACACAAGGTGGAGGAGTGCCTTCGAGAGGTTCAACTCTCAAGTCAACGAAGATGTTTCCATTTGGAGGATCATCAACGATTTCTCGTTGAGGAACAAGCCATAGGAACATCCTCAAAAATTTCTTCTTGAGGAGTCACATCTTCATCCTCTACACAATCCTCATTAAGTTTAGGTTCATCACTAAGTGACTCATTAAACTTAACATGGATTGATTCTTCCACCTTTTGACTCCTTTTGTTGAAAATACGAAATGCTTTACTATTTGAGGCATAACCTAAAAAGATACCTTCATCCGCTTTGAGGTCAAGTTTGTCCAAAGTATCTTTGGTATTAAGTATAAAACACTTGCAACCAAAGACTTTGAAATACCCAATGTTGGGAACTTTTCCATTCCAAAGCTCATAAGGTGTCACATTTAGGTATGGTCTCAAATAGACACGATTGATCACATGGCAAGCGGCATTAACCGCTTCGGCCCAAAAATACTTGGGCAAACCGAACTCGTTTAACATTGCTCTACACATTTCTTGTAGAGTTCTATTTTTCCGTTCGGCCACACCATTTTGTTGAGGAGTTCTAGGTGCCGAAAGATCATGAGAGTATCCTTTGGATACACAAAACCTTTCGAAATCACCATCGAACTCACCACCACGATCACTACGGATGGTTTTGATGGTGTCACCCACATGATTTTCCAATCGTTTACTTAGACTTACAAACTCACTACATGCATCACTTTTCTTAGCAAGAAACATCACCCACGTATAACGAGTATAGTCATCTACAACCACGAAGGTGTAATGTTTGCCACCCAAGCTTCTTGTTCCAACATCCCCATACAAATCCATATGAAGCAATTGTAGGGGCTTGGAGGTGGAAATATTTGTCTTGGGTTTGAAACTTGTTTTCACAAGTTTCGCCTTTTGACAAGTGTCACATAAGTCATTGTTTTCAAAACTCATTTTTGGAAGGCCTCGGACTTTATCATTTTCGCAAATAAATTTAAATGTTTTGAAACATACATGTCCGAGACGTCTATGCCATAGTTGCGTCAAATCATTCTTAGCAACTAGACACGATACATTTTGAGAAACCAAATCATTGATGCTAACTTTTGTAAATATTTTTGAAACGCAAAGCCTCAAATAAAATCTTTTCTTCCTTTTTCACAACACACTTTGTTTTCAAAAACGTTACCTCATAATTAGCATCACAAAGTTGACTGACACTTATCAAGTTAAACTTAAGACCTACAACATATAAGACATCACTTAAGAGAGAAGGAATCGTTACCCACAATACCATGTCCTTTGATTTGGCCTTTGCTACCGCCAAAGTGGACAACTCCTCCGTCTTGCATAGTGAGTCTATGGAAGAGACGTTTGTCTCCCGTCATATGGTTGGAACACCCACTGTCCACGACCCATTTGACCTTCTTGTCTTCGCTTTCTCCATTGAGTGCTAGGGCCTACAAAAGAACCATATGAAGTTGGTACCCTTTTTATTTTGGGTCCTTGAAGGTTAGTTACCTTCATCTCGCCTTTCGGCACCCACACAAGATTCTTATTATTCTTAGCTCTACATACTCTCTCTACATGACCTTTCCTATTACAATAAAAACATGTAGGAGTATGCTTGTGTGTTGGTGCATGCTTGTGCGAATGTTTGTGCATTGGCACATGTCGTGTTTCCTTCTTAGGAACCACCTTCTTTGGAATAGTAGAAGGTTTTTGTTTCACAACATGGACCAAAGGTTGTGATACCTTTGGTGCATTAGCCTTTTGTTTAGGCATGTGCCTTTGCTTCTTCAAGGAGGTTTTAGACTCCTTGATCACTTGTGCTTGTTCCTTTTTATTTCCCTTCTTAGATGCATACATGACACTAGGTTTGACTTTCATGCTTGGCCTAGATGCATCTTTATTCTCTATCTCTTTAGCACCTACCCTTGAATCATTTTTCTTATCCTCAAGGGCTTGAGCACATGATTTCATCAAATCATGTTTCTCTTCAAGTGCAATCACATGCATAGTTAAAAATATGTCATGCTCAAGTTGCAATGCAATGTGATTCTCTAACGTGTCATTGTACTCATTTATGCATGCTCTAAACTCTTTCTTGACACGTTGATATTTTAAATCAAGGAGATCATTTTCTTGTATTAAATCATCTCGTTCATCAATAAATTTATAATGAGATGAAATGTTGCATACCTCCTTGTCATCGTCGATGGCCATTAGTGCAAAGAACTCCTTGTCGAGATCATCTTCCACCACCCCCGTGAGTGCAAGATCATCCCTATCGCCATTGTCGCTTTCGGATCCGGAAAGAAAACTCTCCCAATGGGCTACCTCCGCTTGCAAGGCCTTCTTCCTTTGGTAGATGGCCTTCTTGTCTTTGAGTTGCGGCTCTTTCACCCGACAATCCTTCATGAAATGACCAAGCTTCCCACATTTGTAGCATTTATTCTCTTGGTCCTTCACCTTGTCCTTGGGGTATCTTTCCTTGACGAATCTCCTTGCTTCGTCACCATTTTTTCTTGCAATACGTCGGAATCTTTTGACAAGAAGTCCGACTTCATCATCCGAGTCCTCCGACTCTACGACCAACGCCTTTGAAGATTGGCGAATAGGATCATTCTTTTCTTGTGCATCTAAATGAATCTCATAAGTGATGAGATTCCCGTATAACTCGTCCAAGGTGATTGTTTCAAGATCCTTGGACTCCTCGATGGCCGTCACTTTTGCATTCCATTCTCTTCCTAAACTGTTTAGGAAGCAATGGTTTAAATCTTCTTGTTCTATCTTCTTGCCAACCGCTTTGAGAAGGTTGACAAGTTTGGTGAATCTTTGGATGGACTCTTCAATCTTTTCACCTTTGGGGACAGTGAAGTTGTAAAATTGTTTTATCAACTGTCTCCTTTTGGCCTTTCTAACTTGAGAAGTTCCTTCGTGGATCATCTCAAGCTTTGTCCAAGCTTCATGTGCGGATTGGACACCTTGAATCTGAGCTCTCTCATTTGTGGAAAGAGAGCTATTTAAAATAGCAAGAGCCTTGCTATTTATGGCCAACTGGAACTCCTCCTCCGGGGAAGGATCATCAATATCAATGGGAATCATAGATCCTTTTGAGACCTCAACCCATATTCTGTGAGAACAAGAACGCAAGTACGTTTCCATGTTTGACTTCCACAGTGGGTAGTTTAAAGGGTCAAACATGGGAACTTTAACATGAACATTTGAGATAGAAGGGAATAGGGTTTCCTGCCTCCTTCTTCTGGAAAAATCAGCTGTAGGAGAACTCACATCCTCATCAACAGAGGCCTGCCTCCTTCTTCTGGAGGTTTCAGCAGTAGGAGAACCCAAATCATCAAAAACAAAGGGATCCATACTAGAAATGATCAAATCTTGTATTTGGACTCAAATAAGCAAGATGAGGCTCTGATACCAATTGTTAGGTCCCTTAGAACACACTAGAAGGGGGGGGTTGAATAGTGTGTTCACCAAGTATGGATATTTTGTGGCTATTTTTCGTTTTAGAGTGCAACCGATACTTGGATGTGTTCTTTTGAAAGATAAAAACTTGAAAGACAAGAAAGAACACGATTATGTATAGAGGTTCAAGTCAAGAGACTCTACTCCTCTACCTTCTTGATGTTTCACAAGAAGGATTTTGAAATGGGGATTGTTATTTCTTTTGGGGGAAACAACAACCAAACCAAAATCAAAAGAATACAAACTAGGCACCTTGCCTAGACCACAACCAAGAGTTCTAACACTTTGAAGTTTTGCCTCCAAAGATCTTCTTTGCCCTCAAAGAAATCTTGTAGGGAGAATAGTGCACCACACACTATCAACAAACCCTTCAAAGTTTAGAAAACTTAAACAAAGAGCACCCTTGCTCCTTGACCAACAATCTACCAAAATCTCTCACAGAAAATCTCACCAAGAAGAAGACTCTTCTTCTTACAATAATCACTCTCAACAATAAAGTAAAAGTATACAAAGATTTACAACTATTTTGAGAGCTTGAGCTTGAGAGCACTTGAGAGCTTGTGAAGTAGAAAGTTGGAGAAGAATGTGGAAGAAACCCTATTTTATCAACTTCAAAGTTTCTTCCCGTTTGAAACCCTCTGCACTGACATTAATGGGTTTTGGCATCATGTGTTGGTGAGTCCTCATCATTGGAGATCTCCCTTTGGCATGTAGCAACATTCTTGGAGAGATTTCAAAATGAATGCCAAGAAAGGAAACCTGAGAAACTTCAACAGAGAGAAGCCTGCAAAAAAGACACTAAAAAGAGAGGGTACAAAGAGTCAACTGATGTTAAAAAGTGCAGTTCAAGACCTTTGTAACGTTGGTCACATGAAGCGCCTAATGTGCAAAAGCACAGGCGTTCGATGTGACATTGAGCGCTTGATGTGAAATAGAACAGTCGTTCGAAGTCACATCAAGCGCCTAATGTGGGCTTCTTAAGGCGTTCGAAGTCACATGAAGCGCTTAATGTGCCACTTCACGCTTGTTCGAACTAACTCTGACTTTTACTCAGAGAAAGTACTTAGGAGTACGTGCCCAGCCAGGGGAAAAGTACTTTTGGCATGGTGGACTGCATAAAGCGCCTAAAGAGGCGTTCAAAGTGTTTGCACTTTTCAACAGGTCACATAAAGCGCCTAATCAGGCGTTCTATGTGTCCTGTTTTACAAACACTCACATGAAGCGCCTAATCTAGGCGTTCGAAGTGTTCGCATGTCCAGACACTTCACATAAAGCGCCTAATCTAGGCGTTCGAAGTGTACTGGACTCCACCAAGGTACATTAAGCGCCTAATGTAGGCGTTCGAAGTATTCTGACTTCAAACAACACACATGAAGCGCCTAATGGGTTGTTCAATGTGCCAAAATGTGCAAATCATCAAAACTCAACATGATCTAACAGCTTGGTACTTATCTGAAATCCTTTGTAATGATCAAAACAAGTACTTTAAGTCACAAGATGATTGAAAAATTGAAAACAATAAATTTCCCATCTTATCAGTAATTCTAATTTGAAATTTTCTATTAATTCCATAAATGGTTCTTTTGATTAGCGTGTAAATTATACAAATTAGCAAAAGGCTACTAAGTCTCTTGCTTACTTCTGGGCTTGCCATCCTTAGATGAATGTTGCATCTCTTACTTCTCTTGTTAAACTTCTAAAGACCATCAAAGAAATGGAAATCATACACTTGCAAAGCTATATCAGTTATATGTTAGTATTAAATAACATGATTTATTAGTCAACAACAACACATAGTGAGTATATCCCAACAAAAATTATGTATTTTGATAAACACTATTGTATACATATTCAATCATCAAATATGATCTAATAACACAAACACTGAATTGCCCTACTATCTTATCGTTATATATATATATATATATATATATATATATATATATATATATATATATATATAAGTAACCCGGGCGAAGTTTATGTTTAAGGTTAAATTATGTTATCCATATCTGTTAAATGTTCAGAAAATATTTATTCGACGATTCCCTATCTTATGGTAAAGGTAGTGATAAGTAACATAAGAGAAAAAATGTCTGGTAACCTTTCCTCCCTCTCATATTTGAATCCTTGTTATGTGTTTCCATTTTTAATGGAGTGAATGACACAATCTTCTTTGACTTTGAACTATGATAGAATAAATCAAAATGATTCACTAAATTGGTTGCACTTCTTAGCTCGGCACAACTTGACGTATCATTATAGGTCATCGAGAAACAACCTCTGTGTGGTTCTAACACATGAGTATGGTTGCGTACATCCGACTTTCCAAACCACGCCATAGGTGAGTTCTTTAAGCCAATGAGTAATGATGTTGTATTAAAAGATGTGATGTGGTTGAAATAGAGTATCCTTACCCATAAGATAATGCCGGAGAATAATCGAAGACACAAAATTAGAAATAAAATGATAATGGAAACGTCATTTGATTACAGTTACCTGCAAAGTTAGATAAGGTGCTATGCATTATTATTATTTGGTCTTTCATGATGACATGGTTAGTAAGAATATCTATTATGAAGATTTTTTTAGAAAAAAAAGAAACGTTTCCATTTCTAATGGAGTCAAGGGATTTTGGAATAGGATGAAATAAAGCAAAATGACTCACTAAATTGGCTGCGATTCTTATAATGTGAAGTAGCAGTTGGTTGACACAATTTGACGCACTTTTCATTATGGGTCATCGAGAAACAAATCTGTGCGTTTCTAACACATTGGTATGGTTGCGTACATCCGACCCTTCTATACTGTCTCATAGGCGGAAGCTTCTAAACCAATAAGATAATGTTGTTCTTATTAAAAAAAACATCAGCCATCAAAAAAAAATCAAAGAAATCAGATTATGGAAACACCTATGCAGAGGGGGCGATTGTTCTCTATGTTGATTAATCTGCCTAATTGGTCAAACAATCTAAGTTGATTACTCTACCTAATTGGTCAAAGAAGTATTTTTTTTGATAGTTTTTTTTATGATATGCCCGTAGAAATGGAAAGTAATTCTTATTACTTTTTTTCGAAGATTAAGAAAAGAGAAAAAAGGCTATGTATTGAACCACAACAAAAATACACAAAGAAATTTATCACAATCAAGGAGAAGAAAGAAAATAGGTGCCTCATTTATTAATATATATTAGTATAGAGATAAATTTCAAGTCTGACATTGATCAATCGTTTAATATCTTTGTAGTTAATTACGTACTGTTATTAGTCGAGCAGAGCAAGTCGCGCAAAAGAAAATTAAACTTAACTAGAGACATAATAATATGATGTCGTAGAAAAAAAAAAGTTAGAAAGTTGTCTTTAGATTGATTAAGAATTTTGCTAAAAGGTGTATACACACCATTAATCAAGCATTTTCGTAGATAATACAAATTAACCTTACATTTTGTAGATAATATAAATTAAAAGATATAATTCCGTCAACAGCCTATACAATTTGTCTTATTCAACGTATCTGTAAATCATCTAATTCGAACAGTAGAGGGGTCATTCGGAATGGCACATTAGGCATTTCACTTGCCATTCAAAATGACACATTGAGTGCCGAAGATGCTATTCAGGATGTGATATGAATCCTCACGTAAGAACGAATCTTTCTTTTAAACTTCTCCTTCAAGTCTTGGTACAAAGGAGTTACCTCCCTCATTGCTTCCTTAAAGGCACACAGCGATGATTTGAGCAACACCTATACAATGAGATTAACATTAATCTTGGCAAACAAATTGTCCTCCAAGACGTTCCTCTCTTTGGACTTAGTAAATATCACCTTAAAGCTTGCTCAAACTTTAAGAATCATAACCTTGATTTTATGAAAACCAAGAAACAACTTGAAGACACAAAAGTCTTTACAATAAATTTCATTGACGTAAGTTGTGTACAAAACTCGACCAAAAGGTCATTTAAGTAGGCAAACAAACCTAAGAACTGAATAGAAAATTCCTAAGTCACAACATGGAAAATTCCTAAGTCACAACTCAAAAATGTTAGATAATTTACAAAAACATGAACCAATCATATCCTAGTCTCCTTATCCTCAAGGTGGCCGGCCATATGGTGTCAAAACAAACTTGGAATCTTCCAAATTTTGAGTTCCTAAAATGTAGCGTTAATTCCCTAAAATATAGGAGTCTTGAGAGCCTTTAAACCGGATGAGATCTGAGGAGGCCTCATATGAGACAAAAATATGAGACATCCAATCACGCGGCGTCACGTGTACAAAAGGGCCCGCTGTTTATTTTTTTTCTTTTTTTTTTAAAAAAAAAAAATCTTTTGTACACGTGGCGTCGCTTGATTGTATGAGGCCTCCTCAGATTTCATCTGTTTTTAAACATGAGTAAATACATTGAAAAGATTATCAAGTTTGCTCTAAAAAAAAGGAAAAATCAAGTTTGAAAATAGTTGGGCAAAGACTGAAGATTTGACGTGTAGTCCAGCATTAAGATCGAGTGCTCCATCTAGGGTCGAACATAGTCTAGAAGTTTGATCGAACACTAGTAGTGTTTTGGAAAATTTTTTGCTGTAATTTTTTTCCTGCTTTTTTTTTTTTTTAAATCAATAGATTTTTCCTGTGCGATTTGCACAATACTTGTTTTTCCGAGGGGTGCCCGAAATGTAATAACGTCAAAGTAGACAATAATATCCAACAGATGCAGTTAACAGTAGAGAAAATTAACAATAATTATGAGAAGGAACGGATAAGATAAGATAAGATAAGAAATGAGGTATAAAAGAAATGTTAGAGGTGGTTAGTATAACAGATAAGATAAGAAAGGGAAGACTGAGATGGCGGGATCGGTTAGAGCAATTGAAAGCCTCACTGTAGAAGTAAAGAGGAGTAAAGGCAGACCTAAACTGACGTGGGATGAGCAAATTAGGTATGATTTACTAGAATTGCACATCTCTGAGGACATGATACAGGATAGGAGTTCATAGAGGCAGAAGATTAAGGTTAAGGAAGTGTAGACATGATATAGGAGCACCTTAGAGGATTAGATAGTCTTTACACTTTGACTTGCACTTTTTTGTTTTGGTCTTTGTCTTTCAACTATTTATACATATACACTCTTGACTATTTTAATATCGGAATCTTTTGATTTATATTTAATATAATACATTCACTAGTACACAGGGGCATTTAGAGCGGGGGCACGGGGGGCGGCTCGGAGAAAAAATTTAGGTAGTAGGTAGATGCAGTTGTATTTTTAATTATCTAAATTTAAGGTATCTGTTTTTTAATCCCAAAACTATCTCATGATATGTGATATATGTGTTACTAGGAACTAGGAAAAAAATTTTGATTAGTAGATATACACATTTGTATTTTTTAACTAACTAAAAAATATATTGTATAAAAAACAAACTGGTTTTTGAAAATAAAAAACCAATAAATATTACACCTTTTACCTTCCTATTTCCATGATTAAAAAAATAAACTTTAATTTAATATTTTCCTCATTTTCCCGTCATTACCCCCAACGCAATTGACATTTGACATTTTCTTTTCGATCAATTCCTTTTCCCCCAACACTGCGGCGCTCTGCTCTTCGCTAAAAAAAAATGTAGCCGCTCTCTGTCGACGACTTGAGGCTTTTGCAATCTCCTCTCAAGACTTCAAGTTTAAACCGTCCTATTTCTGCAGTTCTGCTCGATTCCTCCACCGGTTTGCAATTGATTCTTTATTTTTGGTCGATTCTTTTCTGTTTTCCACCGGTTTGGATTTGATGCTTTATTTTTGAATTCTTTTTTATGTTCGATTTGAGAAGATGGATATTTTTTGGTGACAGCAATTCCTGAGAAGAGGAATTCTTGTATTGTTTATGCATATCATCAAATAATCAATTCCTTGTAGTTGGTTTCTTCACATGCCCCTGAAATTTTTGTAATTTATGGTTTGACCTTTGTTTAATGAAAAGATATGCTTTTACCAAATATATATATATATATATATATATATATATATATATCTATATATATCATCAATAGGAAATTTATGGCTTGACCCCTGTTTAATGAAAATTTTGTAATTTATGGTTTGAGTTACTGAATTCGCAGTTTCTTTTCCAGTGTATCACTCTCTTTTTTTTTAATTTGTCATTTTAGGAATTTGACTAATTCAGTCTACACATTATTGACAAGTTTGTCATTAAACATCCAAGAAATTCAGAACCTTCAAGTTCAAAGGTGAGGAAAGAAAAAACTGTTGAAAAAGAATGTTCAATTTCAGATGATGATGTAATTGATGATCCGGGTTTGCGAAAACCATTAAATAGTTATCCTAATGAAATTAAAGATTCATTGAGGAGGAGGTACCTAGCTAAAGGCCCTTGTCAGCCACTTGGACATGTATTTCCACAGACTATGTTTGGAAAAGCTAAGAGAAGGTTTCAAAGTGATTGGTTTAAGAGTTACGAAAGGTTGGAATATAGTGTCTCTCGAGATAAAGCTTATTGTTTATATTGTTATTTATTTACAAATAACGATAAAAGTGCTGGAAATGTTTTTACGGAAATTGGATTTTGCAATTGGAAAAATGGTAAAGAAGCCTTAATTGCTCATGAAGGAGGTCCTACTAGCCCGTACCATTATTGTAGAATTAAAGTTGAGCAATACCGCAATCAAAGAGAGAATGTGGATTATGTTTTGTCAAACAGAAGTGTTGCTATGGAAGATGATTATCGCATTAGATTTGTTGGATATTGATGCTTGTTAATGTTGCTTATGAATAACTTTTGTTGGATATTTTTGATGGTTGCTTATTATTGTTGCATTTTGATTAGTGGATGTGTTTGTTTAGATTTTATATTATAATATTTGCATATATCTATATTGTAAGGGAGCTTTTGCCGGATTTTCGATAGAATGTCTATTGAGTCCGAAAAGGTGGACGGTGATCCCATAGTGTGAATTTTGCCCCCCTAAAAAGTAGCCGCTGCGTCCGCCACTGCTAGTACATATTCCTATTATTGTACTATGTGTGCATGTACATAGAGCCGGGGATCTCAGTGGAAGCTCTCTATCATTTGAGATGAAAGCTCTCTATCCCTTAGGAGCCTCTTACCCTCTCCAGACCCTAGCTATACCTTTTGATGTCGTTGAGACATACTGTGTATGATTGTTGTTGTTGTTGAAATGAGAGGGAACGAATAGAAACAGAAAAAGCTACGAATAAGCATAGGGTATATTGTAAATATATATATTGCTCATAGATTGAACATGCGTTTTCCCGTTAGTTTCCTTTATTTCGTATCACGAAAAAAGCTAGCGTTCAATTGTGTATAATTAACCTATCAGCTTCCTTATAGCAGCCAAGGACATGTCAACAAGACGCTGCATTTTAAGGTTTTCTTGTTTAATGTTTGGGAGAATGGCATCAACATTCTTCTGACAATCTTGCACGAACCTTGGACACTTGGATTCCTCAGACTCTACCCCACGAAAGTCTCCTCGACCAAAAGAGAATTGTGCATCCACGTACTCATTCACTAGGGCTGTATAACCTTCATCACATATTGTAATAAGACCAACCACAGTTGAGTTTTTTTCTGCATTTTTGGCTTGTCTGACCGTCTTCTGCGTGTTCGTAGCCTCCAGAAGTGTTTGTGTAACAGTGAACTTAGCCAAACCTTCTAGGTCTGTCGATGGATTAACCAAACGTTGGTGAAAGAAATCGTTACAGAAGTGAAAAGCTGACGGCGAGCCGTCCGCTGCCACGCTACAAATTTCAATAATCAGACGATCAGTTGGGCCATCTGTCAAGGCTGGATGGATGTGAAGGAGCAACATAACTATAAATGTAACGAAAGAATTTTGTTGGAGGGAAGACATTGTTTCAAGATCATCACAATCTAGACAAGAATGAATTAAGGGACTGTGTATTTTTTTTTTACCTTTTTAATGTATGTTATCTTGGTATAGCTTATGTTATGTGCAGTGGAGATCTTTATTTATAGTCTACAATAGATGCATGTACCGTAAGAAAGTTGTGTTTGAAAACCACTCAATTTTCTTTTGTGATACATTGTATGGACGCTATAATGTAATGTAAGATTAGGGGTGACAATCTCAGACACGACACGAAAATATGACCCCAACCTGACACGTTCTTCGCGGGTATGGGTATGGGTATGGTCTTGGGGGATTGCGTGTACAAATCGGGTAAAACCTGAAAGTTACCCGCTAAGAGCGGGTCGTGTCCGGGTATACCCGCGGGTTACCCAGTTATACCTGCCATACCTGATTTTTTAAAATATCTTTTAAATATAAATTATAAATTAATAAAATAAAAAAATTCCTACCTAAAAAGTAAAAACTTAACTTAATCCCTCCCATTCCATTCCCTACTTCCCTCCGTTGCTACCCCACCGCCCCCTTCCTTCTTATTTCTTCCATTCCCCTATCCCGGTCCCTTCTGCAAAATGCAAATATTGCAATTGTCGTGACCTCTGTCGCCGCTATCCCCCATAAACATATTTCATCATCCTGTTGACTTCCTACTGTTACCTGGTGAGTACTCTTGTTATAGCAATAATGTCAACCACTCCCAGTCGTTTAAATACATAAAGCCTGCAAAATAGACGAAACTTGAAAATACCTGAAAAATACATGAAATGACCCGCACATGACCTGAAATATTTGTACTTGTCAAGTTCATGGGTATACCCGATACACGACATGAAGCCTGAAATATACATGTTTGGGTATCTATTCCACACACGTGAAGCAAACGGGTAAGGTATGGGTCTGATACTCTGATACCTGAAACCCGAAAAATACGAAACACGAAATACGACCTATTTGACACCCCTATGTAAGATGGTAGACGCTTTAATTAGTTTCTGCTTTGCAAAAATGTTTTCAACTCCATAAGCCCATGTCTCTTTCACTAGCACACTGTATGACTATTATTATATCATCTATGCAGATACACATAGAGCTAATGGTCTCACTGGAATCAAACTATCTATCACTTGGAATGGAGGTATTGTTTTTCTGCCTCTCACCCTCCTCAGACCCTAACGGTAGCTATTGTTGACGTTGGGATATACTGAATATGTCTGTTGTTGTTGTTGTAAGCCTATGTCTCTTTATGACAATCCTTGTTGATCACAATATGTACATTGAGCTGATAAGTGACTAAAGAGTAGTGCCGTATAGCATGAAGAAGGTACATTGAACTGATAAGTATATAGAGTATCAAACTGTGTACGAGACTTAAAAAGGTGAATTGAAAAGGAAACTTGTTTTATTTCACATAATTATCCAATATTCAAATTTAACAAAAGGGGATACCATAAGATACATATTTATTGTAGAATCAATTTGGAAGAAAATAAAATGACGTCCAAGCTACCAAGAACCATATCTCATAAACATAGTATTCGCTAAATTCTTTCGCCTATGTTAATACACCAAACATGCATTTGCCCTCATGCCAAGACAACGGATTATCAAGCCATAAACCAATGGCTATATATATATATATATATATATATATATATATATATATATATATATATATATATATATATATATATATATTGATTAAGAATATATATCATGAGTATATATCTATAATACATAAAATTGACTTTACTTGTATCGGATTGTCCGGTTTAATTAAAATCTGGTCTTATCCCATGTATAACTCGAGTGTTAGATCGGATTTGATCAAATCACAACCCTTCCGGTTTCTAGAGGAAGCCTGGCCGAGCTGCAGTCCGACAGGCCAATCCGGTCCAAGTTTAACAACATATGTATTTTAGAAGGAAACAGTAGGACCATATTGCAAGAAAAAAGATTTTCTTCAAATAAAAATGTCCATCTATTAAGTTGTATCATCAAAAAAAAAAAAAAAAAAATCGGATATGATAAGATGCATCGTTGGATCATTCGACAAATATCAATTGAAAGAAAAGAAAATTACGTGTAAGCTACCAATAATTATATTTCTCAAGTGTAAGATTACTTTATGAAATTCATTTGCGTATGCTGATACACCAAACATGCATTTGCCCCAGTGACACCCAAAGCTGGAAAAAAACTCTGCTATCGTTGTGTTTAGCCAAAGAAAACAAGGGTTGTTCTTGATTGCTTAAATTTTAAGATATAGAAAACAACATGCACCACGAAGTCAAAGGGCAGGAAGGTAAGATTGTTTTCCTTGTGACATTTTAGTTATATGGTTTATAATTAAATTTTATTTGGTTATTTACGAAGAGTTATCTTGAAGTGTTATGTGTTTTAGTTAAGAGACACATCATTAAAGGGACATGTCTATTTGAATCTAAATGTTATGATGGAAGTATGTTTTGGTTGCCTATGGATAAACGTCCTCTCTTCATCTGTTCATCGGTTTTGCTTATCTATCGAAGTAAATATTAAAGTAAGGGTTAACTGAGAGAAACCTGCGTTCAAGTTTGGAATCATCTACATCAAGTTGAAGTTTCGTTCATCAAAAATCGTTTCTGCGCATCGAACCATGTAAAAGGGTACGATTCCGCTAAACGTCCTCTTATAGTTATATTGTGAAAGGATTGTGTATGTGAAGGTATAGATTTCTAGATACTAAAAAATTTATCGCTTACAAAGAAACCAAAAGATCCAATGAGAGCATTGGTATCACCGAAAAATGGAAGCAGTGCAGCTATTGTTGTGGCAAAGACAACCGACAATGATCGTCGCTAGCACCTCATGGAACTACATTGCATGCTGAGAATTCACTGATCGTTGCATCCCCAAATGTTCCTTCCAGCAGTTCATTTGTCGGTTTCATAGTAGAGTTCGTCAGACTCGGGTTTTGAGGGGTTGGGATTTCCTCACCTTAACTTTCATCACTCCTTTTGTGACCACGCGACACGTGGCAGCAAGGGGTGGTGAGGCTAGATGAGAGTGACCATCATCTAGCCTCACCACCCCCTTGTTGCCACGTGTCGCGTGGTCACGCGTCACCGCACCCCCTTTGCAGTGAGGTGGTCTTATCCCGGTTTTGAGACGTACAATTTCATATAAAAAACAATTGTCAAACTGATGCTGGAAGGATGGGAGCTTGGTACCTCGTACCAGTTTCATATAAAAACAATCTATGGCCATTGCTCTTATCAATAGAAAATTAGTTAGTGCCCCAAGGCATAGTCAAGTTGTTACTCAGGTAAGGGATTGCCAACAAGAGTTCATGAGTTCAAATCCAGGGACGCACACAGTGTGTGAGTGTTCCTCTGCTGTCAGGCCAAAGGCCTGGTTTGTGGGGGCAACTTGTGTGGGTAACTGTGTAAGATCTCACCCAATCTAAGAGGTCACTGGGCCCCAACACCCCAGTTATTATTTTGTTTGATGTATGACGTGCGCAGATGTATATTGCATGGCAACTTACGTAATAGGGTTTACGGGCAGTAACAATGGCCATGGACGAAGTGATGGTTGTGGTTGAGGTGTGGCTTAACTAAATCGTAGACAAGTTGCGTCCTTATGATGTCAATTGATGCTGACATTGTGAGGGCCGGCCTGACTATACATGTCGATTCTGTGAACGTGTGGATTTTTATATCATCAGATGCCCCCAGATCTATCTTAGCAATTTAAATGTAAGGCAGATCTTCCTGTTCTCTTAATCATTTGGAACCTCTGCTTCTCTAGGATTGCTTATCTGGGAAGATGATAAGACCTGCTTAACTTTGATAAGATGACCTTCAATCAATATTGAGAGGACCTCTGATGGAGGCTTCGTCAAAACCTGCTTGACATTGAGCAGATGATCTCCATTCGAGGCCAAGATGATCTCTGTTGGAGATTAGAGGAGGCCTTTTATGAGACAAAATATGAGGTTTCCAATCACGCGACGCCACGTATACAAAAGAGCCCGCTGTACACGTGGCGTCGCGTGATCAGAAGCTTCATATTTTGCATCATAAGAGGTCTCCTCAGATCTCATCCGACTGGCTAATTTCACCGTGTTATCCAAGATTTCTGTGGACTTGGAGTCTACTGCTGCCGCCGGATTAAACATCCCAACAAAATAAAAACCAAAAAGAATTCCGATCGACCAACCAATGGTATAGATTCTACCTGGACCCATCCATTTATCAAACATATTATTGCTACCTCGGACTGTGTTTGGAACTTTGGATTCATGTATGGGAAATCGATCCTAGGACTAGATTGCAATTTACATACTTTAGTGATCAAACCACCTGAGTATCTAAAGTTAATAATATTTTTTTCCAAATTGATAGTTTGAATCTTGAATACTCTATATAGCAGGAATATCATTATATTATATCATTACTTTAAACTACGAACATCTATCTATTAAAATACGTTGTAAGAAAAAAAAATATAAACACATAAAAATGCTTTAGAAATCACTCCAAATTTATATAAAAACATGTAAGAAGTTTAATTGAAGAACCATGTAGAACTTTTTTTGAATTAGTTTTGACCATACTCTGAATTCAGGATTTGGTCTGTCATCATACTCTTAATTCTACAATCATCAAACATTTGGTAAATTTCACAACGTTTGATGAAGAACTCAAAGTTCGGTGGAAAAAATCGGCCAGAATCTGAGGCTGACCGAACGTTTTACCAAACATTTGATGAAATTTACTGAACATTCGGTGACAGAGTTGGTGATGAGTTCTCAGTTGCAATATTCAAAAATTTTAAAACCAGTATTTTGTAAAAGTTACTGGACGTTCAGTCGGTTGTAGACAACAAAATTTATAGTTGTCTTTTGATGAAATGATGCAACTTTTGTAACTTGGGACACATCGTTTCAATCTTGAACGGTCCTAAACTAATTTTGGAAGTTAAATTCTGCAGAGATGTGTCAAATTAATTTATTTCTTCTGAGTTGAAATCTATAAATACAAGAATCAAAGGGTTATGCAAATAATGTTCTTGAAAATATTTTTGAAATGCTTTTTGATGAGACTATTATGAAAACCTGCAGAATTTCTTCTTTTTCTCTTATTCTTCCTCTGGTATGAAACACTTCAAATAGACAAGTTCAATTTTCTTCTCGTAGAACAAACGAACAGAAGAAACCGTTATGTCCTGAAAGGCGTTTGCCGCATAGTCTACTTTGCCCAATTGTAGAGTTAATTTTACTTTAATGACAGTAACATTTGTTATGTCTTGACTATCTCTCTTTTGTTACATATTCTTTATGTTTGACTATCATATATTTGTAATCCCCTCTTACAATTTTGTGTATTTCTAAAGGAAAATTAATTTACTTTTTTTTTCATGTTCACTTCCATTTCTTTGTAATTTTATTTTGTGTTAGTGGTTTCATTCATTTCTGTCTTTTTCTCCATGACATAATTATACCTTTTAGCTTTTCATTATTAAATAAATTGAGCCAAGCAAAACAATATATGATTCACGGATAAATTCTTACCAAAGTTACTGGACGTGCAATTATTTTCCTAACTTCAATTTTAGATGTATGTCCATAGACGAATTACATTTTCTTCACATATGTTTGCATACTTTTTTTTTCCTTTTTCTTTCTGAGGAAATTTTTACATACTCCATTGTCGTACATGCTAAGGGTACAAAGCTTCAATTCAGAGTGGTCCCACAATAAATGGATCGGAGTTCAAAAAAATCCAGCAAACATGGCCCGAGAGTGGGACGCAGGCAATCCATTGCAAATCAAATGGATAGGGCTAGGGGTGTTAATGAACCGAACCGAACTAAATATTAGGTTTTTGAATTCAGATTTGTTTGACTAAACGAACTATTCGTCTCGGTTTATTTAGCTAAACAAATTTTAAAATTGGTTCGAGTTCGGCTCGATAACACTTTAACTGTTTAAACGAGCCGAATAATTTGCGAATAGTTCAGCTCGTTTTACTAAACAAACCCGAATAGCTATTCAAATTCGGCTCGTTTACCGATAATTAACGAACGAATACAAACCGAACACGAACCGAAATTGAACCGTTCGCAAACTGTTCTGTTTGTTGAACATCTCTGGATAAGACTGTGATTTACGGCCCTGTGAAGTTAGTTTTTCTCCTCGTCGCCATCAAAACATAGTCCAGTTGGTACTCGGGTTGAGATTTGATCCAAGAGGTCAAGAGTTCAAATCCAAAGACACGCACACTGCTGATAGGCCGAAGGCCTAGTTTGTGAGGGTTATGTTGTGTGGGTCACTGCGTAAGTCCTCACTCAACCTAGGAGGCGACTTTACTCCTAATTTGCATCCTTCATAATGCTCTTTAAAACTGGAACGATGGGGCTCACCTTTTGCTCTAAATTTTTCTCATTGTCTAATCCGATCCAGATCTCTCAATGCAAAGACAATAACACGTGATAACAGAAGTGATAAGATAATATAACAAATAGCCAGAACAGACGCGAGACTCTATTAAAAATCTATTAAAGTATGGTAACTTTCAATGAAGGGTAAGAAAATCCTATTCACTTAATGAGTATCTAGGAGAATTGAGATAGTGGGCAGTGCAGTATAATATAACCGATAGATATTTTCCCAACCATAGTTAAGTTAAACCAACTAATCAGAGTTAAATAAGCAGTTTATATACAAACTCAAGGGATTATGCATTCCCCACACCAGAAAACCAAGAAAATGGGAAAAAGACCAGACAAAATGTTCGAAGATTCCCCTCGTTCAAATCCAACCGTCCAAGCCCCTCCTTGGGATTTTTACGACGATCATCCATTGGCCAATATCCATTCCCCATTTTCCGTCACCCCAAGAGGCAATGCAATGAACTTTAATGACTTTCCGGTTGATAATTTAACGGCGTTCCAATGTTATCTTCCGTCCAACACTTTGCCGGAGGACGATGTGCTCTCCGACACCGACGAATTGGATATTCCGGTGGATACTTTATCCTGTGATCAGTTCAGGATGTATGAGTTTAAAGTGACGAAATGCGCACGTGCCAGGTCCCATGACTGGACTGAGTGTCCGTACGCTCATCCCGGCGAGAAGGCTCGCCGGAGGGACCCACGGAAATTCCAGTACTCCGGCAGAGCATGTCCTGATTTTAGGAAAGGTATGTGTAAGAAAGGTGACGCGTGCGAGTACGCGCACGGCGTGTTCGAGTGCTGGTTGCATCCAGCTCGCTACCGTACGCAGCCTTGTAAGGATGGGACCAACTGTCGCAGGCTAGTGTGCTTTTTCGCGCACACCACCGATCAGCTCCGCGTTCTTCCTCATTCCGGGGAGTCATACGACAGCTTGCCGGCAAGTCTCGGTTGCATTTCCCCCAGAATACTGAGTTTCGAAAATTCTCCGACGGGGAGGTTGAGGGTTGGTTCGTCTCCGACGTCGGTGTTGCATTCGCCGCCATTGTCGCCGCCGGCGGAATCTCCTCCGATGTCACCGAGTGGAATCTGCCTGACGGATTCAATGAGAAATCTTCAGATAAACCGGAGAATGAATTTTAGCTTGCCGTCATGGGGAGTTCAAATGGGCTCGCCGTCAAGGCAAATGTCAATCCGACCCGGGTTCGTCAGCATGCCTTCAACTCCGACCCAGGGACCCGATGTGTTTGATTTATGGGGCAAGTCATCTCAAGAGGAACCAGTAATGGAGAGAGTGGAATCAGGAAAAGAGCTACGTGCAAGGATGTATGCAAAACTCAGTAGGGAAAATTCTCTCGACTCTTCGGGTCCGGGTCCGGGTCCGGATTCGGGTGGGTAGTGGAGCTGGTTAAGTGATCCTGGTTCGAACTTTTTCAGGGTACAAGTTTTGGTTTAATTGAACTTGCGGATTTGGTAAATACGTTGTTTAATTTTAACATGGGTTTAAAGGAAGATACTGCTGCTGTAAATGCGTGGAGCGGAGGAAGATGGAGAAAGATTCAAGTGCTAATTGGTGTTTTGATTTTGTCACTGTTGATTTTCCCGAAAGAAATGGGTAGTTTTTATTTGCAAGTAAGATTATGGAAGCCGTGGTGTGATGTTTTGGCGGCGTGTATCTAGTTTTGTATTCGCTTGTGTTGATTTTGTTGAGAAAAATTTGTAAATGGGTTTGTCTAAAGTTGGTTATTAACATACTTTGAGGTTAATTAAGATTAGTTTTTGTTAATCAAAAATGAAAACTAATGAATCCTAAATTATCTACGTAATGAGTAGATAAGTTTAGGCTTTTGAATCACTCAATTTCGATACCGGGTGAATGAGAAATTAATGCTCAAAGTGAATGCAAATTGGAAAATTGGTGATGTGGCTTCATTAGAAGAATACACATCAACTTTTTGCAAATATACCACATTGGCAAATTGAAGAAAAAATGTCACCAAATATAATGTTAGGAGAGGCACTTTAGATGTGCCCTAGGGGCATGAAAAGTTTTTGACCGGAGGGAAGACCTAGAAAGTGCCACGCGCGCGCGCGCCACCGCCCGTCCGGCCGGCTCGGGCTCGTGCTCGTGCCACGCCCGGTTCTTATCTTTTTGGATAAATTTTCTTTTAAATTTTTCCAGAAAATAATTTACTTGATCCTACGGTTATGATTTAATCCTACGATCTAACGGCTCAGATTAAGCTGACAGTTTCAGCTGACTGATTCCTACCAGTCGTGGGTTGGTCGATCTGAGGCAGTCGTGGGGTACGTGATGAATATGGAGTTACTGGCCGATTAGTGTGGTCGTGGGTTGCCGTAACCTCCAAGGTTTCCTTCTATAAATAGAGGCAGTGCACTGCTTCTGAATGACACAGAAATTTTTCTTCTCTTCTCCTACTACATACAAGCATTCTGCATAATCTATTGCTGCATACTGCATAAACTGCTGCTGCATTTCATCCATTTGAGGAAGTCAGAACATTTGTCAGGTCCGTGGAGTTCTTACGTAGTAGTACCACTCGTTTGAACTGTTAACAGTTGTATCCTGGGAGACGTTTGCAAATTTTCGGTTGGGCACAGTATACCAGAGCAATTCGTCTTAAGGACAGAGTCCAGGACTCGCCTCGGTCCCTATGTTGAGCTCATCCCTGTGTTGAGCTCATCTCTGTGTTGAGCTCATCCCTATGTTGAGCTCATCTCTGTTCGACCCTCTGTTCGGCTCATCACTGTGATGACCTCGGCCTCTCGCTTCGGCTCATCAATGTGATGACCTCGATCCTTCATCTCGGCTCATCACTGTGATGTCATTTCGGCTCATCACTGTGATGTCATTTCGGCTCATCACTGTGATGACCTCGGCCCTTCATCTCGGCTCATCACTGTGATGGCACTTCGGCTCATCACTGTGATGACCTCGGCCCTTCATCTCGGCTCATCACTGTGATGACACTTCGGCTCATCCCTGTACTTTACACAATGTCAGTTTCGTTCTCTAATAAACCTGAGTTTTTGTATACGAGACAACAGATTTAAATTCGTAAATCTCAATACTGGAGTATAAGTTTTTATGTCTTTTAACTCTTTTATAATTGAATGCGTGTCGTAAAACAACTGCTAAAGTCGCTGTTTTGCGAACTTGAAGTTACGAGTCTAAAGCGTAAAACAATTACCCATCATTTTTCTGTCATATTTTAGTAACCAAGGAAAGACCAAAGAATGGGAATCAACTAATCTTAGGAGCAATGACCAGAGAAGATATCCAGGTTATAGATATAATTATTTTAATAGTTAGATAAGGTTTCCGAATTATTTTTCTTGTTTTAGTTATGATTGCTTTATTGATTATTCATCATTTACTTCGACTTTCGTGATGTATAATTTTGTAAATTATACAACAACAATATTACCTCATTGTTTTAGACGCTCACGCCTATAACAGGTATAATTTTGTGGATACGCACATGGAAAATGCAATGTAGTGGTGAACTGGTTATTGTTATCAATATAGAGTGTTACAATTCCTATTTGCTTATCACTTCATTAATAAAGTCATGCATACAGTACCTACTCTTTGTTTTTTTAATTTATATTTGCGCTCATACAATATGTAACCAATTACGAAATATATTATTTTAAGATTAAAAATGATTTCAAACATTATTTTGAGACAATCTTGATATTTGCCAATAAAAACATAAAAAACTATCTAAAAATAATGTTTTTATACATGCTATTTTCTTTTTATTAGTGTTTTTAAGGTTCAAAGTAATATTTCCAGAAGTGTTATAATGCAACACTCAATAAAATTTGTACCCTGCGTCATATTTGGATTCCTTACCACTAGGGTGTCAAACAGGTCGTGTATCGTGTTTCGTGTTTCGTGTTTTTCGGGTTTCGTGTATCAAAGTGTCATACTCATACCTTACCCGTTTGCTTCGCGTGTATGGATGTAGATACCCAAACCCGTACATGTCAGGTTTCGTGTCGTGTATCGGGTATACCCACGAACTTGACAAGTAAAAATATTTCAAGTCGTGTACATGTCATTTCATGCATTTTTCAGGTAATTTTAGGTTTCGTGTATTTTTCAGGTTTCATGTACTTAAACGACTACGGATACAAGGTTATCTAAACTCAAATCACTTGGCTATGCAATAATAGATTAAAGAAATGTGATTTCGGAATGGAGGAAAGGGGAACAGAATAGAGTTACTTAGTAGCGCGGTAGTCTTTTTTTGAAAAAATTTAATTTTATTAATTATAAATTTTATTTAAAATATATTTTTAAAATTTCGTGTATAAACGGGTACCCGCGGGTATACCTGGACACGACCCGCCGTTGGTGGGTATCTTTCAGGTCTTACCCAATTTGTACACGAAACCCGCCAAGGTCATACCCATACCCACGAAAATTCGTGTCAGGTTCGGGTCGTATTTCGTGTCGTGTCTGAAATTGCCACCCCTACTTACCACCAAATAGTGTCTTTCAAAATACTTTCGTCCAATTTTTCTTGGAGCAACAGGCCACACCCCTTGCTCCGGGAGTCCTTAGTGTCTCATCTCCATTAATTTATTTGTAGATTGTAAATCAGAAACTCAACAACCTCCTAGGTTTACAAGATATTGTCAGAACTTATACAAGGAGTCCACTTCACGCGGAACCTGTAACTCAGCATCTAATTATGTGATGTAAAGTTTAATACGTAAATAGATTACACTTTGTATATACTTATAAAGTATCTAAATTACTAGGTGACATCTAATGATATATCATATACTAGGTCATCAATTTCTGAGATACAAACTCGTCATGTTTTTGTGCAGGCTCATATCAGAATCAGGTCGAACATGTATGCCTATAGAACCAGAAAATGACATGCCAAACTGTCAAAACTGACACATTAACCCATCAAAAACGACCCATTAAATCAAAAAATGATATGCCAAACTCATCAACTTAAAAAAATCAGGTTCGCATGTTAATCCGATTACGATCTGCCAACCTGAAAGGTATATGTTTAAGCTTGTTTTTTAAACCCGAAAACACGCCAACTCAAAAATGACTCGTTTGCCATCATGTAATCCGAGCTTGTGACATATCCTAATCCGAAAAGACTCAACTTATCTAATATTTTAGTACTTAAGAAAATTCTCAAACTACAAAAATGTCATTAATGGAGATGACTTATTAATTGTGTCAACCAGCTTCCTTCTTTGTGGGTATTGGATCCTATAAATGAGTCAAGAGTGCAGAAACCACAAATACAATAAAAGGAGAGGCCTACATGTAATTTGCAAGTTCAACGGGGGCATGGAGCGGTTAAGAAAAATACATGGAGAGAAGAAAGATTAGATTTGTGACGTGGAAGCTGTACGGAGAAAATGTCGTCCTTATCTTTTATTTTACTATATAATATATACTTAAAGAAAATTATCATGAACCATATGTTGCTTTGTCAATAATTAATATAATGATGCCTTTAAACATGGTCTACTTGTAAGTTAGCAGCAAGTTTGATGAGGGAGTGTGTCCTCTCCCTTTGCAGGGCTGCCGGTGGAGCACATCCCTCGATTTACATCCCACCTGACTAAGGGGCCTCTGGTACAGGTGAGGGGAGAACCCACTCCCTCGTCAAAGTTAGCAGCAAGTTGCTTGATGTGGAACCCTATGTGGCGGCTCGTGCATGGTTTGACATGGTGCCACTTGTTTTGGGGGAACTGCATACTATATTTCTTTACACATGTTAAACTATTTTTACCACAACAGCCATACCCGATAAATCTTAACGACAGCAAAAGTTACCATTAGAATCTGGAGATGGTGAGAAGCGGCAAACAATATCTTCATTCCAAGAGATAGAGAGTTTGATTCCAATAAGACACTAGTTCTATACGTATTTGCATAGATAACACAATAATAGGAATAAGGTGTGATAGTCCATTAGTGAAAACATTTAGTAAACACAAATAAAAAACTTCCGATATTAAAATAGCTCTATACGTGTATATGCACAAATAATAAGAGACAAAGACAAAAACACAAGAAGCGTAAAGTCAATATAAAGTGTAAATCTAAACTCCTAAATATACTCTAAGGTGTCCCTATATCTTACCTAAATATCTTTAACCTTAATCATGTGCCTCCATGAACTCCTATCCTTTGCTTTTGGACTTCTAATTTTGGAATCTACAATACTAAACCACATTATTACATTCTTAGTTTATATATAAAAGGTGTTTTTTTTTTTGTCTGAACTGACGCTATATAGGTTAAAAGTTGATATTTTATGTGACAGATTTCAAAATGCTATTGGAACGACAAAATAAACTTCACAAGATAATGTGGGGTTGAACCAACTTATCTCTCGACATAGTCATGCATAAGAAACTCTAACTAAAATACTGTCACTTGAACTAATCAACCAACCTTTGTCTGTATGAAATTAATTAATAATACATATGACATAGTCACTGCTAATAATATAAGAGTAGTCTTGAAGCCGATAACTTTGCCATCACTTAAAGAATCCTGGAAAAGAATAAGTAATGAAGTATTGCAGTTGACAAAAAAGTTGGGACTACTTGCGATAAGAACGATGAAAAGAAAGCAGTTATCGTGTCTGATGGATGATTGCTATATGCTAAAAATATTAATAGTAATTTATCGATATATACAACGACACTCAAGTTTTTGTTAGCAAAAGGTTGAACCCCAATCCCAAGGGCTCTCATATCCTGGTCCGACGAGGCAGCTAGGAGGATGTAAATCAGATATTCAACGGTCTGTTAAGGGGAAGACACAGAACACGCAGACTCACACTAGGGGCCTACCCTCCAGACCCATATTGGAGTCTGAAGATAAGTCACCCACAATGCAGGCTGCGGGATTCGAACCTTGCACCTTGTTAGCAAATCTGCCTCTCCGGAACCAACTGAGTTATATCCTGCGGGCACGACACTCATGTTTTTTCTTCTATATAAGATTGGTTATATGGATCAATCATTTTTTTGTTTTTATTTATTTTTTGGTTTTTTGTTAGGCGTAGGCTAAATTGTATTCTCTTTATGTGTCTTCTACTACCTAATGTGTCATATGTGCTTTTATAAAACATATCTTACAAGGTTATCATATCATCTCAACTGTGATTCAGACCGAAGTATATAAAATTCTCGTTTAAATCTTACACTTTCGGCTACGTAAATCAATTGTCTCCATTGTGTTCTATCAATGACCATATGCGTCATATGTGCTTTTATAAAATACATCTTTCAAGACTATTATATCATCTCAACCGTGATTCAGGCTGAAGTATATAAAATTCTCATTTAAGTCTTATACCCTTGGCTACGTAAATTAATTGTCTACACTGTGTTCTATCAATAACTGTATGCTCCTCAATTGTCATATAAGTCATATACTTTCTTATTGTCTCTCTGTGTTTTTTTTGGTCTTTCTCTCCCACGTTTAACATACACATCATTCATTGTCTTGTAATGTCTAACATGTGTAAAATACTTTTACACATGTTCATACCATTTTAACTTTGACTCCTCATCTTCTCATACATGGGAACCAGTGCAACACTAGTATAACAGAAATAGATATGTAAAATAGATAATGAAATAACTTATTTATTAAACTTATCATTACTAGAGTGGCTAATGCTCAGAAATAATGAATAGTTTACACTTATGAAATATTACCTATTTTGTTACTTAAAACTCTCCTGGAATGGAATTCATTTAAGAGACTAATAGACCTACAGAAAACAAAAATACTTTATAGCTTCACAATAAACAAATATCAACGTCAAAAGCTCGTGAAGCATTTATTTTATTAAAGTTGTAGTCATCTCAAAGATCCTACGCAAAAGGTAAAATTTTCCAGTAGATCTATCTAGTGTTTTAATTATATTAAGTAAATGATACTAAATCTCAAGTGCTAATGTAATATAAGTGTAAGATTGAACATATTAAGAGCTATCGTGAGACATACTTTCTCAATGCCGTTATATATGTAAAATAATAATTGGATATGTATATGCACGTATATGTATGAAACCCAACAATGTATACATTTCTTCTATGTTTTAGGCTCTTATAGGGGTGTTTGTTAGAAAATATGGAGTATGAATATGGAAACCAAAAGAAACAAAGCCGAGACGTGACAAGATCGTCACTGTCCTTAAAGCAATTTTGTTCCTACCAAAGAGCAAGGTAGTCTTCAAGCAAATGCTTCTCAGGATATAACGGCTATCTTCCTTCCCTTTGCTCTAGGGGAGAAAGATTGAACTTGTTTATTGAAGGTAATGAAAGAGAAGAAGGAGATGAAGAATGTTGAGAATTTTCACTTAGTTTTTGCAAGAATGAATTATGTCTTTGAAGATATCAAGATCTCATATATATAGATCTTGGGGTGTGTTAGAAAACCCTTTTGAAACCAGTCTCAGCCACATTTCAACTTCCAAGAGCCGTTGATTACCATTCATAGGCGAAGAGAGATGAGTCTTCGACCAAAAGCTGCAACTCAAAATGAACAGTTCTGTCCGTTGGCACATCGACCGATCGATGTCACTTCGATCGATCGATGTGATCGATCGAAGTCAGACAGAAACTTTCAATTATCATTCTGTCCAACATCAATCGATCGATGTCACATAGCGTTGCAACATACCACATCGATCGATCGAAGTATACATTGATCGATCGATGTCCCTTACATTGAACGATCCAAGTCCTCCAGAACACTTAACTTTATTCCAGCATTCACTTGGTTCGATCCAGCCTAGACATGGATCGATCCAAGTGACCTATTTCAAGATTAAAGTGTTCATTACATCACTTCAAATTCTCAAACACCTCATATAAGCTTTATATAAGTTTGGAGCATTAAGAAAGAGTACTTTAACGTACTTTTCCAACAGTGTTAACGAACCGAACACTAGGTTTTCAAATTCGAATTTGTTTAGCTAAACGAACTGTTCGGCTCGGTTCGTTTAGCTAAACGAACTTTAAAATTGGTTCGAGTTCGGCTCGATAACCTTATCACTGTTTAAACGAATCGAACGGTTCGCAAACAATTCGGCTTGTTTAACTAAACGAACCCGAATACCTGTTCAAATTCGGCTCGGTAGCTTATAATACCCGAACAAACACGAACCGAATTCGAGCAGTTCACGAACTATTCGGTTCGTTCAACAGACCTAAAAAGAGGGATGCTGAATTGCAAATTCAGCTTCAAGTGATTTAAGAAATCCCCGGAAAAAGGAGAACTTTATTGTTTAGAAGGAAAAAAAGGTTGACCTTCACAAGTAACAGTCTTTAGTATTTCGTTTATAAAGTTTTTAGGGAAGATATACATCAAAAGATGTGTCTGGATATACAGTCTCTTACAACACTAACAAAATTATCTCATTACTTTAGAGGCTCTTGTCTATGGCGAAATATGGGAGGGTCAGATGTACGCAACCATACACATGTGTTGGAAACACACTCGATGACCTATAATAAAAATTGCGTCAAGCTGTGTTGATTAACTGCTACTTCATAATATAAGAAAAGCAGTCAATTTAGTGAGTCATTTTGCTTTATTCTATCATATTCCAAAGTAAAAGAAGAATGCGTCTTTGACTTCATTAAAAATAGAAATAATAAACAGTCTCTTAAAGTTCGTCAAATCTCAACAAATCAACAAAAGATACAAATATATAACATCAACGAGATTCGAACTCTTATAGTACAAATTATCTATTATAACCGTCCTTATAATATTTTCGTATTTTTCTAGTAGCACTAAGTTATGTCGGTCAAAGGGCTACTATAATCACATGACGCCACGTGTACAAAAGAGTCTTTTTTAAAAAAAGAAAAAAGATAAACAGCAAGCCCTTTTGTACACGTGGTGTCGCGTGATTGGAGGCTTCATATTTTGCCTCATATAAGGTCTCGCTCATCTCATCCGCTAGATTACAATAAGAAAACGTAAAATGTCGGAATGGAAGCGCTGTTTCTCTTGCAGCTGAGCTTATGTTCCCATGTTGTGGATTATCAAGTACTAAGAATATCTTTTCCTTTTCTAATTCTCGAAAACTGTTAACTATCAGAGGTTAATCATTCTTAATTATGGTGTAATCTTGGAGCAAAAGGTGAAATCTCTCATTCTGGAAGCCTCGTCCGTTCTAGCCCCAAGAAGAATGTGTGGATGATGCAAAACAGGAGTCCAACGGCTCCTAGATTGAGTGAGATCTTACGCAGTGACTCACACAAGGTGTCCTCCTGCAAACCAGACTTTCGGCCTAGCAGTAAAGGAAAACCCACACTGTGAGTGTCCCTGAAATCGAACTGTTGACCTCTTAAAATAAATCTCAACCTGAGACCAACCGGACTATGTTCTGGAGTCATTATGATGCAATCTAGTTGTACCGGTAGTGGTTTGCAACTTAAATTATAAACTTTCGCCTTGTAAAATACATGACTTGTCTTTCAAATTGCGAACAAGAAATCAAATGAAAGTAAGTAAAAAACACACAAATTTATGTGGTTCTGTCGATGTAACCTACTTTAGAGATGGATATATTCTTTTTCTTTCTTTGAAAACACGACACAAAAAGAGTTACAAAAATCCTAACCAACTATACAATTTATGCGATCCAAAATATAACTAGTTTGGTTCGAATCATACTCTAGAAACGGCCCGTGCCCTCTACTATGGCCCTGCCACTATATACCTTAAAAAAATCTCTATCAGATCGTGTTCTTAAAATATCCCGATCAAGACTTCAATTCGAATGATTCAATGAATTCTAAATCAACAAACATGAATAAAAAAATATTGAAAAATCTAAAACCGTACAAATTTTAACTTGTAACAAATCATTCTCGACCTTTTATAAATTAGTTATCGATCAACAAGATTAAGAGATCGACCAAGTAGTTGCTGACAAATTTACGTAAACAGATAACTATTGTTATATTAATTGACAATGACTAAATAAAATGGAGATAAATGATCAAATAATATATTATGTTCTGCCAGTCTAGGGATGTCAAACGGATAAAACGAATACGGTAACACAGTATCCGTATTCGAATTCGTTTTTGTCTAACTATATCCGAATTCGTATCCGAATCCGGACGGATATTTAGGAAGTCATCCGAATTCGAATTTGTTCGGATTCGAATTCGGTGCCGGATATCCGAATCCGTATTATATCTATTTCAAATTTGTTCGAATATCCGAATCCGGATATCCGAATTCGAAATCAGCAAATTTACAACAGTGGTATAGCGGCCGTATACATATTTTCATATATATTTTTTTAAAATTTTAAAAATAAATATTTTTACATATTTTTTTATATATTATTATATATTTTATTATATATTTTTATTTAATTTTAAAAATATCTATTCGGATACGGATATTCGGATCCGGTAATGACTATACCATATTCGTATTTGTTTTTCTAATACTATTCGGATACGAATTCGAATACGGTGAAACGAATGTACAGCTCTTACCATATTCGATTCGGACAGCCGAATTCGAATTCGGATGTCGGATATCTGGTAAGTTTTGACAGGCCTATGCCAGTCAATGGCAATTACTGGTTTTTCATTTCTTTCGTGCGTCGTGCATCAATTAGGTCAATCACACACCTGATTGGTCAGCAACATATAATATTTCTTGGAAATAATTGTAATTGATTAACATTTGAATTCCAACTTCCCGTAACCAAATTTAAATACGTGTGCATAGGCAATGGGTCTCATACAAAATGATTTAAGGCAGGGTTGTAACTTCCCGTAACCAAATGTAACGCTCTTTCATTTGATTAGTTGAATATATTACTCACTACGTGGAACACCTTTATTGTCACATTATTGTCATACGGACCCTTTGCAGGGTGATCTTACTGTTCGGATTTTTTTCTAATACATAGACATCAACAACAACAACATTACCTCATTGTCTTAAAGGCTCCCGCCTATGGCGAAGTATGGGAGAATCAGATGTATGCAACCATACTCATGTGTTAGAAACACACGGAGTTTGTTTCCCGATGACCTATAATGAAAATTGCGTTAAATTGTGTCGATCAACTGCTACTTCACAATATAAGAAGCGCAACCAATTTAGTGAGTCATTTTGCTTTATTCCATCATATTCCAAAGTCAAAGAAGAGTGTATCCTTGACTTCATTGGAATGGAAATTAATACATAGACATCGTAATTGTTAAGTAATAGCTAACATAATGTTAACAACTAAGTGATGAATGTTATGTTAATAGGAACCACGCATAAAGATAGAATATCAAGTACATCCACCATACATGTCGTGTTCTACTTGTTGATGACCAACTACTATTACAGTTAATAATTACTCAATGTCTAAATTAAAGAGTTACATGTAAGGTTCAAAGAGGATTTTATTAAAACATCTCATAATGTATCAATAAAAGGGCATTCTCGGTAAAGAGGCCGGCGATCTGATATACACAGTCTTACCCTACACTTCGTGTGTAATAGACTGTTTTTGCTTGTCGAACACATGACTTCAAAGTCACAAAGCAGCAACCTTATCACTTACTCCAAGGTACGCCCTTAATCACACACGCTAAGAACTATTTCCTTGCGGATGAGATCCTAGGAGGCTAAAAGTGGAGATGAGATCTGAGGAGGTAAAATATGAGGCCTCCAATCACGCGACGCCACGTGTACAAAAGGGCCTGCTATTTTTTTTTCCTTTTTCAAAAAAAGTCTTTTGTACGCGTGGCATCGCGTGATTGGAGACCTCATATTTTGCCTCATATTTTACATTCTCAAATCTCATCCGCTAAAATTGAGACAAAAAATGAGGCCTTCAATCACACGCCGCCACGTGTACAAAATCAGTTTTGTTTTTTAAAAGAAAAATTGCAAGAACCCCCTTGCTTTTGTACACATGGCGACGCATGATTAGAAGCCTCACTTTTAACCTCCTAAGATCTCATCCGGTTTCCTTGACCAAACCACCAACCAAAAAAAAACGCATACAACACGTTTAAAGACAATGTGCAAGTATTCAATTATCTTTCCCATTATCCTGCAAGGGACAAACGAATCGATACAGAGACTTTTCCAGAAGAAATTAGCCAATCCTTCAAAAACTAACGAACAATCAAGTTTTTACGCAATCTGCAGATGAAAATATTACATTTATCTACAAATGCATGCATAACAACACAAAACTTAGTCATCAAAGATTGCATTATATCACAATGAGTAATAAAAACGCCCACGGGTTCCGACAATGATGTTGTCCCTCCAGGTGGAACTGCACTAAGGGCCAATCACACATCATGCTGTCTCCTCTCTTGTTGTATGGATTGAAAAATCCGAGCAGCTGATTCAGTTGCTGAAATGCCACCATGAGGCACAACTTTGATCACCCCAGCAGGCTGATCGAAGTGTTGAGGCCGCGCATTGCAGTTGGGACTGTCTGTTAATGGAGATGTAGGGAAAAGGGAAAGCACATTGCTTCCTCCTGAGCTGTTTCCTCTTCCGGTTCCGTGTCCTCTCTCACTCGGACTACTTGCAGTACTGACTTGCACTTCGCTCTCTCTGGGTTCACGCAACTTCCTAACCATTTGAGTGGTTACATTAACTTCATCCTTCTGGCGCGATGATTTAGACCTCTGTTGATACTGACCATTATGATGAACTTCCAATCCTTGTGTCTGAATGTGCAAGTCAGATGTTGGGCAGTGGTTTGTTTGATGATCAGCAGCAGCATCCATGGTTGAATGGTTCATTACCGGTATGCTGTATGGAGGGAAGTATCCGCGCGGACCGGCATGGGAAGCAAATGGAGGAACTCCCATTTGTTGAAATTGGTGACAAGGTGAAACACCATAAGCAGGAGATACAAAGTTACCCGCCATAGGAGGAGCCACCGGAGGTCCGCAGCCTCCACAAAACGGGGCCGTGTATCCTGGTATAGGGTATGGCTTATAAACAAGTCCTTCAAAAGGAGACATCACTGGAATCAACCATTGTTGCCCTTGCGGTTGATCAGAACTCCAGGAACCCATTGCAGGGTTATTAGGTATCGAGGTCATAGAAGAATTCACTGAGACTGGTTTCGAGCTCGGCATCTGACAGGCATTCTGCAGAGTAGAAAGAAATTCCTTGCCTATGTTGTTTTCAGCGGAACCTTCCATTCTATGATTCCTCTTCTCAGAACCATCTTGTGGCTCAACAGCATCTAAAGGTCTCTTGACAATGCAATCCAAGTGGATTTCCTTTGCTGGAGTGGACTTAATTGGTTTTCCCAAGAATGAACTATCAGGCAATAAATCTTGAGAACCAGCCATCAACTTCTGAACCTATCCAAAGGATCAACAATTCCACCAGTAAACAAAGTTTGCACCAATGGCAACACATCCGATTTGATCAAGATAACTAACAATAAAGGAAACAAACGAAAACTGATGCACCCTTACCATTATCAACCGATGCAACTCGAACACTTGAACCGAAAAAACTCTCTGTTGACTGCAAAGAGTAAGGGGATACAATCACAAAGATCACACAAGGTACAGCGAACAGTATAAACAGAAGTATAATAGCTGAATGTCCGCTAAACATTGACAAAACACCACTTTTGGATCTAACTTTTTCCGACTACATGTGCAGAGACTATTTACAAACCCAAAATAGATTAATAACAGCCACACGTAGACAAGACACCACATTTAGATCCACTAATTTGACAGAACAATCATAACATCAGGTCAGGATCCACCTCGGGAAAAAGATTTTAAAGAAAGAAGATGGTGTCCAAAAAGCACCAGTGATTCATAGTAGAGAGAGAACAGCAGCAGCAAGCAGTTGTTAAAAGCAAATGTATCTTCCTACTACCCTATTAGTGAAGAATTTAGGGCCAGTCCCCCTAACGGAGTCACTTTTGCGTAAATTTTCAAAATCTCCATAGCTAGACATTATGTGGTGTGGTCGACAAAGAATGGGCAGCACCATACACAAAATGATGTGTATGCAAGGGTCCTTTGGGTCCTTTTACACAATAGTAACAGCTGTATATTTCAATGCATTTTCCATGTATTATGATGTTCCATGAGGAGTCTTTTTATTCCTTATTCTACTGGAGAAGGCCACAGGAAACCTCCTATAGGATAGCTGCTAAGCATCGCAACGATTTGACCATAGACCAGAATCATATCTACAAAACATTACACTGCCACAGAAAAAACTTCCTCTACAGCTGGATTAACCTGCCAAAGTTGCAAAACATCTGGTGCTAAAGATCTAGTGAATCTTAAGAGACTTCAACGAGTACATATGTGCAAGAATACACGAGCCACTACGTCAGACCATCTCCAGGGCATTGTAAAAAAACCAACACGCGAACAATATCTTCCTTGCAAGTTGAAAAATTGCATGTCTAAAAGGCGAGTACACACAAAGAAGGAATTCACATCATCGAGGCTCCAAAAAAGCCAGTCACCCCTTATGACCCCAGTACATGCAGTAGGCATATGTGTTTCAAATTAATAACATTTTGACCAATTACTTACTTGGCAATTGCTCTTCTGGCTTTCCAGAAACGCTTTTGACCTATTATTCTGACAACATCATCCGGGGATATAACAAAGCCAGCAATGCAATCAACCACGGAAGATTCAGAGGTGCGATCACCTGCATCTGCATTTTCAACTGGTACTGACCGACACATTCTATCTTTATGAGACTCAACATTATCGATGCTCCTCTGTTTTTCTGGAGCAAACTCCTGCTCTAAGACAGAATTGTTTCTATTATTCACACCACTTGCAGGCTCATCCGAAGCAACACCCCTAAGCACCCTGCTAGTAACATGTCCCTCTCCTTTCTGCTGTGAGGGTGAACTAGGATCAGAATTCAGTAATTTCCTCGTATTACTTACAGAATCATTTCCTTGTTCACCACGTGCATAACTGTCTCTCAGCCGTCCTGAAATTTCACCAAGCTTTATGGATGGAGGGTTTGAGACAGCTTGAAATAACCTCTGGCTGTTTCCCAGAAACTTTTCCACATTCTCCCCATTGTTGCAACTTTGTGCTTCTTGTGTATTAGTGGGCATAATACTTGATCTCCGACTCGTACCATTACCATCCATTGGAACATGACCTGCTGAATGCAGACTTAATGCTTGACTAGAGCGACTACATTTCTCTCTGTTATTACTACGCCCTGTATTGAAATCCCCATGCACATTGGTCTGCATAAATACAGGAACCCTAAAGTCATCCTCCTCAGACTTCTTTTCTAATTGAGGTTGCACAAGCGGAACCTTTGAATCAAAAAAGCGGTGATCCACCTGCTCAGCTGCCTGTCTTGATGCAGGAAGCTGAACTGAGAAAAGTCCACCTCTCTGCTGTGAACTACTCCATGAATTTCCCTGCAGTTACAAGTAAAGCAACATGATGAGCATGTTCTCATTGATGGAATTGTAGGGAGAAGGGGACCAAAAGGACTTGCAAAGAGAGAATATAGAGAGAAATGGGATTGAAGCTATTCACAACCAAAGAGACTCGACCCGTTTGGATTCAGATAAATGGAAAAATATAAACTTTACAAGAAAAGAGAGGACACTTGCCTTCTATTTGACAATTATATAGAGAAGAGAATAGAAGTGGTAACTCTGGGCTACTAAGACGATGACTTACAGAAAACAATAGTAAACATTTTTCTGCTGTCACTTTGTACTTGGACTCAAGTGAAAAATCAAAAATCCATCATCCGCTAGCCTCCCTTGCATCCCACTTCCTTAAGACCAATAATTTTGCAGTAGCAACTAGACTTTCAATTAGTAGCAACTTTCCCTCTAACCACGCGAGAAAAACCTCACAAATTTTACTGTAATTCAAGCACAACTCAAGTCAGAACTCATTTTTTCTTGAATCTTAGACATCAAATATGAAGTGAAACTAGAAAAACATGACACCTTTTCCATGATAGGTTACCACTCAAAAATATGCTTACAACAAGTACATGAAAAAACAAATTCCACCATAAGCAGAATAAGGGCGAGTAAGCACGACAGACATCTTCTATGCATTAGTTAAAATTATCTTAGAAAATTAAATATTCAATGTTGCCTCCGGAAGTTTAGGTGGCATGATCCTATGGACTAGAAAAAAATTTTAAGATCTTAACTAGACTTTCATTTTTGTATGAATTTGTTTAGCTTGCTAGAAAACACCCTTTTATACGTTCTAGTTCATATTTTCTTTCTCGAGCAATCCAGGTTTCAGATGATCATGATTTCAGGATTCACAACACCTCCTCCAGTCAACCACCCTTTTTTCATGAAAAAAGACAAAATAAACAAGACAAATATGCTTGTAAGACCAGTAAAAGGATAAATTCAATGATAATTTGACCCTTTACTATGGACTCACCTGGACAGAAGCAGGAGGGGTCATATTAGCACCGTCGTTTGTGTTTACAGGCACCACTCCTGACTTAAATCTCTGGGAAGGAATGCTGAGCTGCTCATATAAGGCCATCTTATTCCTTGGCGGTGCTCTTGGTCCTCCCTTCTCAGCATCACTCAAATGAAGCCTGGGAAACATAGGCCCCACACTTTTCTCATCCTTATCCCCCTTCATCTTCTCTGTCTAAAACAAGATAAAAAATATACTCCGCCTTCTTTCTATTAATACTCTCACGACCAACCAGGAAATCCTAAAAATGATGAGTCCCAGGTATCCAAAATCACCTCTTTTCACGATAAGCACAGAGACATCACCAAATTCAGCTCCAGATCGAGAAGCCCAACAAAAATAAGATCAATTCACTGGCTGCAGCGTCAAAATCGCACCACTAAAAATCAGAATTGCCCCAGATGAGAAAACCCTTTCACCTAAATTGACCGACAACCTCAAACCCAGTAGCAAGATTCCAACTTTTTACAACCCCAGTGTCGAAAACAGATTCTTTCACAAAAAAACAAGCCATTCTGAAGAACCCAGAATCTAAAGAACAGTCATTTCAAAAACCAAAAGGAGTATAGCTGCACGCTCAGTTCAACGAGGAAGAACAAAAGAATTGATAATCTCTTGAGATAACTAAAGTAGCAAAAAGAGATCCAAGAAATGGAAAAAAGGAAATCAGTTCTTCTAGGAATTTCTCAATTTGAGAAGAAGATGAAATGAAAACCTAAAAGTACCGTATCCCTTTTCTTTTATGTGGAAAAGGAGGAAAGAAAGCCAAAAAGTGCAGAAGTGGACCCCATTCTTGGATAGAAGTAGAGCCTAGAAGCTACACAGTTAAAGACTAGATTGCATCAGATATAATAATGACAGGAGATTGGTTGAGAGCACCAATAAGCACCGTAATTTTAGTAAAATAATCCGTCTTGACATGTAATCCAGATTTGGATACGAAATCCTTTATTGTTATATTCCAATTTGCCAATGGGCTCTATGATTTTTTATTATTTTCCATGGCATCCACGTGGACTGATGGGGGGGACCTTTTTCAACTAAAGCGATAATCTATTAGCCCTATCAGAATACCACATAATCCATGTGTACATAGTACAAAAGTTTTACTATATCCATTTACATCTTACAGTCACCACGATTTAACAAACTAAATAGTTCGTAAATTGTTTGAGTTTGGTTCGCGTTCAGTTCGTATTTATTCGGTAATTGTTGGTAAATGAACCGTATTCGAACAGTTGTTTGGGTTCGTTTACTAAAACGAGTCAAACTATTCGTGAACGGTTCGGTTCGTTTAAACAGTTGAAGGGTTATCGAGCCGAACTCGAACCAATTTTAAAGTTCATTTAGCTAAACGAACAGAGCTGACAATTTGTTTAGCTAAACGAATCTAAATTCAAAAACCTAGTATTCAGTTCGGCTCGGTACGTTAACACCTCTGCTTACAGCCTTACAATATACTTTTCGTAACATTATTTTGTAAATACTTCTAAGAGGAAGGATATAATGCCTGAAAGCATATATTCTCTACACATTTCTACTATTAGTCTACATTAAGAGTGTTTCAAATTAATGTTGTCAATAAAGCATAGAAGATTATTACTCTTTTTGTCTCATTTGGTTTTCAACCTAAAAGTTATAAATATGAAACTTATTAAATTTATGTATGTCTATTAACAATAATCATGCATGTTGAAGCAATAACATCAATTCTATTCATGTACGAATCAACTAAATGTTTTTCTTTTTTTTTTTGTTAGAGTCCTGGTAGTCAGATTACATAATCAATTGGCATAAGTATAACTCTATCTTCTTCTTTTTCTTAATACTATAAGAAGACTCAAGCCCGAATAATACAGATAGAGAACATGTTACTCGACTGATATATGAAGAATATCCAGCGGAATTTCTTTATATACCTTTGAATTTTTTGAGAAATGAGACACTGAAAATGGTTGATAACTTACAATAAATGGGAACATCTCATACTTCTCAGTTTTTTCATCACATTTACATGCTGATATAAAGCCTTAAGTGGTAACAGGAATAGGATTGAAGGTTTGCCAAAAAGCTTAATAGTAAAAGTTAGATGCATTAGAGCATATTGCCTAGCTCATTAAGTGCTTTATGGAGCAAACTTATGTATACAGGGAGAGATATGAACGCTCCTAGGGAATAGCTCAGTTGATATTCAGGTTGCTATTTGTTTCAAGAGGTCAATAGTTCGATATCAGGGATATGCACATTATAGGTGTTCCAGGGCACCTTGTGTGGGTCACTGCGTAAGTCCTCACTCAACCTAGCAGAGACATGCTCTGCTTTTAAAGTTGACACCCAAAAGTAGATTGGATTAGACAACCTGATTTAACTCATCAGAAGAAAGCAATCTTGAAATGACCTATAATTTAGTTAACAACTCACATGCTCTTTGGATGTCATATTTTACATAATAAATTATGACCATGGTTCAAACTTAAACTTCAGACAACAATCATCAGTTTCTCATGAAGATCCCTTTGATCCTTAACATGCTGGTCTTCTTGATTGGTGCTGCAACGGTCCAATATCATCCTATTGATTTAATTTATCGCAGACAGTTATTTCTGTTACTGTCTTTCTTGCTAAAAGTCCTTCTATGTTCACTTGCACAAGTCTATCTAGCAAACAGATAGCAATGGTAATGTTCTTTTAAGTATGAAATCTTATATATCTTGGGATGCAATTCTCGAATGAAAGTGGCTGCTTTCTTTAAGGTTATATTGTGGACTCTGGTGTTTTGAATCTAGAATAGCACTTCTTTTACAACATTTCTATGCAGATTCCATATAGTTTCACAATTGGATGATTATTTCCTCCAAGGATGAAGTGAATCATGAACTTGCTTATGTTAGATATGGATTAACATCCATATTTTGCTTAATCTGACCTGATTGATTCGAGTAATATGGACCTTTCTGATTTTCTCGACTTGCTTATGTTAGATATGGAATAAAGCAATTGACCGCGCTTCTTATATTGTGAAGTAGCAGTTGATCGACACAACTTGATGCAATTTTCATTATGGGTCATTGGGAAACAACCTCTATGTATTTCTAACGCATGTGTATAGTTGCGTGTATTCGACCCCCCATACCCCGTCATAGGCGGGAGCCTCTAAAGCAATGGGGTAATATTGTTGTTGTTGTGGTCCTATGTATGCATTAAAAATACAATGTTCACTGGCATAACTATAGAATGTGATGGTTTCATAGCTGGCAAACTATGTTTTATTGACCATCAAGAAAAAAATAGGCTACTCAATTAGATCAAAGTAACTGCCTTTATAACATGTTTAAGGGCACCTAGGATCCCCACTACCAGGCCCTCCATAGAGGAACTCAGGTTCTGGAACAAACTCCTTTATAAGGTACACATCATAGCAGTTATACTCATCAGAGTAGGCACCAACCCAGTATGGCTTCACTAGCCCACCATTTTGAAGGACCCTCATTCTGACTACAGATCCTGAGTTCCACCACCAAACATCAGGGTACCGCCCATTTCCCATGCCGGTTGCAGTGTGTGGATGAGTCCCTACTCTAGTGCTGTAAACTTCTCCACCCCATTGAACAGTGACAGCATGGTACCTTAACAAAGTGAAGAGCTCAGATGGCCAGTATCCTATGTCGATATTCTGATATTGCACCCACCAATTGTGAGTATGTGGATCCTGTAAACAAAAAGATATCACAAGATATATTGTAGGCTTAAACATGTTGTTCATCAAGAATGACTAACCAAAGTTAAGTTTGGACCTTTTTTCACCTTATGGATGAATATTGAAATTTGGGATGGAAGCCCATAAGTGCTTGAGATGGGATAGATTGCAGCACCTAAAGCTACCTCCTTGCTAGTTTGGACAAAACCAGGACAAGTAGAATCAAAACAACCAGTTTCCTTTGAACCATCAACCTAATGCAAGTTAAAAATAAAAAATACTGTCAGCAGGTCTATATATCATTCAAGAAACAAATACAACAGCAACATTACCCTCATTGCCTTAGAGGCCCCCGCCCATTGCGGAGTATGGGAGGTCGGATGTACGCAACCATACTCATGTGTTAAAAACACATAGAGGTTGTTTCCCGATAACCCCTAATGAGCGTCAAGCTGTGTCGATCAACTGCTACTTCACAATATAAGAAGCGCAACCAATTTAGTAAGTCATTTTGTTTTATTCCATCATATTCCAAAGTCAAGGAAAGTGTGTCTTTGACTCCATTGAAAATGGAAAGAATCATTGCTACAACAACAAGAAACAAATACAATAACAACATTACACCATTGCTTTAGAGGCTCCCGCCTGTGGTGGGATATAGGGGGTCAGATGTACGCAACTATACTCATGTGTTAGAAACATACATAGATTGTTTCTCAATGACCCATAATGAAAATTGCGTCAAACTGTGACGATCAACATTAAAAAAAACAAATGCTAGAGCTAAACCTGTTCTGATATATGAGATATCAATATATTAAAAATCCTAGCACCCTCATATAAAGTGACTTACAGTCCAATAAACATAAAGTCTTGTTTGTCTGTCTCCGTAGACCCCTGGATTCACCTAGAAAATGACACCAAGTTAAAGAATGATATGTACTTCATCAGTAAATTTTAATGCTTTTATCAAATTTGGATTTGTCTATCAGATACTCATGAGGAAATCAATCAAGAAAAGAATACAGAGATAGATGGTGGAAATGTTGAAATCATTTGCTATACTGACCGCCCATCCTGCTTCTATATCTTCATAATTACCATGAGGACCGCTTTGGAGAGCTACATGAGAAGTAGTGTACTCATCATCGTTTTCAACTGGAGGGTTCCATACCATTATATCTCCTTTGGCTCCATAATATGCAAAGCCCTCCGTATGCAATATAGCCAACTATTGCACATGACAAAAGATTAGAGATTTTATTTGGCTAATGAGTGATTCTTCACTAGTACATATTCCTATTAGTATGATATATGTTCAGGTACATATAGAGACGGGGTCTCACTGGAAGCAAACTCTCTATCACTTATGATAGAAGTTTGTTTGACTGCCTCTCACCCTCCCCAGACCCTAGCGATAGCTTGTGCTATCGTTGGGATATACTGGGTATGATTGTTGTTGTTGTTGTTGTTGTAGTATTTGGCTAATGAGTGAAGTTTAATACTTGTTTAACTAGCGCACTCAAACATACCGAGTGGTTTGCCAGCAGAAGCTTGATATCTTTTCCATTCTCAGATTGCTTATCATGATTCAAGAAACAAGGCTTTTTTCTGTTATAATTATCAGTAGAAGTCTGCTTTTGAAAATGTTTTGCTTGCATCTTTCGAATAGGAATGGTTCCATCAGGACATCTTCCACTTCTCTTCCAAATCTGTTTGGTCATATGGGATTGATAGTCATGTTTCCTTTTCTTAACTTCTTCCATTGCTTTTGTGCCGCTTGTTGCGCCAATTTTGGGATCATAGGTTGGTACCATCTACAAAATTTAAAAAAAAAAAGTATACACAATTCTAGTGTCCTTTCTAAAGCTAGCCTCTTTTGCGACCAAATAAAAGAGGGGGGAAAAGAAGTGGGGGAAAATCAATTCTTGATGAAAAAAATCTAAGAAATAACACTAGACAACCTGGAGTCTGTGATTCTTCAGTGCTGGATGATTGAAAGCTGGTTGCTTGGAAATAACAATGCATTCAATAATATCTCCATCTTCACTCTTGAGAAAACAGAGCAAGAAAAAGTAATGCATCAGTCTAAAGAAGCAAATGTTATAGTAATTTGCATGCACTTTAAATTTCCAAAGTTACAGCTTTTCAGCACACCAACAACACCCCCACCCCTACACCTCCCAAAAAAAACAAACACAAAGGCTAAAAATGTAGGCTTACTTGGATGCTTTTCACTATGTGGCTTTTGTTGCGGTTGGCTGCAATTTCGAACTCAGGGGACTTCTTGCTAGAAGAGTGAGTTTCTAAGATTAATTTGGCTACTGAAGTCAAAGCTATTTGCAGTAAGAATAGAGCTGTGAATTTGATTTTTAAAGTCATTGTCAAAAGCTAAGTGAGTGAAAGAAGCTAGTGTGTTCATATAATGATGTTTTCATGCATGAGATCAAAGGCTTATTCAACCCATGACTTACTTACTTTACAATCATCCGAATATCATGGACAATGAAATGTTTGAACAGAGATATACAGAATAGTGTATGTAGAAAAATGTCTATATATATTTTAATATAAAAAGGGACAGGATTTTGATTTTTAAGTATTTTCTAAGTGTGCCATTGGAGGCACCAATAATTCTTTGCAGTTCTTTTTTATCCATATATTCGTGAGAATTTCAATTTTTTCTGCCAGTTATTCAACATAACTAGAAAACTAACCTGTGTTTCTCTATAAAAGAAATATGATTGATGCCTCAAATGCACATTAACATAACCATCTTCCACTCTCAGACCCAAATAATCCCTTAATATATAAAAGAATGTATAGCAAATCTATAAAAAGTTTAGATAACACAAATAAATAGCCGTATTTGAGGATAAGAGAAGGTATAACAAATCTGCAAAAAGTTTAGATAACACAAATAAATAGCCGTTGCTGAGGATAAGCATATGAAGTGCCCTATCATGTCTACTCGTCAAAGTTAGATTGAAGAAATAAACCAACATCAAATGCCAAAATAAACCTCAAAACCAATCACTTAGCAGGAAGCAATTATAATCATTTATCAAGTCGTTGAAATACACTAAGCATTCAAGACAGTTGGAGATTCAAAGCGGCCTGTTGATATCAAGTTTGTGGCTGGTTTTAGGGTACATTATATACAAACATATATGTGTGTGTATACACACACATTGTAGCAACAAGGAGGCCATTGGGCCTCCTTCTACTCCCAACAAGGCAAGGGTTCGAATCCGGAGACACTCGCAGGGTGGGTGTTTTACTTCTGCTAGTTTGTAGGGATCAATTGCTCCACTTCTGCTCTAGTCTGTAGGGGCATCTTGCGTGGGTCCTCGTGTACAGCTTGCCAACCTAAAAGTCCGTTAGACACCTCATTTACATCCTCCACAAACTTTATGGGACTGGGACAGTGAAGCCCAGAACGAGAGATTTTGACTTTTGTTCCAAAGTTTCATTTTCAAACCGGAACAACTTATTATGACAATGTGTATATACACACGCATTGTAATAACAAGATTCATTTTTTTCTTACTCTCAGATGCTATGCAACAAATTTAGCGTCTCTTTGTGAGATAAAGTTGATTGCTTTGGGCTGTTTTTTTGGCATTTTCTTTTCTAGAGGAGAAAATCCCAGAAGCTGGTGTCTCTTTTTGAGAGATAAAGTTGATTGCTTTTGGATGTTTTTTTTTTGTTTGGCATTTTCTTTGCCAGAGGAGAAAATCCCAGAAGCTGGTGTCTCCTTGTGAGAAAAAAGTTGGTTGCTTTGTGAAACTTTCCGGGTGGTCTGAACTTCGAGGGCATATTTTGACAGGTTTCCAATGGGATTTTGCTCAATGCCATCAGGTGCTTTGTTAATGGAGGAGAGAAGCGATTCCTCCTCCGTGAGTAGGACAAATCAATCTAGGGCTTCCCCAAATAGAGTGCTCCAGTTATTTATGCTGTTTCTAGCATTGTGTTCCATCGTCTCTGTGGGTAGTGTTTACATGATTATCCATTCAATAGAGTGCCTAGGATTGCTTTTATGTTTTTAACCAAGGGGCCATTGCCACTAGCGCCTTTATGGAGATGTTTTTCAAGGGCCGTAATGGGTTTTATTCAATCTATGTTCATCCAACGCCGGCTTCATCATATACAAAGATTGAAGTTGATGAAGTAGATTTTCTTAAGCCTTTCTTGTCTAGGAACCCACATCCTTTCTCATTTAGCTTTATCTATATATCTTGATGTTGATGAAGTACATTCGGTTGTCCTTGTTAACTTTCTCAAATCTACATATCTTTCTCTTGATTAAGTATATTATACTAAAACTATCTACGTATCTTTCTGTTGATTCAATAAATTCGGTTAACCGTACAAGCGCCAAATTCCTAGTCAGGTATGATAGTTATTCAGTTGGCTTTCATCCAGCAGCGCAAGTTGCTATATTTGTTAGACAATATGATTGCATTTGGTAGTTAGATCGATTTGCTTCAGCTAAAGTTCTCTTGAAGTTTCGTGTTTTTTGGCATGTTCAACTGTCTATGTGGTAGCTCATCTGCATATTACTGATCATTTATGATCATAATAACTTGTCAATATACTATAGAACAATATTTGCGTACCCTGGCAATTGAACTTTCATTGTGTGATTCGACTTTTTTTTATTCATATATATTTCAAAAATTATACCCCAGCCACATCCCAAATATTAGGTTGATTCATAGCTAGTTATGTAGTGTTGTACTCTTAAATAGTCAATATCTTGCACATAATGATTTTGGAAGTAATGCTTTTCCACTGGACATCCCCCTCCCCCCCCCCCCCCCCCAACCCAAAAGTTTCTAATGTGTACATTCATCAAGGAATACTACAGGCCTTCGTCTTGACAGAGAAAAATGTCCCTCTAGCCAGATTGCTTTGGTTCCATGAAAACTATATTTGCTCCATTGAACTTTGAATTGATCTGATTGTTTCTTCTTGTCACCTATTTTTCCTTTTGTAGTATGAAAGAAGTCCTAATTTCTTTCTCCTTGTCACCTTTTTTCAGAAATGTTCACACTAGTGTTCTCTAGTTTATCTTTAAAATGAGTTTGAAACATTAAAATCATATCTATACTACTGGTTGATCAGGGTATGTATTCCATTTGTGATGAACTTTTTAATTTCTTTAAAGGTGTCAGAGTGGGGGGAAATGTGTATGTGCCATGCAGAGAGAAGACTACTAGCTAATGCATTGCTTGATAATAGGAATGAGTGGTTTGTTCTAGTTTCTGAATCATGCTTCCCACTCTACAATTTCAGCCTTATGTATCAATACATATTAATATTTATGTTTGATAAAATCTCTAGTACATATTCCTATTATTGCTCTATCTATGCAGGTACATATAGAGCCGGGGGTCTCACTAACTCTCTATCCCTTGGGATGGAGGTATTGTTTGCCTGACTCTCACCCTCCCAGACCCTAGCGATAGCTTTTGATGTCGTTGAGATATACTGGGTATGATTGTTGTTGTTGTTTTTGCATCAACAACAACATTATCTCATTGCCTTAGAGGCTTCCGCCTATGGCGGAGTATGAGGGGTCGGATATACGCAACCATACACATGCACTATAAACACACAGAGGTTGTTTCCTGATTAACCCATAGTGATGCGTCAAGCTGCGTCGATCAACTGATACTTCTATTTTGTTTTATTTCATCATATTCTTAAGTCAAGAAAAAGTGTGTCTTTGACTCCATTGGATGATCCTGGCCCATATGACAGAAGTAGTTATGGTGAGTACATGGGACCAGAGGTCAACACCAGCCAGAGGCGTAAAGCTTCACAGTGGTTTGACAGTAACAGAAAGCTTGCTTTTTACATACTGGAAGACACAATTCTATCCAAAATTTGACACATTTTGTAAACCACATTGCTATGTGGATGAGCATTATTTCCCTAACTCATCATCATCATCCGTATCTAGTATATTCCAATGACAGCAAGCTATCGTTAGAGTCTGGAGAGGGTAAGTGGTAGGCAGACAATACCTCCGTCCTAAGGGATAGAGAGTTTGCTTCCAGTGAGACCAGCATTATTTCCCAACTATGCTGAAAAATCAAGCAGCCACTCTATTAGCTAACAGAAGTGTCACTTGGGTAGACTGGTCACAAGGAGGAGCGCATCCTGCTACATTTGGACAAGCAGACATTACAGAGCAGTTCATGAGGAGAATTCTTGAAAACAACACCTGCATATACAGTGACACGCCCATCTCAATTTGTTATCTGTTTGCAAGAAAATTTGCTCCTAATGCATTATAGAATTTAGCTGCTCTTATTAGCACCAAAGTATCTGGGTTTTTGACAGGTAAAACTTCTGTGCCATGTCCAATCGTCATCCTTCCCATGAAAGTGGCATAATGTGTGCTTTAGACAGAGAGTTCCTCTTTCTTTTTCTGAGGTAGCTGAAGCTATACGAAGATGGCGGCTGAATGGTTCTTAAAATTTTGGTAGATCATCATATTAATCATGAGGCCGGATTGTGGAGTTTAATTCAATCTAAATGGATTGCCCTTTAATCTGTTGTAGTCTTGTAGATAATTTTGCTGGGTGTACATGCATTGTTGTATGTTGGCTGCAGTTCTTATATCGTGAAGTAGCAGTTGATCGACACAACTTGATGTGATTTTCATTATGTGTTATCGAGAAACAGCCTCTGTGTATTTCTAACACATGTGTGGTTACGTACATCTGACCTCCTCATATCCTGCCATAGGCAGCTACAATGGGGTAAGGTGGTGGTTGTTGTACACGTGCATTGCTGTAGCTTGTGTCCATAATTCTTATACATTCATTTTTCTTCTCCACTGATTTATCTAAATTTTGAGCTATTTTTGTTTTTTTTCCCTTTCTTATTACATGTGGCTCATTGTAGCTGGACTAACCAGCTTGTGAACAAATAGCCTTCCTCTATGATCTATGAGGACGGTTGTGTTTTATTACGCATCAAAATAGGTATACACAGAGTCATTTTCTGATATACATCAAAATTGACGATGCAGATAAATAAAGGAGATCTAGATAATAAGATTCTCATATGATCTTCAAGGGCTACATAGAATTGAGTCCTCCATTAAAATGCCAGTATTGGGACAAATACAAGGAGAAACTAAGCAAATCAATCAACTTTAGGTAACATACATACATATATATATATATATATATATATATATATGCTTCTGAGTTGTATTTAGACAATAGTATTTACATCAACCAAGCATGCATTTACAATGATGATACCTAGCCATGCCAAGAAGGTTTTGCTATCACCCATAAGACTTATTGACATATTATACCTTGCCTAACGTCATGCACTAAAGCCCTTGTCTAGAGAAGACCAAATATTAGTTGGCACGTTAAGACAAGCTTGTCCCGCTGCCACAGCCATTTGATCCCTCTGGATTCCAGCATTGCACATATTAGCGACAGATCGCATGTGCTTCATTCCATACTGAGATAAAGATCCGCAATGGGTCTCAAATGTCCTGACCTGAGCAAAACATGGTCCAAAAAATCAGACAAAAATGATTAAACGTCAAAGGAAAAATCCAAGAATAATAAGGTTCCTAGGATATCTTTCATTTGAGTATAATTGCTATGGAGATATCAAACAACTTCAAATATATGAGCCAAATGTTTACCAGGGATCTTAAGCAGTCCCAGTCATCAACAAGTGGCTGCCCAGCTGGCCTGACAGTGTTCAATATTTCATTACTTTTCTCAATTCCAAAGAGAAGTCTCCCAACCATTTGAATATTATTGTCCAACTGCATTCTATGAGACATTGCTTCTAAAAATTGTTTCTGAGCTTCAACTTTCCTGACAGAGCCCTCGGGAGCTTTGCGGTACTGCCATTAACATGAGAAATGATTAAATGCAACGTTTACATTGGCAGGAGGAATCATGCAACAAATACGGTAAGCCCTTTTCTGCTAGAAAGGCACAAGGTTGATACCTACAATGCTCAAAGCAGACTATCACCCCTAGCCTTAGCAACCAAATCCCCCCCCCCCCCCCCCAACATAGACATTAAAGATACATTTCCTTGTATGATGAATCATATAAAATGCACTCTTATCGCTATCTTCAGAGCCAGGTTGAAGAAACAAACCAACAACAGATGCTAAAGGCACCCCAAAAATCAATCACTTAACCAAAATCAACTTTAATAATTTATCAAGTCCTTGAAATGAATTAAGCATTCATAAAATTGTTATTATATGTACTTCTACACAATTTAACCAGAGGTTTACAGCCAGGGGAAAACTCAAGCCTTCATAATTTACATCATGACAAAAAGCAACGTGGATCAACTACTGAATTATTACCTTGTCCCAAAAATGCAAAAGATCAGCGTCACGCTGGTTGACAGCTTTGCTAGAATGACGCAGGGAATTGGAATCAATAAACGTAAAATTATCATTTGCTGGGTTGGTCCCCATGTACTGGAAGAGATTATCTCTACTAAGTTTCAAGTCTCCATACTGCATTACATGGGAGCCGTAAGCTGAATTTCCACTTGCAGTGCGCTCCTTAACCTGCAAACGTAATATTGAAATTGTGGAAATTATTTTTACCAGACTATCACAACACCCCATCTTTCATTATTTTATACATACTCAAACGCTACTAAAAAATCTTACAATGTGATATTGTTGGCTCAAAGACTCTGTCCGCAAATTATGTACCTCACTGTCAAAATTCAAAATAAATAATTATATGCAGAAAACCTGAAGTTATCACTTCCAAGTTATCTTCCATAATCCTTCAACATAACAAAATATTCAAGATTCATAACAATTCACTAAGGCGGCAAAAATGCATATCTTCCCTATCAAGATATATATACACACACACGCGCGCACGCACACACACACATACATACATACATATGTGTGTGTGTGTGTGTGTGTGTATGTATATGCAGGTGTGGATATATGTCTGTACGAAATGATCATTCATTTATGCAGCAAGTGTAACAATGAAATTCCAATCAACCATACCTGTCCTCCATCCAAGCAACACTGTACAAATCACCCAAACAAGTTTCATATTCTTCTGGGGGACTAGGATACTCTCCAGGACAATAGGTTCCCCAGCTACTTTCTTCTGCATTTGACGCCGTGGTAACATAAATATTTAGACCTTCAGGCAGAAGACCCTCAAATATGCTTCCAGATTCACAAGCCTCCAAATAGAAAACCTAGATATAGTGAACATTGACCATAGAACTTCAGATGTCAGTCTTACAAGTGTTGAAACTTAGTGTGTAATTGAAGAAAGGAGGCTCAAAAACAGTACCAAGCTTTTATATGTTCCAGAAACATGTTTATGTTTCAAAACATTAATTAAATCATTTGCATAGAGGTACGGGCCTGAAGGCATGCCTGACATATCAGAAACACAACATATTAGTTCATTATACCAAAGTAGCTTATGCATTTAGGACATCTAAATACCAAACGGCCGATGTAAGAAATTTCACACCACTCTAATGCTCTATCAACTTACAAAAACAAAAATAAGAAGATACATTACGCCGACTGGCCTCTTGCATCAGAAAGGCAACATAATCAACTTTCATTATTAGAAAAAAAAAAACAATAGTAGTAGTTTTTTTTAACAATAGTAGTTGTTGTAGTAGAATTAACAAAGATGGCATTAGTAATAACAACACCAACAATAACAACAACAACAATTATACCCAATATATCCCAACGACAGCAAAAGATATCGCTAGGATCTGGGGAGGGTGAGAGACATGTAAACAATAATAACAACTATAATAGTTATATTACTGTTATAGAAAATTAGCAATAAAAGGTTCCCACAAACACCTGCTAAATGAAGGAAAATATAAATAAAAGAGCCAAACTATAGCGACAATAACTAAAGTACTAAACCAACAATGGCATTTGGTGGTTTGATAATTTTATAAGACACATCCAACATGGCCAAAATTTCTTCATTAGCATAAAATCAGAACCACCATCTACAGAAATATTTGAGAACTGAAGTGTATCTAGAAAACAGTTTCCTCGGCCACTAGGCAACGGCTAGATTCATCTACAATCACTGGAATAGTGATGTTTATACTATTCTAACTGTGTATTCATGTATATGTCTATAATATGTGTCTATATGTGTACTTACAAGTGTATTCTACTGTATAAAGTGTGTACTATACAATGTATTTCTACACCATGTTTAATTTGTTTCAGCTTAGCTCTTCCCGAAAGTATAACATGTCAGCTCCTCCAAGTAGAACAAACACAATGCAGAGACATCGTTGAAGGAAAAAATCTTAACTATATTTAGAAACTCACAACAAAAAGCTCTCATTCGACATCCATAAATCATCAAGTTGAGGCATTGATTCTAGCATACTTGCATAACAGTATCAGGTAACATTATGTTACTATTGTTGCCAAAACATATAAGACACTAGGAGTAGCCCAAGATAAGTAAACTAATGTAACTTTAACTTTGTACTAACCAAGCACTCCGGGTCCACCATGATCTGTGTAGTAAACAAATATATGATCATTTGGACCACTGTCTACAACCTTCCCACTTCCCCCGGTAAGGGCTGTCTTGTTACCCAGGATAGCAGCATAAAAGTTGTTAGCATTGACATCCTTGCCGGTGTAGTCCTGCCATATAAGGGTGAGTGTATGTGGTGAGCAAAACTTTCTATTCCAAGTATTAGTAACTTTTTCACCCAACGAAAGAATTGTACCTTGGGAACTCCATTATAAACATCACTGCCATGAGGACTATTTATGATAACTCCTGGTCTAGGATTCTCTTCATTATAAGCGATGTCATCATACATGAAGACGATGATATTTTCTTCTTTCAAACCACCTCTCCTAAGGATTTGGTATGCATGACAGACGTCGGCCTAACCAAATAAAATAATCAACCAATCAGAATCAAGTGGCCAACAACATAACGAAAATCAAATTTCTGCTGAATTTATTGAGAAAAAAAGTACAATAGCAACTCAAACTATCTGGAACCTTCCTTTTTTCTCTAATTATTCTGCTACCTGAGCTTTGCGATTATTATAAAAGCTTCTGAATTTCATCCTACTTCTCTAACGTAAGATAAGAGAGCAAAATCCAGATGAAATTGTTAGTTTCTTATTTAGGAAAGTATATCAAACAAATTGCTGCTTAAAAATGATCACCAACAGAAACAATTTAGAATACCTGATGCCGGTAATTCCAGTAACCATTCGATCCGGCAAGGAGAACGGCCCAACGAGTGCCGACAGAGTCAACGCTATCGCCATCGCCATCGCCGACGCTCTCCTTTGGATAAAAGAAATCGGATACTTCCGACGGCAATTTCAAATAGTTTCTAGCCTCTGCAACGGCAAGGATAGAGAGAGCAAGGAGGAGCACCACTCCGGCAGAATATCGAACCATTATTTTGGAGTTTCCGATGGTGGAAAAGGAATCTTGGTATTTAAGGAAGCATTAGCTATACAGAGTAGGAATCTATTTCTATGGCTAGCGATACGTTCTTCATGGGTCTCACTGAAAACGAAATTGACGTAAGACCTTGGATATTTTTCTTTTCATCGTCTGTTTGAAGAGTTCTAGTTATTAACGAAATAGATATTTATTAATCAATAATATTAAAAATAATTGATAAATATTGATGAATAGGTAAAACGTAAAGCCAAATCTTTCTGTATTACTGTGTTTTTCATAGTTTGACATATTGAAATTCAGTAATTTTATCAACTAATGACCCAATAAAATGATGACAAATAAACTTTATCTAAGGGGTGATTGGCCAAAACAAGGGATACATAAATATTCTACATATTTTATTGGTCATTGATCAACTAATCATACTTAATCATTGAACATTTTAAAATTTGTGATTGAAATTTGGAGGTTTGCTTTTACATTTTGGTAGGTCCCACCAAAAGGAAATTTGGACAAAGAAAAAGTGTAGAGAAAAAATAAAAGCGAAACGAAAAATAAACTTAAAGAAACGAATACTCAAAAAACAAAACAAAAAAATCTTAATTTATTTTCTCTCTTATACTTTTATCATATAAAATTATATACAAAATAATAACACTATTTATAATGATTAATTATATCATATTAAAGATCTCGCTACTAAATTTAAAACAAATATAATATTAAATATTTTATATATCATAAATTAACAAATTATCATATAAATAATTTTCAATCAGATACTTCAAATCTTCTGACATCAAACAATGCCTTCAAACAACTGTTTTTACAAACAACATACAATATCCGAAAACCTTAATCAAGCAGCACCCAGAAAAAACTGGGCATGAATATGAGTTTTTATTTTTGATACTCACAAATAATAACGATTGGAGCAGTAGTCATAGTCGTGATTCCGTGAAGGATGTTCCCACTGGGGCACTAAGACAAAAGCAAATAATGTAGGTAATAGTATTATACAATCTGCCCTATTGGCATAGTTCAGTTGGTATTCGTGTTGGAATTTGCTTCAAGAGGCCAAGAGTTCTAATCAAGGGACACGCACTGTTATGTCCCGCACCCTCCGTAGGGTAATTAAAAGGCAAAGAAAGATTATTTTTTTTTTACGGAAATTAATGACGGTCAACGAAAATTAATTAGACATTAATATGAGGATTAATTAGAAAATTAATGAGGAGATTTAATATTAGAGTTTAATTATATTTAATTTAGAATTAAATAATTAAGGATTTATCTTTTAAGATAAATTAATAATAGATATAATTTAGAAACACCAAACTTTTCCCCTTTCCATATAAAAACTGACAGAACGTCAGTTTTCTCATTACGCAGAGAAAACCGACGCTCTCTTCATCCCGTAGGCGACATTGGCATTCACAAACCCTAGGCAAGGATTTCTTCAAGATCCATCCTTCAATCTTCATCCGATCTTCCATCCGTTCTCTAGTAATCAAAGGCAAGTAATCTACTTATAAGTTCCTACGATTTGTGAAAGAAAACTGGCCTATTTTGTTATCAAATTGGATCACCATGCAGTAGTTTCTTTATGTGAATCTATGTGTGTTCTTTATGCGTTTTGGTTTTGAGATTTGGCCACCGTATATTGAAATCCTTCGTTGTTGTTGTGGATTACTTGAAATCTTGCAAATCCCAATCCCTTGAACCCTCTCTTTACTGCTATTTTCGGTTGAGGGGAAAAAGGGAGAGAAAGATAGGATCTTCGGGTGGTTTCGGTGGATGATTTGAGTGTAGGCTTGAATCTGCGATTGATATGTGCGTAGTGTTTGATTGGTAGTTTAGGCATGAGATTGTAGCAGGGAATAGGCTTGGATTAATTGGTGTGAAGTTTGGGATCGATTGGAGTTGTGTTTCTGCAGTTTCTGCAGAAATAGCAAAATTTTTTTTCTGGAATCGTGGACATCGATCGATCGATGTGAGGGGATGAAGTACATCGATCGATCGATGTAGGGTGAGGCTGAGAGATCGATGTCCTCTGATGGACATCGATCGATCGATGTAGGAGAGGCTGAGAGATCGATGTCCTCTGATGGACATCGATCGATCGATGTAGGGTGAGGCTGAGAGATCGATGTCCATCAGTGGACATCGATCGATCGATGTAGGAAGAGCTGAGAGATCGATGTTCTCTGATGGACATCGATCGATCGATGTGAGGGTATGATGTCACATCGATCGATCGATGTGAGGGGATGATGTGCATCAGTTTTGTGAAAAGATAGAAGAAGAAAGAGGGAAGTTCGGTGAGTCTTTGGGTGACCTTAGAGACTTCTTAAGACCTGATTAAAGGTAGTCTAAGTCTCGGGAACATGGCTTAGGATGGTGAATCAACTTGGGAAGTTCGAAAGGGGTTTTCGAATCGCATTTCAATGAGAACGACTTAGGAGGGTTAGGAGATGAACGTACGAGGTGTTCAACGAAGAATGGTTAGGGATACTTGCCTTAGGGTGTGAACCTTAGAGTCAAGACTAAGTGTGGACGAAATGGTTGAAGCCTAAGTTATGATGGGTAAGTCAGTGAAAGCTTGTGTGTTGCTTGTACTTGCGCATGTGTACATGAACTACTTATGTGAATTGCATACGAGAATGAGAATTGAGAATGAAACAAGGAGTCTTGCATCATGGCACTTGCATTTGCATATTGATTTGAGAAGAAAGGTGCTTCGGCACAGATTTGCGAAGGTGACCTGCAATGTTAACCGGGATGGAAATTTAAGCCGGGGTGCATTGTAGGGCACAAAAGACTGTAACGTAAACCGGGATGGAAATATAAGCCGGGGCGCGTTACAGGGTATAAAGTTGTCTGTAATGCTAATCGGGATGGAAATATAAGCCGAGGTGCATTACAGGGTATAAAGTTGGCTGTAACGTAAACCGGGATGGAAATATAAGCCGGGGCGCGTTACAGGGTATAAAGTTATGTGAAGTGACCGGACATTGTGACATGCACTGCACTGTTTTAAAAGAGAAAGCGTTCATGCATATATGAATGTGTAGTGTAGTGCATATTTTGACATGCATCACGAGAGTCAATGTGGTGTGAATATGAGTGTTATCTGATTTGCGATGCGTTGTTACTTACGTGCAAACTGTTGTACTTGCTCTGTTGCGTTATTTGGTTATATATTTGAAAGTTACAAGACATGTGCCCCACCATTCCCTTGAATTATATATTACTCATGTCTTGCCATGTGTTGATCCCGTATGTCTTATAAGCGGGTTACTTGCTAGCGTTTTTCGCTAAGGGTACTGCCTTTGTGTTACAGGAGAACCTGAGTATGACATGATTTTCATTGAGGACGACGGCGAGTGGGCAGAATGGGATGTTTAGACCTGATGAAGAGAATTGATTAGACAGTTTCTGTTATTTTTATTTCTTAACTCTTTTGGAGATTTAGATGGCTACGACCATACACAGTTCTTTTGGTATTCACATTGTCGGTTGACGTACTGTATTGATGATTTAGATTACCGAGATATGTTTCCGCGCTTATTTCTCTTACGTCATCGATGATGTGTATTCGAGAGATGAGACGTCTTGTAGTCTTCTCAGTAAGCTACGACGGGTGAACCGATTCGGGTTCCGCTGTCCGGGTCGGGGCGCTACACGCACAGTGTGGGTGTTCCTCTACTGCTAGGCCAAAGAGGCCTGGTTTGTGGGGGACACCTTATGTAGATAACTGCGTAAGATCTCACCCAACCTAGGAGGATGCTGAACATGTTCTTTGGGGCTAGGACGGTGAGAACCTCCGGAGTAAGGGATTTCACCTTTTGCTCCAAGTATTAAACAATGTACAAGTGCATCTTCATTTAGCTTTAAAAGCCTCCACACCTAACTTGATCTCGTTTAGCAATATGTATACGTAATTGATTATATACATATATATTATTTGAACAAAAATATATATATAGATTGATTTTACTTTTAAGAGGTTTGGATTTATGAAGGTGAGTGACAAATCCTGTCCGAACACGTGTAGTTGCTCTGTCCTCGTTAAAATGGACAATGGACGTGAAAATGACTTTTTCCCAACATTTTGTCTAGACTACTATATAGACCCTTTTTTTGACCTTGTCCTTTAAAGATCTTTTTTTTTTATGATGAAAGCCCTTTAAAGTTTAATAAACCTGATCGAGTAAAAATACTAAGATTCTCTCAAAATACCATGGACAAACCACGTTTCTGTTAAAATCGTAGTGTGTCACCCCAAAATAAAACTATCTTAATTTCTCACACATAAATGGTTTCTCCAATTATTCATCTTTCAGCACTTGTGCCTTGAACGCAAAATTAAAGATCGTACAAATTTCACGGTACGAGAACTTTTCAAAGGAGCATGATATCTCTGAACAACGTAAAACCTCTCACAAACATCTTACCGACATTAGAACTTAAAACCACAAAACAAAGAATGGATAAATTCAATTTCTCTTGGAGAAGACCATTCCCTGGCCTAGGACACACTGTCTCAGCCCCAAAGAACATTGTCAAGGATACAAATCAGGAGTCCAACAGCCTCTTGGATGAAGAACATTGTCAAGGATACAAATCAGGAGTCCAACAGCCTCTTGGGTGAAGACTCGTGCGAAAAATCGAATTTCTCCCATCTATGCCCGAAATCAAATTAGCATGAAGGCCATGACACCCATAACACAGGATTATTCAAACAAGCAACCACCCACAGACAGTAATTATAAATGGTACATACTCGTATATCCAAAATTTTGAAATAGGTAAGCAACAAAGAACAATTGGTAGCAAGGGTACACCATTCTAATTACCAAACAAAAACGTCACAGCACGATCAAAACACAATCAGGATGGCCACTTAGTATCCATCAACTTGGAGGAGACGCTTTTGCAGTCCCGCTTGGTGGGCCAGCCTGAGATGCTGGAGTTGAATCATAAGCTCCCTGCACATTGCCACCTGAACTCCCATCTGAAGCAGTGTAAGCAGGAGGCGCATAGCCACCTCCATAAGCGGTGTTGTAAGCCCCATATGATTGACCTGCAGGTGACGCTCCGTAAAATGCGGCACCATAACCTGGCTGAGCAGAAGGTGGTCCATATCCAGTTGATGGGGGTCGCTGGACAGCAGAATCTGGTTGGGCATAACCAGATTGTGGAGGATAACCAGGCTGGCCATATCCTCCCTGGGCACTAGTAGGCGACTGCTGGGGCTGCCCATAAGCTGGCTGATTGCTAGGAGGCTTCTGAACCTGAGGCATTCCGTAGCTTTGACTATAGCCGGCAGGTGGCTGACTCCCATAACCACCTTGGGCAGGCTGGGGCAACCCATACCCAGGCCCTTGTGGCGGGTAACCAGGTTTGGGGCTAGGCTGCTGGGTTGCAGTATAACTTTGCTGAGCTGCAGATGAATGGGCAGGGGGAACTTGGCTATCGTCACCCTGGGTTCCATTCGAAGGTGGATGACTCTCAGATGTTGGGTTGGACGGATTAGCGTACCCACCAGATGAGTAATAACTTTGCTGCTGATCGTACCCAGGAACAGAATTTGGTGGGGTGGCACCATACCCAGACTGCGGAGTAGGTGCAGTATATCCACCATAACCATCATGCTGATAACCTTGCCCTTGATTGTAACCAGAAGCTGGTGGCTGACCGTAAGCATATGCACTACCATCAGCAGGGCTACCTTGACCCCCAGCTGGCTGCTGCTGTGGTGGTGGTGCCTGCTGACTGTAATAGTCATATCCACCTCCCTGAGCAGACAGTTGATTGGGAGGAGCAGTGGTCTGATCCCACCCAGATGCATATCCACCAGAAGAAGGTTGTGGGGGATAACCAGGGTAAGATGGTTGATTACCGTTATACTGCGGAGCAGAACCAGGATACGCTCCAGGAGGAGGGTAACCATAACCAGGCTGCTGCATAGGCGCGCCAGGAGGCGGAGCCCAACTTGCTTGAGGTCGAGCTTGGTAACCTTGCTGAGAATAACCTCCAGACATTGATTGGTTTCTCTGACGATTCTGCAACAATATATTATCTTATATGAACCATAAACTAAATAGCCTAGTTATGATACAGAGACCGAAAATGAAAACAGGCATAAATTCACACAATAATGAACATATACAAATCAGCAGAAACAAGAAGCGCACTGAATCCAAATATAGGCTTTTACACACCAATATATCAGATTGTAGAGCATATATTCATTAAGAAAAGATAAAACGCCGACATACCGTACATGTGGGCTGGAACTATTGAAATGCTCCCGCAGAAGCCCATCCTCTCCCCATTCGAGGTAAATAGTCCAAAAGGGAATTCAAAACAACAAAATATCTAAAAATAAACATGAAACTAACGTGCACCTAGTGCACTTGTATGAACTCAAGCACTTAATGGGAACCATATATGCATTAGTACCCCAGCTGCAAGCAGATACCAAATAAGAAGTAACCTGATCCCTTTAATCTCCACCAACATTCATCTCCAGCGTACAAGTACACTTATCAGAAAAGTTAAGAACCATACCAGAACAAGGCTGAGGAAACACCAAGACTAAATTGTCTCAGGTTAGTGTTATCATAGTGCAAAACCCACTAATCCTACAACAGTTCCCAGCAAAAAGGATCAGTAATTAAAGACAAAATGGACCATTGTACTATAGGAATGCCAAGTAGCCACAAGTATATACTATAAAATTAAACTGAATAAAACCAGAATGCATCATCTTAGATATCTTCAGTAGAACAAAAACCTTTGGAATGGAAGTACCACCTCATTAAACAGGCTGACCAGACACCTGCCTCACAAAAACTGGATATCCAGATATCAAGAAGATAAAATGTAAAATTGATGTTGTATATCTTACTTTCCATTGCCACTATATCCACAATATGAAACCTACAGAGGAAACTCTCAGGCGATGTATCCTAAAAACATATCCCTACAACTCATCCCAGTCTGTCCGCAGGGTAAAAGCTGCATAAAATATAGAAACTGGAGAAGAGTAACTACACCTCACAAATTCTCAGGAGATATTATGTGAAGTACCCTACTTTTGACCATTCTAGAACTGAGAAATCTGTGTACATGTGTCTTTGCATCTTGAATTCTCCAACCTGCACTTAATCCAGCTCTAACACAAGGCCAGCAGTGCCGATACTCTTAAATAAATGCGAAGGCAGTACACAGACAAGCAAAAAAAATACAAATAAGAGGGGGGAAAAGCAATAATGATGGAACAACCAAACAAATTCAAAAACAAAAACCGTAGGCCAAAAGCAAACAGTAAAATAACAGCAGCACCTCAATAGTCAATTAAAAAAAAATAGAAAGACATAACCTTTCCAATGGATAATTAATAAACTAAGAAAACATAAGAGTACCAGCCTAGACAAGAAAGTACGATATCTATTAATAATTTAAATTCCATAGACATCAAAAATGAGCAAAACTACCCAAACATGTTTTCTGAAACTTTTCTAATTTTCTGACTTACACGGCAACCCCTATGGATTATCAAGAAAATGTACCGAACAGAGGAAAGGAGATACAAGGCTAAATCATGATAGAGACAAACCGAATGTTCTCAACCCAAAAGCAGATAAAACAATGAACAGCTATGTGTCTGACTGATAAACTAGGGCTCCCTCTCTCTCTCTCTCTCTCTCTCTCTCTCTCTCTCTCTCTCTCTCTCTCTCTCTCTCTCTCTCTCTCTCTCTCTCTCTGCGCCACAAAGTAGAAAGATGCTGCATCTTAAGAGATTGAACCCAAGACCTCTTGATCTTGGGGTCTCAACCTTAACCATTGAGTCAAGGCATCATTGACAAGATACAAAGTTACAAACGGTGCTTATCTACCCATTGACACATGATTAACGAATAGGCTACATATACATAACATATACATTCAAATATTCTCTCATATCCAACAAAAAATTCCAGACTCATGGTCCAGAATATTACATGTCACCAAAATATACCTCCATGGTGACTTCAAAAATCAATTGTTTTGCAGTTTCAATTTGTTCACTTGTGCCCTCAATTTGCACCGTCCGTTCAGTTGATGTGTCACCAGGGGGCAAATGCAGAGGTATCACCTGAAACAGTATGATAGCACACCAACCGTTAGGCTAACTTAACGTCGTGTGCATCGCACCATATTACAAAATAAAGCAAATTGAGATCCTGTTAACTACCAGATGAGAAAGAAGGCTGCTAACAGTAAGTAATTGATAACATAACCCAAAAGGGGGAAGCATACCTGAATTCGAGCACCTGATCTGGCTTGCATATTTTTTATGGTTTCACCTCCTTTCCCAATAACAAGTCCAACCTACAACCAAATTAAAACACCTTGAAAGACTATAAAGGAGGCCCCTGCTGGAATACTTGTACCTTCACTGTATGTAGCAGAATTTACCTTGTTATTTGCAACTTTCATAACAAACTGCTCAGCTCCACTTTGTTGCCCGGTCACCCTTCTATTGACAGTGCCAGAACCACCAGAATCAGCCTGTATAGGAAAACACAAATATACCCTTAAGTAATGATAATAACAGATAAATAAACGTATACTAGACACAGGTTGTCAGCTGATCTGTCAGAAGTAGATACACATTATGTGGAACTAAACCAGACAATTATCAGTCAAGTTGATGACTCGCATGATTTTGACATGAACAAATGTTAACAAGTTGATTCTCGTATTTCACACTCTTTATCAATGCTAAAGTAAGCCATTCAGCATTTCATAATGGTACCTCAGCAAGAACTTCATTGATTAACTGCTCAGCTCTCACAATCTGGTCAGAAGTACCCATGAGCTCAACTTCTCTTGTATAAGAATTAGGGTCTGAGTCCATGTCTCTTGTAACCTGAATCTTTGCACCAGACTGGAGCTGAAGATACTTGATAGTTTCTCCACCTTTACCAATAATCACCCCAACCCTTCCATTTGGTACCTCAATTTTTTTGCTACTGCTAGAGTACCCATATGAACCAGCCGCTGGAGGAAGAACACTTTGAGTCACAGGCTTCTGAACAAAACCTGCGTTCAAGTCATATCCCAACAAATTAGAAGACAGCACACAAGAAAATCAATGAATCACCCAAAAAATATTGATGCATGTACTTCAGCAGATAATTACGCTTCCACAGAGGCACCTTTACTAAAAGGTGAGAGTTCTTTTGGACAAAGACAATTGTATATTATGAAACTAGAGATATACAAAGGCGAAACCCAGAAAGTCGGTAGAGATACATATATATGCACTATTTCTATACTGAATCATTGTTTAATCCCTGATAATTCTACCATATGTGTCGTTGTTCCAGATACAAGAAACTTGATAAGTTGGCATCGGTTTTGAATACGCCCGTGCAGAGACTATAAGGCTAACAAAATAAAAGAATATTCCCGTGGAAAATAGTAATGCATAATTGCATAATGAAAGACCTCTGAAAGAAAACAACAGTGTAACAAATTCTTTGACGAACTCGGTATTCAATAATGACAAGAACAGAAGACCACTCAAGCACAACACATGTCGCAAGCCAATCGGAAAGAGGGAGCAGATGTGGGGAAAAAACCTTCATTCTCATAGTCACTACTATCCGCCCTGGGCCGCTTAATAGACTCAGCAGCGTTGTTGAACAGCCGAGCAGCAATCTCCTGTGCCTTCTGCTTAGCAAGCTGGATTTCATCCATGGGTGGGGGCGCACTGTTATAGGAGGGAGCCTGCTGGCCTGCAGGAGAGGAATCAGAGGGCGACAGAGAGGAATAGATGGGAGCGGAAAACCCCGTCGGCCTCCTGGACGGCTCCGTTTGGGTGTCTTCGTACTTCCGCTTGTTGGCGGAAGCGTCCGATGCGTAGTGCGAATCCTCCGCCATCGTCGGCTGAGTGGATTCCGAGTGAAGGTCGAGGGCTAAAGGGGCCGGGATCAGAAATTAGAACCCTAGGAAATGCGGGGGTTAGGGGCCAGCTCACTTTATACATTATGTATATATATATATATATATATATATATATATATATATATATATATATATATATATATATATTATATGCATGTGTATGTATATATATCTATGTATATGCATGTGGATGTATATGTATATATGTATATGTGTATATGTATATGTGTATGTATATATATCTATGTATATGCATGTCGATGTATATGTATATATGTATATGTGTATATGTATATGTTGCATATAGTACACATGCATATAATATATATATATATATATGTATATATATATGTATGGAAAGTTACATTTTCGTTCCATATGGTTAAAACGAATCTACATGAACCCCTCTAATTTAAATTTTGACATTTTACCATGTGTTTCTTGTCTAAAGTGAAAGTGCCATCTTTATATAATTCTGTAGGAAAATGGCCAAATAAATGGGAATTTTATCTCATTACACAAATGTAAGAGACGTAAAAGTTGTTATATAAATTAAGTGGTCTTTCTGTACAACAACAATGTTATCATCATTGCTTTAGAGGCCCCCGCTAACATGGGAGTCGGATTTACGCAACCATATTCATGTATTAGAAACATACAGATGTTGTTTCTCGATGACCAATAATGAAAATTACGTCAATCTGTGTCGATCAACTGCTATTTCACAATATAATAAGCGCAACCAATTTAGTTATTCATTTTGCTTTATTCCATTATATTCCAAAGTCAATAAAGAGTTTGTTTTTGAACCCATTAGAAATTAAATGGTCTTTCTGTAAATTTGTTAAATCACACGGGATAAGATGTATTGTATGTACTCTCGCACGCGCACACGTGTGTATATATATTAAGTAGTCTTTCCGTAAATTTGTTATATCACATGGGAACAAAGGCAATAAAGGTAATAATCTCGTATGTACTCACACCTATACGTACATACATATGTATCATGTATGTATGTGAGTGTGTTGTGGATGCGTGTGCATATATAACACATTTGTCTTTGTATTTGGTGATTATAGTCAAATTTGATTTGTATAATGTTTGTTTTCATCGATTCCAATCATTTGATCGAATAAAATTATTATAAAAATCAGTGTGCTCTTTAATTTAAATTCTGAGAATGCTTTCTACATTTCTGTTGGTTTATTGTGTTAGATAAGATATAGAAATAAAAGCATTCTACCAATATACACAATCGTACATAAAATTTTGAAGTGAAGTTGTTTTAGAATTGAAGTCCCGGTGGTGATAGATTCTGTCTCATTGTATGCTATTTCTAAAAGTCACCTAATATGGTCACCTAATATGGTCACATCAATCAGTCATATCTAATATATCTCAACAACAGCAAAAAAAAAAAGCCATTGCTAGAGTCTGGAGAGGATGAGAGACATACAAACGATACCTTTATTTCAAAAGATAGAGAGTTTGCTTCCGGATAATAACGTCACATCATATATGGTAATTTGAGCAGGAAAAAACACTTATGCGACTATAAGTGAGATAACAGATAACATGTTTCTAAGGCTAAAACCCATGTGTAGGGCTGTAAATGAACCAAGCCGTTCATTTGTTCGGCTCGTTTGGCTCGGGCTCGGGCTCGAGTTCGGCTCGGATAAAAGGTTCATGAACAGAGCTTGAACACCCTTTTTAGTTCGAGCTCGGTAAGTGGCACCGTTCGTTTAAGGTGTTCGGCTCGTAAATGTTGTTCGTTAAGTTAAACGAACCAAGCTTGAACAAGTAAATATGTCCGTTTAAATAAACAAACAAGCTCGGCTCGTTCGCTAAGTTAAATGAACAGAGCTTGAACAACACAATGCTCGGCTCGTTCGGCTCGTTTACAGCCCTACCCATGTGGAGCTGGTTTTGTATGTCGAACGTGTATAGGATAGAAGAAAAGTGAATGTATATGATATAAAAGATTATCATAAATCTCTTTATATTCCCTTAATATATATAATGGCTGTAAAACTCGGACGTTTTCCCGGGAGATGTATACAGAATAACACAACAACAACAAAATTACCTCATTGCTTTAGCGGTTCATGCCTATGACGGGGTATGAAAGTCGGATGTACGAAAATATATCCATGTGGTAGAAACACACAAAACTTGTTTTTCGATGATCCATAATGAAAATTGCGTCAAGCTGTTGACCAACTGCTACTTCACAATATAAGAGGTGCAACCAATTTGTTGAGTCATTTTGCTTTATTCAGTCATATTCCAATGTCATGGAAATGTGTGTCGTTAACTCTATTGGAAATGGAATTTGTATGCATAATGAAAAATGCAAGTATATACTCTCTATGTTCTAAACAAATAGTCATAATTTGACTTAGACATAATTTAAAAATTCGAATCATTTTGGTTACTACTCATTTTTTACCTTTAGTTGGTTAAATAAGATAAATATTTACCTTTAACTGATTAACTGAGATAAGTTGCTTTGTAACCGTGAGCTCACGATTATAAGTGTCTGACATGTGGTGTGTGTTCATCTCCATGCTTAGACTCTTGTGACAGATGACTGAACTTCGCTCGGTGTGCTTAAATGCTTTGATAGGTGCCTCACCTTTGCTTCCAGACATCGCTCTCTGGACGAATCTACGAATCTATTATACTTAGAAATACACTCTGGGTAGGCAACATGGCCTTTCTTTCTATATGCAATTCCCACTAACTGAGTGAGCTACCGACGAGACATATTAGCAACTACCAGACCGCTCAAGAGAGATAACATGTGCCTAAGGACGGTTCAACGAACGGAACAGTTCACAAACTGTTTAAATTCGGTTTGTATTCGTTCGGTAATGGTCGATAAACGAGCTAATTTCGAACAGCTGTTTAGGTTCGTTTACTAAAACGAACCGAACTATTTAACTCGTTTAAACAGTTAAAGGGTTTTGTCTGTATCTTTCAATTATTTATGCATGTCCACTACACTATTTGTGTTTACTAAAATTCCTACACTATCACACCATGTGTCTATTATTGTGTCACCTATGCAGGTATATATAGAGCTGATATTTTCACTGGAAACAAACTCTCTATCCTTTAGGATGGATGTATTGTTTACCTGCCTCTCACCCTCCTCAAAATCTTGCGACGGCTTTGACTGTCGTTAGAATATATTGAGTATGATTATTGTTGTTATAAACAGTTAAAGGGCTATCGAGCCAAATTCGAACCAATTTTAAAATTCGTTTAGCCAAACGAACCGAGCCAAACAATTCTTTTAGCTAAATGAGTCCGCATTCAAAAACCTAGTATTTGGTTCAGCTCCGTTCGTTAATACCTCTACTGCCCAGACACTTGTTCTACACAAGGCGAACCTAACCAATTAATAGCAGCTAGAAAAACCATTTGTGTGACACCGTAAGCCGAGTTCTTATGACATGTTAGTGGGACTTCGATCTGGGATCTCCACCCACGACTAGAAAAGAAAAAAAGAAAAGACGACGACGGGGAAACAACATTAATCTCTTGCAATCAGTATTTACACATTACCATAAAAGAAAGTCTGCAAGTAGACAGCCCGTGCAGGTACAGGTTAATACAAAAAAACACTCATTCCGCTTCATGGCTTGACTGAGACTACAAGTAAAGAATTCAGTGACTTTTGACAAGGTAACCATACTAAAACAATTTGCACGTTTTTATTTTCCATCAAAACACAAGCTTGAAGCGAACCCAGCAGTGAGTTGAAGGCGATTATTTAGTCCACCAATGTAAGAAATCCTTGCGTCTATTAATCTTCTTCTGAAGCTGAAGAAGACCGTAAAGAAGAGCCTCAGCGGTAGGAGGACAGCCAGGTACATAGATATCCACTGGGACAATCCTGTCACAGCCTCTTACAACAGAATATGAATAGTGATAGTAGCCACCACCGTTAGCACAGCTTCCCATTGATATCACCCACCTTGGCTCTGGCATCTGATCATACACCCTGCAAGAAGCATTCAAGTTGAGAAATTTGCAAGATGTCTACTACGAGAAAGATAACCAAATTGCAGAAGAGAACAGAAAACCCATTCCAGCAAACAAGTCTAGCACGTTGACCATCTTCGACATTCTAAAAGGTTACAACCGCCTGCCTAGCATATGGCATATCTTGTTTGAAATCCTAAGTTCACAGCCATTCTGCCGAACTTCATATGCCTCAAGGTAACATAGTAGCTACCAAACATAATTCCCAATCCCCTCCCCCCACCCCCACCGCTGGAAAAAAGCAAGCACAAAAATAAAGGTATTATTTAACAAAGAAAGGGTTGTGTCCTCAAGCAGCAACTGTCTATCAAAACATTAATTTCCTTATCATTCTAATAGTTTAAGCAGTAGACACAAGACCAATCAAGATAAAATTGAGCAGTGGCTCACCGCATACAGTAATTTCCAGCAATAACCCAAGGCCACAAAGATAAGGACTCGGATAATGCATACAGCATAGCACTATAAATGCAAGTTATGGTTGGTTTTGTATATGATGGCTAGTCTGCTAGATATTCAACAGGTAGAAATAGGACAGAGAGAATATGCTGCAAGGACCTTCTACTGTTCTAAAATCAGTATAAACAGAAGGCACAGCCTTAGGATCTTAATTTCTGAGATGAAGTCTGGAGCCATATTCTGCCAACTCTTCAATATATGACAATGTCTGACACCAGAAATAATGTACATCCAGGCTGAGTTTTGCACAATGTCAAAATCATTTCATCTTCATCAATAACACAAGAAGTCATAAGTATCATCTGCATAGGCAATAAACTTGACTGTCCATATGTTATATACTTGCAGAACAATAACTACGCTTCTGATATAGTTAAGGTAAATTATTTCACCGCTGTTCTAAGCCAATATTTGAAGAGGAGCACCAAATAAAAATGTGTAAGGAAAAAACGTTACAAAAATGTCAGGGTATCAACCTCTGAGAAAATACACGTGCAAGTATCGTCCAACATGACCATCTCTGACAATTTTTCCGAAACAGTCATAAGAAATGGCCAAGTCAATTTGCAAAGATAACATTGAAGGGAGACTTCATCCCCCCATCTGTTACTTTAAGAACCTTACTAATCAATTGTAGGTTCCTATCCACCTAATCAATGAACTATCTCCATCAGCCAAAAGAGATATCTTCTGAGACAATATGGTAATCCAAGTCCTTAACTACAAAAAAGACAAGGAACCTACTAGCAATTCCACCCTTGTAGTAAAGAAAGGAGGTAAAGGCTGATAATGGAAAAAAGAAGTGTACCAGGGCAACAAATTCTAACACTCTCAAGAACAAGCACGAGGTAAAGACTGAAAAGTTAAGCAAATGGTGCTGAATCAACTATGTATTCTAAATCTCAAACCCTCTTATCTTATTCCCTCCCATTACATTCCCAAATATTGAACAACAGAATCCTTAGCCAGAAACATGCTTTTCTGTAGAAAGAAATCCAGATATCCTAAATATCCAAACTTCCCTTCACTCTTTTGATTTCAGATTCATTTAATCCCAAGTGTTCTACTTTGGGTTCTTTAGAGAGGTAAAAACAAGGAACACAAATATGTTCCCCTCAATGTTTTCAGCTACCAAAAGCAATAAGCAATAAACTTCCACATGCTTAGACTTCCATCTCACATTCAAGCTCAAACTTCATTCTCAATGCAGAGTGTTAAGGTCACCAGCTCTTCAACCTAAAAGTCAACCACTTTCCCCCAAAATATTCCTCAAAATGCAAAATAGGTGAAAGCCCACAACAAGCAATGATAATTCTACGCAAATGTCAAATCTAATTTCATTTCAGGAAACTTACAAAAAAAAAATTCAGGGAAAAAATGCAGAGAACAAACACAAGGCAACCTATCATCTCAACCCCAGTCTTTGTTTCTCCAACCGGAAAATACAAGATTCAATCTTCATTTCCGTGTGAATTATCCCGGTAAAATTACCGAAACAACAGGAATAGCACTGAATTTTAGCGCAATAAAAACTAACTTGCGAAGAGCAGGAGCCATTTTATTGGTAAGAGTGCCAGCAACAATCATACAATCGGACTGCCTAGGGCTAGGCCTAAAGATAATCCCAAAACGATCCAAATCGTAGCGGGCGGCGCCAGTGTGCATCATCTCCACAGCACAGCAAGCAAGTCCGAAGGTCATAGGCCAAATTGACCCTCGCCGGGCCCAATTCATCAGATCATCAACCTTCGAGATCACATACTCCACCGCCTTAGGAAGCCCCGTGGGTGAAGAAGTCGACGGAGGCGGAGGGGTAGCATACGTGGCCGGCGCCGTGGATGTTTGCTGCGAAAAGGCGGCCGGTAAGGTTGTGTGAATTGATGCTAAACCCACAGCTCTAGGATAAGCTGCCGTCGCCGCCGGTAGCATCAGGCGGTGGGCATTGCGAGCTAGCTGAGCCATTTTCTCCGATGCCGAAAATGTGGAAAGGGGGAAACTCTAGAAGGAATCTACAATTCTGGATTTTTTCCCCAGAGCTCTTCTTTGCTTTTATTTTTTAATTCTGTTTTATATTTTTTAGCTTTTTCAGTATTTAAATAAGTGGGCCATTTGATTGGTGGACCTCGAGACCACGTACTACGGTACTAGGCTTGTGACCCACGGGTTTTCAGCGAATTTCAAGGTTACGACTACAGCCCAATTGTGATAAAGTAGGAGACTTTTGCCCAACAAGTTTACCACTCAAACACATTCGGATTTCATCATATATCGTTCCAATTTTAATATCGATACTCAAGTTCAAACCAAACGTTTATTATTTTGTGGTTGTTAGACCGATGTTGTCTAACAAATATAGAACGGGATTATTGTCGGTACATTGTGTCTCACCAGAAGCAAACTCTCTATCATTTGAGATAGAGGTATTGTTTGTCTATCTCTCACCTATAAGTGTTCATTTCATTTGATGATGAGGCTCAAGAAGTCATATTCAAACATATTCTACAAACAAGAAATGTATACACAAATAGAAAGCATGAACTTAAGTGTTTCTTATTTAGGCATGTGCAAAACAAGCTAAGAAGTGAAGAGTAATGCCGTGATCTGATTATCCTTGAGTTTCAATGCATATTATACTATGTAATACCATGATCTTTATTTCACCCTCTCCAAATCTTAGCAATAACTTTTGTTGTCATTAAGATATATTGGGTATCGTTGTTGTTATAGACCGATATGTCTACAATGAGCAAAGTGAGGGGCATCTATCTTTATTTACACAACGCCAATTTGAAATTGTATTAGTGATAACACATTACGCTAAAACCTAACAAGTGGAATCCCAATTTTCCTTTAGTGGATTTGTCCGAATATCAGTCCATACATCCACCGCAGGAAAATTATTACCAAGTTTTCTCAAATTCCTTCTTGATAAAATATTTATATAAAGAAGAAAAAAAACTATATATTGTCACATGTTTCGCTTGAAAACCGCAAATTTATATGTGAATCATGTGTTCGATCTGCTTTGACTTGATCCTGAAAGTTCTAATCCATTTGATTTTCAGCGTGAATTACCTAGCCTGCAGTTCAGCGGATTAGATCTGAGGAGGCCTCATATGAGGCAAAATATGAGGCCTCCAATCACGCGGCTCCACGTGTACAAAAGGGTCCGCTGTTTATTTTTTTCTTTTTTTAAAAAAGACCCTTTTGTACACGTGGAGTCGCGTGATTGGAGGCCTCATATGTTGCCTCCTCAGATCTCATCAGGCAGTTCTGCTTGTAAACAGTTAGTATATGATCAATATTTCAACTCCTTGCCAGCTCGGAGGTCCTCATAGTTGAGCCATGGTATTCAGTTTCATCCATCCCCATTTTGAGAAAACGCCAGCCAACTACAGCTGCCTCTTCACTTTGACCATCCTTAGAAAGGGCTGTGTGTGTATATATATGTGTATGTATGTACATGTATAGACACATACACATGCACATACATGTTATAATGTACATGCATATATAATCCTTTGACTATGAAGGTACACACGTATTGGTCGTATCAGAAGAGCTCTACATTTTGACGACTTAAATTCATATCAATTTATGTATTTGTATCCGCACATGAAATTCCAAATCATATGACTTAGTTCAGAGAATATGTCATATATACATCACCAATCATATATTTTTTTCCATTTGATTTGACGATTTAGTCATGATTGTGTAATCATAATCATGTTTGATCTAAATCATGTTTCTTTTCATTTTATTTGTATAATCTAATTTAATAAATTTGATATGACAAAGTGCTAATATGGATAATATAATGTTCAAAATGATACTCTTTCTTAATCTGTGTCAAGCTCTTTAACACGAAACATCAATTTTAACTAATACTTATTTCGTTTCGAAAATTGTTACACTTGATTTACATGGTTTAAGTTGTCTGTATTGGAAAGTTAAACAAAATAAATTGTACCATTACTTTATGAAAACGATTTTTTACGTAGTCTAGGGTATGAGAGTAAAAAGACACCGATCCAAAAGTTATCCAAGATCTAAATCATAAACCAGAAAGACTTGTGCTTGTTTTTTTTTTTCTCATTTCCTCCTAGCTTTTATATTTGGAGCAAAAGGCGAAATCCTTCGTCATGAAGTCCTCACCGTCTCTGCTCCAACGAGTATTATGGAATATGTGAATTAGTAGCCTAGCGGCATGCTAGGTTGGATGAGCCTAGCGGCATGCTAGGTTGGATGAGGACTTACGCAATGACCTACACAAAGAAGATGTGAATCAGTAGTTTAGCGGCCTTCTAGGTTGGATGAGTACTTACGCAATGACTTACACAAAGTGCCCCCTGTAAACCAGGCATTAGGTCTATCAGCAGTGAGACATCTACACTGTGCGTGTCCCTAAAATTGAACTCTTGACCTCTTAGAGCAAATTACAATCCGAATACCAACTGAACTATGCCTTTTAGACAACTGCCTTTTATGTTTGCCTTGTCAATCTTTAGGTTTGTGTGACTGGAAGGTCTACCCAATGATGGGTTATAGTATGTTATGTGGCTTTTTTTTTTTCTTCTCATTTTCCCCCCTTTTCTGGATGGGCTTTTTTGGATGCAAAACCTCATACTTTAACTCCGAAGATATCTATCACCTAAGTCTTAATAAGCTTCATAGAATATGTAAATCTAGTCATTCATCGGTTTCGTAGGTAAAAAATTCAGGACTCGGTGTCTATAAAGTGTTTGAGTCTAAGTTTATTTTGGTATAAAAAACTAACGGAAAAAACTAAACATTCACACCGCGGATGCCAAAATTGCTACGTCGGCGTTAGTTGGTGTCTTTGTTGCATTTTAAAATGTTAACTCGTCTCGCATATGCTCTCTCCAGGAGAGACTTTTCTTGTGTGTAGCCCATCATCAGATTAAGATAGGACAAATATGTTTAAATAACGTAAAGGACAAAAAAAAATTCATATTGAAAAGGAGAACAAGTGGTGGGAGTTAAACTAGGAGCATTTGGGTAGCGTGTATTAATTCGAAATTGATGACGATAATGATACTTTACCCTCAAAACTCATTTTTCTACTCATTAAATTGGAAGTCATGGTCACTCCTTCATTTTCCAACTAATTTAGTTGGCTATAGCTTAGGAAATGAGATCTCTTCACCTCCAAATCCCTCAACCTCCTTTTCTACCATTTGTCACGTGGCAAGAGAAAGAATGGTAAGGCTGGATGAGAGAGTAAGAAGGAAGATGTGTATAAGAAAGGATGGCTGCCACGTAACAGGCGGTAAATAGAAGGGTGAAGAAATCTTATTCCCTAGCTTAAGGTATATCTTATGATTGCTTACCCCCAAATATTTTCATCTGCAATACTTTCTAGAAACGTAAACATAGTTAATTAGATATGTTAAATAGATGTCGTAAGCCGGTTTAGCTTGATCATGGTTTAGTATGGTAATGGTATGAAAAACTTACATCATTATATGTATATATGTCTTTTGTGTTCTATGTAGTTCACTCAATATGTGCCATTGGTAGTTATTATGCTTTGACACTTGTAGGTCAGTCACGTCTGAACTACGTCGAAACTTATTCGTATATCTTAGATTTTAATTGAGGAACATGTTAAAATAATTAGAGGTTCATGACCGTGGATACATCATAACGTATTAGAGTAATTCATATCTTTACTCGAAACAACTTTGAAATACGAACGGAGCATTTGAAACATATCTCGTTCAAACATCATGTGTAACCAGTGTGCTGTGTTTATTTGCTCTTATAAAATAGTCCAGTTATTATTCGGGTTGGAATTTGTTCCAAGAGGTTAAGAGTTCGATTCCAAGGACATGCATCGTATGTGTGTTCCACTGTTGTTAGGCCGAATGCCTTGTTTGCAGGAGGTACCTTGTGTGAGCCACTGCGTAAGTCTTCACCCAACCTAGAATACCACTAGACGCCTGATTTACATCATCTACGATGATAACTTAATACTGGGACCATAAAAACTCCTACAACGTGGATTTCGCCTTTTCCTCGAAGTGTACTGTGCCTATTTTGTACAACATGTTTCTTTAAGTTATAAAGTTACCATTGATTTCGGCTTTTGAGTTTTTAGAGCTCCGATTATGATTGTCCCACATGTTTTTTCACTTTTGGCTTTTCGGGAAATCAGTTTTCTTTGCAATATCGATAGGCAGAGCTTTCAATGTCATTTTCTTACCGTTATCTTGTCGCCAATGCACTCCTCGGGAGTGGGTTCTCCCCCCACCTGTACCAGAGGTCCCTTAGCCAGGTGGGATGTAAATCGAGGGATGTGCTCCACCGGCAGCCCTGCAAAGGGAGAGGACACACGAGACTCAGCCAGCCCAGAGACAACCCTTGTAATATTTCAACAAGGATTGTCTCCACACGGACTCGAACTCGGGACGTCGGGGTTCAACCCAATAAGTAAAGGTCACTCTTACTTCCGATCTTACAGAGGATGTAGAGATGTAAATCAGATTCTCAAGTTCCACTAATAGAAGTTTGTTATAACACAGAGACATCACAAGAATGTCATTGGCTCCGAAGGAGCAACCGACGAGCTGTTCTGTCAACTTATCAGATCATTCAACGGGCCAATAGTACTCTCACACTATGCAGCTAGCCTGGAGGAGGTGTAAAAATTCTTACCTTCGGCAATATTCGAACGCATGTTACTTTCGAAACCCCGACTTTGTTTATTCAGTTTCATGTTTAGAAGTAATCAAAAGTTCAATATATTTTCTTTTCTTTTATTAACCTAATAAGTCGAATATGTTGATACTAATATATCATTCATGTAGTTAAACTGCAACACAGGTGAATTTTAAGTGGTAAAACATAGTTATGTGCATCATAAAATTTAAATGATGATTGTAATACGATCTTATTTCATTGATAAATTTGAATAATCTTTTACAAAGAAAAGACACGAAGCGAAAGTCAAAGTGATGTGTCATCAAATTTTAACATATAAAAAAGATTAACGTTTAATGAGACATTATTACTTTATATACGAAATTATTACATGATATCTTATTAATCAATTTGCTCAATGAATACCAAAGTGTACTTTTATCAATTAGGCAACAGAGGAGGCAACAACCCTAACCATTTGCTAATTCACTTATGACATATACATACATACATACATACATATACATATATACATACACACACATATATATGTGTGTGTATGTGTGTGCGAAAGAAAGGTAAGGATATAAGAAAATGAATGATATAGAGGACTTACCGGTTCACCAAAATGATAATCTATTTACAAATTTGTCAACCATGTATCTTAGTTTTGGAGAGGTATCAAATCTTATATGCACAATTGTGTCTAAATTTCCTTTATTTATAATATTTTGTTTTCCATCTTTCTTCTGAAATGAGAGTATATAGTTATCTTAAAAAATACATAAAAAAATAATAGCGCGTGAGGCTCCCCCACAACGTGCCTCTTGTTATAAACTTGAGCGACGATATAATAAGAACAAGAAGAAGTAGATTATATGATCTCTATACTCTTCAAAGATATATCAATTTTTACAAGAAGTTGTTCTATTTATAGGGTATGAAAATTGTAACCTCTTCTTACGGTTAATACTCACTACCACCATGATCCTTAGTGAGTGTTAATGTATAACTTTTGGCAAAACTCTGTTCCATATTAGGGAAAAGGCATTGCAGAGACAATATTCGGAAGATTCCACCCCTTTTATAGAAGTATGAACAATACTATAATATATTTTTTTTACCCATATAGCAAATCATTAGTTTTTTTTGTGTCAAAAAGTTAAGCCAAATGAGTAACTTGGTATAAGTAGAGAATATACAGTTTTGTCCCCAGGACATAACTCAATTGATACTCAGGTAAAGCTTTGCTCCAAGAGGTCAAGAGTTCGATTGCAGAAACACGCACAGTGTGGATGTTCTACTCATGCTAGGCCGAAAACCTGGTTTGCGGCAGGATACCTTATGTGGTTCTTTGCATAAGTTCTCAACTAACCTAGGATGTTATTGAGCTCCTGATTTGCATATTGGGGCTAAGACTGTAGGATCTCCATGGCCAGTGAATGCCATTTTGCTCCAAGAGATTATATAGTTTTATGTTTGGGGCGGTGTTAGGGAGAAAATATTTGTTAAAAAAAGCTAATCTGTCACGGAGAATAATAAAAAAAATACTGTATTAATTTTTTGACCATATAGTAGAGACATAAAATTAGGTTGAGATGTACATTTGAAAAGATTGTGATAATGTACCAAAACTTCCACCACATGAGCAACTTGGTCTAACTAGCTATTTAGAATACATCCACCAAAAAAAAAAAAATAGAATAAATTTTAGCTATGACTTGGAATTAGTCAATAAATTTTGCATAACGTGTGAGGAAGATTTGGCATGTCGGTACCAACAAATAAGCAAGTGATATTGATATGTGCTTGGCAAGTCATTATCAAACTACCCCATAATTTTACATTAAAAAAAAAAGTAAAACTATCAAAGTTGAAGTGTTCAATTGATATAGACGAGTTTTATTGAAAGAGAATGATAATTTTCTTTCACCATGTACAATAATTTCAATAATATTGGAATCCAATTTAATAAAATATTTTAATAATTTGGTCTTAAGTTATGCATTTAACCATCTAAAACACTATTTTGATACAGATAAAATGCTAAATATTGTTTGAAACAATCCGATGACTTCAAAAAGAACCGCAAAGTTTTTTTGTGGGGTGGGGGGTAGGGACCGCTAGGTTTCTATAGAAGTTTCAAACACGAAATACAATTATAGGAATTGATACAAGTGGGACACGTCTTGGAGTAACTGGTAAATTTGTTGCTTTATAATTTTGAGGTCACAAGTTCGAGACGTAAAATAGCATATTGCACAAAATGTTGAGTAATGCTACGTACATCAGATCGTGAACCGATCCGACTTCTTCCCGAGCCTTACTCAAACGTATGGGTTTGGTACATGGGGAATGCCTTTTTATACACAGGTAAAATGGAGTGATGATAAGCCTAACTTATGACATGCGCAGTCATTCTTTAGTTTTAAGCAAATACGTATTTACATTCTAGTATGATGTATTTGTATACCTTCTTCCTTTGATAGGCAGAATTTTTTCTTGATCAAGTAAGTTTGTTTTATACAACAACATTGTCTTATTGTCTTAGTGGTTTACATATGGACGGAATATGGGGACTCGGATGTGCGGAAAGATAATGCTTGATACATTATCTTGATAAATTTCACATATAAGTGTACAAATATTTTCTTTCGCAAGAACATCGTTAGCAAAATAAGTTGCGTGAATATGTTAGTATTATTTTGTTGAGAATATATCCCGGCTAATAACTCTTTTAAGCTAACATTCCTGGATGAAATATACCATGAAAATGACTAAACTCCAAAGTTGAAAGACTAATTGTGAACGGGATAGGATCCCCTCACCGCAAGGGGAGTGCGGTGACGCGTGACCGCGCGACACGTGACAGCAAGGGGGGTGATGAGGCTAGATGAGGGTCACCTACATCTAGCCTCACCATCCCCCTTGCTGCTACATGTCACGTGGTCACAAATGGGATGAGGAAAGTGAGGGTGAGGATATCCTAACCCATTGTGAACATTCCTTACGTGTGCTTAAAGACATAACTTTACCAACGTCGCTCCAGAAACCACAGCCAAGAAAGACACCCCCCCCTCCCCACCACCCCCCTCCCAAAAAGACTTAATCCCTCCCAAATTACGAATTAAATAAATGAAAAGCAAATCCGTACTAATTAAAGACAAAAAAAAATGTTTCCGCGTACTAGACTCCTACGTTTGCGCAGGATCTGGGAAAGGTCTGGATCGCTTCGTGATCTGACGTACGTAGTCGTATATTGCACTTTTTTTTGCTATAGTTTGTTTCTACAGCTCGTATTCAAAACTTCAAGGTCACAAAACAACAACTTTACCAGTTGCTTCAAGACCTGCCCTCTAATTAAAGATAACAGACCAGGTCAAATTGAGAAACATAACTAACCCAAAAAAAGCATCATATTAAGTCGATTAATTGAACAATGATTCCAACTACTTAATTTGATACCATAAAGCTGACATTATTGGTTTGATGAGGGAGATTATCACCATATCTTTTAAAGATGCCTCTCCAGACTAGTTTATTTAAGAGTAGGTTCGGTACATTTTTATATTAAACGATCATTTTATCTTTAGGGTTATTGTTTTGTGATCATATAGAGCCGGGGATCTCATTGGAAGCAGACTCTTTATCCCTTGGGATAGAGGTATTGTTTGCCTACCACTTACCTTCCCCAGAACCTAGCGATAGCTTTTGCTGTCGTTAGGATATACTGGGTCCGGATGATGATGATGTCAAAGGTTTGAACCGTGGAAATAACATGTTACACAAAATGTATGATAAAGCTGCATACATCAGATCGCAAAGCGATCCGGTTCCTTTCTAAACCTTTCGCAAATGCGGAAACCTAATGTACCGGAAACACGGTTACTTTATCTTTAAAACAATGTTAGAAATCATGTTTGGCGCGAAGTGAGCAATATAATAGGTCAATGTTACATAATTTGTCGACAAATTTTACATAGTTTTCCTTTAGCAAGCGTATAACGTAATTTCGCGACAAATTTTACGTTCTTTATATTGGCTTTGTAGTATTATAGGGTAAGACTGTCTATATTAGATCGCGAATCGATCCGATTTCTCTTCGGACTTTGTACATAAGCCTAATGCATATAAAATATCCTTTTTTCTAGTATTGCAAATATTGGATGTGGACGGCTTTGAATTGGATACAGAATTTTCCTTCGGTCAAATTAATATATGTTACCTATATCTATATGCTGTCAATTATAAAGGGAAACGTGGCGGTTGGTAGATTTTGAGATGACACTCTAGCTCATTATTTCCCATCTCAATTCCTTTTTTCTTTTATTAATTCTAAGAAATATAAAAATTTTTTAAAAAGTGAGCATTGTAAATATAGCATCTTCATCAATCTTGAATTGAGTTCAGTTTTCATGTCGTGGAATAATTTTTTTTTACTATATCATCTATGATGAAAACAAAAGCAATCTAAATCTAAAAAAGGAAAGATCATATCTATAGTTTATTTGATTGAAAAGATGAAACCGGTAAGCAGATACAAAATAAGACGGCAAAAATAAACCCTCCTCCACAAAAAAAAAAAAGATCTTGTAAGGAAAGGAAGAGTTGAAAGTTTCGAAGGAAAAAAAGATATATATATATATATATATATATAATATGTGTGTGTGTGTATATGTGAGTGTAAATGCTCTGAGAAAAAGGTTTTTTCTTTTTTGGAAAAAGGTTTAGTAGACAGAAAGTTACACCTAAATTCAAGTCAAAGATTCCAGAAAGGGAAATTTGGTCCAACATCATATTAATCATATTTAACAATGATGATTCTTGTTTTTTTTTAAAAAAAAGAAAAAGAAAACATTGATGGTTCTCAACTTTGAATGATAGCTAACGCCTACGTCTTCATAATTACAGTATAATCCATCAACTCTCACCAAATGATGTCATGACTCATGAACTCACAAAAATCTTATAATTTGATAAAGAACGTCCCGATGTATTACATTCACACGTTTGTACATGGTCTGAAGTGGAACCAGATCGTTTTGCGGTCTGAGGTACGTAGACTTACCCTACATTTTGTGTAAGAGACTGTTTTCGCAGTTCGAACTCGTCCACAAAGTAACAACCTTACCAGTTGGTCTAAATCTCGCTCTCAAATCTTATAATTAGATAAGATGATTTATTCTGCCTTTGTTGCAAACATGATACCAGCAGTTTCCGTATAAGTTCACCAAACATTTCTAAATCAAAACGTGCTCCTCTAGTATCCATTTACAAATCATTAGCTATATTTTTGAACTCTTTGATCGTGTATTCAATAAATATTATATAGATATGTGAAAGTTGAACACCCTCTTCCCCTCCCCCGCCACCAGAAAATATAAAAAAATTTGCAATTTGATGCATTACATCAAGTATCTTGGCAAGTCTATTTCCACCATGGGAAAAATAATTGGGAAAAATTGATGTCAATAGCCATTCTCCTTTTAAAAATAATACAAATGTTGAAATCGAATATAGAAATACAAGACTATGAGTGTTTTGATAAATTTAAAAGATTGATATGTTTGAAAAACAAATAAAAAGATTGATTTAAATTTGAGAATAACAAAAGGTTAAAACATAGGACATATATGTCTAAACAGAGATCAATATATATAAATCTCTACGTCGATTGATAGATGTAACGTAGATCTCTGAAATATACATAGTGATCGATATGTGTAAGTTTTGTACAGAGAAGTGAGAACATAGTCCAATGTCGATCTCTACGTTAATAGATGGATGTAACGTAGACCTTTAAATAGAGATCGACGTCAAATAGATATATGACATAGCTCTCTAAGCAGATATTGATAGACATTGATCGACGTCATCATGAATATAAATTTTTATAGCTGTCGCAAACAGATCTACGACAGATTTAAAGTGTTTTCTCCATCAAATTTAAGCTTATCTGTGGTGACTATTATTCGTCAGATTGAAGTATAAGATGGTTGAAGAAAAAGTTAGACTTCTCCAAATCAATTAACAAAGTGTGAAACTTTCATTGAGGTTGCAAAACAAAATTAACACCTTCTATATATTGAAGAAGCTTAGATGAGACATTTACTCACGTTCATCTTATTCAAGCTTCATCCCCTTGATATTAAAAGATCTCGAAAGTTCAAAAGTGCTTAAAGCTCAATAGACTCTTGTTGCTTGTTTTCGTTGTTATACTGTGAGAATATTGTAGTCTAACATAAGAAGAACTAAACGTATTTGATCTTTTTTTTTATGATTTTAGACTTGTTTTGAAAGTGTCATTCACCTCTTCTTCGAAAACCCATTTTGTGAAAGTTCTAAGGTAGGAATTTGTTGAAGCTGTGAAGAAGCAAGTGGGAAAGCTCAAATGCTCTTGCTTATAGTTGATGTAATAGTTGTTGTTGCATAAGTTGTTTGCAGTTCTTGTTCTCGTTATTAATCTTTGTTGAAATTAATAAAAAAGTTGATGTTGAAAATCTATTTTGAAAACAAAATGGCAGTAGAATATAGTTAAGAAAATTCGAACAACTCTAAATTGCGAGTCTCCAATTCATTACTTTTCATGTTCTTCTTTTTTATTTTGGTAATTATTAAGAGTTGACTTGAGCTAAATCGGAAAAAAAAACAAAAATTGTTTAACATTTCATTCACCTTCGATTATTACGAACCTAACAAGATTCACATGTGGACCAGTCAAAAGACCATCTTTAGAGAAAATAAAAGGATAAAGCAAAAAAAAAAAGAAAAAAAAAGACATCTTTAGATAAAATAAAAGGAGAAAGCAAAAAACAAAAAAAAAAAGAGCAATGATGTGAATATAATAACGAATACGAAATGAGTTCCACTATATTTGGTATGTGATTTAATGTGAGCGTGTGTGTATATATATACACACACATATATACATATGTACATATATCTGTGTGTGTATGCATGCATGTATGTATATTATGCTTTTGCTTAATAAAATAAAAGGTTTGATCTTATGATTTATCAAGTGTAGTGTAATCTTTAACTTTACTTGTGTCTCAGAAATGTGATGTCTTTTTATATTTGGATAATATTTAAACATCTACTTATTCTCTCTCTATCTCTATATTGAGAGAATATATCTATAAATCTAGATATATATTGAGAGAATATCTTTCGTGGTTTTAAGGTTTATCGTCATTAACTACTATGTCGAAGAGAACTATATCAATCTACATAATGATCATTTAAAGCATACATTGCACTTTTCTAAAGTTTTATTATGTTCTATATCAATTATGTAAATATTACAAAAAAAAATGTAATGACAATACAAGAATGCATTACGCTTTTATAGTTTTTTTTTATAAAAAAATTGTGATAGGACGAATACATTTATTTTCTTTATATTTCTAAAGTAGTTGAACATTAAGTCGTGCAAAACTTTTACATCTAACAAGTGTTGCTTCAGATAAAACTACTTTCTCCTATATTATTGGTCTATTACGTATTTATTATTATTTTTCTCCCTTTACCTTTATTATTCATTACATATCAAATAATTTCAAACAATATATTGACAGCGGTAAAGGGGTTCAGTATTTTCTTATTAAATAAATCAATTATCTATGGAAAACATTAAGCGACACATGAATAAAAGAGAAATGGATGAACAAATTCAAATAAAAGTTGTAGACATTATGTCAGTTGTCTAGCCTATACGAGAAAAAAGACAAAAAATTTGTTGTTTGATTATGAAATTACATGGAAAGGTTGTTGTGTTGTAAAATCTACACATTTGTAGATGGATTTTATTTATTTATAGTTTTAGGTGACTTTTGGAAATAAGTAAAACACATACATATATATATAGACACGCACATACAAATGTATAATTTGTTAAAAACAACAAAATTTTCCCCGCCAAGAACATAATCCAACAGAAAAATAACATGTTTAATACCGTAGATGCACGCACTTAACATCGGAAGGGTTTGAAACATTTCCATTGCACTAAATTTTTGTGTTTGTGCAGGGTATGTGGAGGGGTCGGATCGCTTCGTCATCTGATGTACGCAGCTGTACGTTACACTTTGTGTAATAAGCTGTTTTCTCAACTCGAATTCGTGACCTTAAGGTCATAAAGTATCAACTTTACCAGTTTGAATTAGGGGTGTTAAGCGAATAGAACAGTTCGCGAACTGTTCGAATTCGTTCGTTAATTTTACTTAAACTAGCCGAATTCAAATGCCTAATTAGGTTTGTTTACTAAAACAAGCCGATCTGTTTGTGAACTATTCAGCTCATTTAAACAGTTAAATGTTATCAAATCGAACTCGAACAAAATTTAAAGTTTGTTACAGCAAACAAACCGAGCAGAACAGTTCGTTTAACTAAACAAATCTGAATTTGAAAACTTGATATTTGGCTCGACTCGATCCGTTAATGCACCTAGTTTGAATCCTATTAACGAGTAAGAATTAGATCATTTGTGGGTTAGGTAAGCAAATTTTAGAAAATTATTTATTAGGACGAATTCTCATTATACATGATCTATAAAAATTTACGGGTCGTCATCATCATCCGTACCCACTATATCCCAACGACAGCAAACGCTATCGTTAGGGTCTGGAGAAGGTAATTGGTAGGCAGACAATACATCTGTCTCAAAAGATAGAGAGTCTGCTTCCAGTAAGACCCCGGCTCTATACATACGGGTGACTCTAGAAAACTATTACAGCTTTAATTTTTTTTGGGGGTCTTCTTCTTTTCCCTTTATCCCATGTAGTAATTGATTTACGTCAAGTCATAAATAGTGTAGGTGGTCTCGATTCCAACTAGTAAGATCCGTATAGCTGGGCGTCGACGTGCAGGGAGGGCGTTTTGGTAATTAAATAATAGTGTCGGTTTCTTAACTCTGGTTTACAATGAAACCATGGGCTTCGGTTAGTACATATCCCCGGACCACTCGTGAAGCGTCGGTGACTCGCTCAACGTTACGAGTTGGACTCAGTTGCCACATGAACATTGGAAACTGACATTTAGGCAGCAAATCATATAGAGATAGAGACAGAGAGAGAAAAAATCCGAAAAAATACTCAAAAAGCTGAAATTGATACGGCTCTCCACCCCCTCCACCCCCCCACCGGAGGGGAAAGAAAAATAGGAAAATTAATTCTTTTTGCCAAATAATTATTGGAAAAGGAATTGAAAGCAGTCATATAAAAGCTGAGGAAGCAGACTCCAATGTGCCAGCGTGGAGAAAGTTTTTAAGAGTGAGGAAGGGAGGGCTGAGAAGAGGTGTTTAGTGGAAGCGCTCGGCGGAATAATGGGGGATTCCAGCGGCGACTCCGTTTCCATTGATATGGAATCTATGCCATTCGCCGGAAAGGTTGAACAATGCGCTTAGAAATTGTAACTTTATGTTGTTTTAATTCGGGGGTCTCTTCAAAAAGGTTTCTTTATTTGGTTTTGTTAATGATATGTGTATGCATTCGTTACTGTCCTCTTTATGTTCACGTTTTACTAATTTTGGGCTTCAATTTTTTGGCGTTTTAGCGTCGATTTTAATTAAAGAAAAAGGAATAAGAGGATGCTTGGTAAGCTACATTCTTGTTTTGGGAATTGAGATTACCTGTTAAATATTGTTTCATGTTTTAGGTACAAATTTCCCCTTTCTGACATGTTAGTGGACTGCTAGGCTTTTTCCAGAACTTGGATTTTCTTTCTTGAAGTGGATTATAGAATGTGACTGGACTATAGGAAACTCTTTCTTATCTCAATTATTCTGAGGGATTAATCCATGATGTGTAATTTTGGGAATTGGGACTTCATTTTCCAATTAGAGTTGTCTCTGCTCCAGGGTAAACGTAATTCTTCATCTTTTATGCATTGATGGGATGTCAATTCGTATAAGATAGCTGCCAAACCATTGTCGGTGGTTTTTTCACGATATTCCTTTTTTACTGTTTTGGGATAATAGGGTGAAGTTGTATGTACTGGTTGACACACAGTTCATTTACTTTGTGAAGTAGCATAAACTAACTAGTCTTTTGAATCTTTTGAAGAAAAGAGATGCCTTTTGCATTTGTTTTGTGTTTTTTATGTTTTTTAAGGATTAGATCACTTTGAGAAGTTCTGCATATTTCTCCCACAGAGAGTAAGAACGGATGATCTACTACCAATAGGATGCAGAATACTAGCTTTTATGTATTATTGGATGATTTGGTATGTGATGCATGTTTATTAGGATATTTGTGGTCCTTAACATTTATTTGTTTCTGTTTCAGGAACACCTTGTGAAGACCAGCCATGGTTCTATTTCAGTTGCTGTCTTTGGAGACCAGGACAAGCCTGCTCTTATAACCTATCCTGATTTGGCTTTAAACTGTAAGTAGGCTTCCCACTAGATGTCATTTGAAGCTTCTGATCTTTAATTTGTGTCATTTAGTGTTTTGGTATTTCTGCATGGTAGTGAACGTATCACCCGTTTTCTGGATAAGGAGAATTTTCTTCTTAGCAAAATCTCTTATATTCTTATTGCAAATTTGCAATTTTCTTTTGATAATATGGATTTTGGCAGTATCGTTGAGTGAACTTTCTGTAGTAGGGAAAGGCAAATATGAAAACTAACTCTTTGGCAGTGGTTGAGTCAGTTATCTTGTTTGGCTTTGCAATTAGACACTTCCCAGATGCTTTTTGTCTTTATTTGGCTCAGTGTAGAAGTACTGCCAGCTTCATACATTCTTTTAGATTTTGGTTATATACTGACAATTGATCTGTTTGCTGTCTGCTCTGACCTTCAGTGTTTGTCTTTTTGTTATCCTGCAGATATGTCTTGTTTCCAAGGATTATTCTTTTGTCCAGAAGCATTTTCTTTGATTGTGCATAACTTTTGTGTATACCATATCAGTCCTCCAGGCCATGAGGTTCGGTGAACACTTGTGTTGTATCTTATTTTTTGGTACTCAAGAATGATAGTTTTCCCTTTTGTTTCCTAATGCTTCCATTTGCTTCGCTCTTACCTGATACATCTTTGGAAAATTTGCAGTTGGGAGCTGTTGGATTGAGCAGCGATGATCCAATCTTATCAGTTGATGATTTAGCGGATCAGATTATTGATGTTATTGATTATTTTGGGTAAGAATATTATTGTACTTGTGTATGGACTACTAATGTTTTACATAGTTATTTGCTCTGTAAATTAATTTAGGAACTTATCTAGATGTTATATGATCGTACTTGTAAAAGCTTGATAAGGCAGGCTTTTTATCATGCGGGGAAATTCTTTTTCAATTTTTTTTATCCATTTTGTAATGTTTATTTTGGCAGTTTGGGTCCGGTGATGTGCATGGGGGTAATGGCAGGAGCTTATATTCTTACACTGTTTACTGTAAGTTGAACCAGTTGTATTCGCTTGCCTTTTGGGACGTTCTCTGGCTGTCCTTCATGTACATGTTATATATTCATTTGACATAAGGCTGTTTTTGCAGATTAAGTATCCTCAGAGAGTCAGGGGTTTGATACTTGTATCCCCTATATGCAGAGCACCATCCTGGACAGAATGGTTGTGCAATAAGGTTCATTTTGCTGACAGTTTTAGACTATGTCATAGCCATTAGTCTTTCTACCTTTTTCTTTTATCAAATTTATTTCTTCTCCTTCACTTCATGTTTACTCTTTTGGGTGGCAATGCAGCATGAAATTTCTCCAGCATCTTTCCTGACTATCTTTACTTTTATTTTTCAGGTCATGTCAAACTTACTTTACTTTTGTGGTATGTGTGGTTTAGTGACGGAGTTGTTGCTAAAGCGATACTTTAGTAATGTAAGGTTTCATCCCCAGTTACTATTATGCAATCCATACGGGTTCTTGTTTGGTGATTTGACTGGAGATAAATTGCTTGGCAGGTTGCTCGTGGAAGTTTGGAACTACCAGAATCAGATGGAGTTAAAGCATGTAGAAGAGTCAGTAATATCATTCTTTTATCCTTGCGTTATTTTGTGTGCTGTCATTATAAATTTATGCTCTGTATTGAGTACTTCTTTGAATCCTGAAGGTCTTCTAATTTGCTACAGTTGCTTAGGGAGAGACAGAGTGTGAATGTCTTGCGGTTTCTCGAGGCTATGAATGGGTAAGCTTTGGTTGGAAAAACTTTTGTACGTAGCATGTCAGCCCAAGTTTAATAGTTGCATAGTCTCGCCGCTTCTTTGAACCAAATAAAGATATCATTTTGTTCCATGCTATTTTTTAACCTCTTCGCCTAAAATTCTAGCTTGTTCTTACCCCTTCCAAGACCATCAGTTATAATTTTCCTATAGTCTCTTTTGTATTTGAAATTTCTTCAAATTAGACAAATTAATAAAGTTTAGGATATGCATTTTGTCTGCATACTTGATGTTTCTTGCTCCTGGTTCTTTTGATTTGTCCTTTTTCCTCGTTTAAAATTTATTCTCTGTTTATCAGAGTTGCAATATGTAGACAAAACCAATTATGTTTCATCTATCTTATTCATCAAATTTTAAACCTTGCAAGATTCTGCTGGCCGGCCTTTATTGTTGAAATGCTTTGAGTTTCACCTTTTTATGTCCTGCCAGAAACTGTAATCTCTGCTATAATTATATTTGATATATCAATATCACCCTTTTTCTTCTTACAGGAGACCAGATATCACAGATAGCCTGAGAAGATTGAAGTGTCACTCACTAATATTTGTCGGTGAAAACTCTCCTTACCATTCGGAGTCTCTTCATATGACTTCCAAGCTAGACAGAAGATTAAGTGCTTTAGTAGAGGTTTGAGATTCTGAATTCTCATCAGTTCTGCTTTGCAGCATACATTGTCTACTAGGATCATGTCATGAGCTTTATTTGCAATACGCAGGTTCAATCATGCGGCTCAATCGTGACAGAGGAACACCCTGATGCAATGTTGATACCATTGGAGTACTTCCTCATGCGATATGGCTGCTACAGACCACCTCAATTGAGTGTTAGCCCAAGAAGTCCCTTGAGTCCCACCAGCATCTCTCCAGAGCTCTTCTCCCCGGAGAGTATGGGATTGAAATTAAAGCCAATAAAAACGAAACTGGACATAGAAACATGAGCAGTTTGAAGGCTTGAAGACAGGACAAAGCTTTTGTTTCTTTTGTAATTTATGTAACAAAGGAGGAAGGAGGATTGGATGCTTCCACTTGTTAGCAGTGGGTAAGAAAACTAGAATAGGACTGTAGATAAAACAAAAGATAGAAGGGAGAAGACTGAACGTGAGAGTGGGATTACTGTTATTATTATTGTTTTAGTTTTGGGGATGAATTTAAGTTTCATTTTATTTCTTCAATAACTTTTCCAGAATTTGTAAGCATGAGTGAACATTATCAGCACATGTGATAATGATTGATTGTTACTGGGGTCAATGATATTGTTAAAATAAAATAAAAAGGAGGGCGAGGAATTTTTTTCTTTTATTTACTTGTTTTTTTCCAGAAACAAACTCTCTATCCATTGAGATGGAGGTATTGTTTATATGTCTTTTACACTTTTCAGACTTTAGTAATAGCTTGTGTTTTCGTTGAAATATTACTGGGTATGGTTGTTGTATTTGTTCTTTGCCTTCATAATAGTTTTCCCTTTTGTAGTTCTCCATTACTGTTTCTTCTCTTTATTTGATCAGTCCATGGTAGATACGCCTTTGTAACTTCAGATATGTCTTAATGTCTATGTTGATGCTTGGTTCATACCTTGACATTGGTTCTTGTATGTAATTACAGATGAGATCTTCAATGATTAATTTTTTTCTATCAAAAAAGTTATATATACACCAGAAATCATCCATTTAATAGAACCATTCCTAGTGTTAGTCTAATCCATTTTTAAGAACGTTTTTTCTAAGTTAACCTATCTTAGCTGTTCATTCACTTGCCTCCTATGCCTCCATTTTTCTGATCAATCCACAGAAGCATTTTTTCACTTGCCTCCTATGCCTCCATTTTTCTGATCAATCCACAGAAGCATTTTAACATAAGTAAACTGTGCCTTGACTTAGATATGCTCAGTGTTCTCATGTGTGTGTGTGTGTGTGTGTGTGTGTGTGTGTGTGTGAAGAAGAAAAAACGGGAGTATGGAAGCATAGCACAGAAGTGGCTACCAAGGGCTCGAATCACATACAGAAACTTCTTTCAAGTAGAGGAATTGGATAAAATACATGAACATGACAATGCCAACAAAAATTTTTATGCGTGGAGTCTGATTACATGTATAGTTCTGTAGATGTAAAGCCATTCCTTCAGTGATGTCGATACAACGAGTATCTTTGATTCTCAACTGTAACATGACTTCTCTGGTTGTCATTAGTTTCTTCATTATCTTGACGACTTCTTCTGTTCATCTCAGCGTACATCTCCTCTATCATTGGCTTCCATAGCCTCACTCTTGCATTTATGAACCAATTTGAGACCTGATGAATCCCCAAACATTCTAGAATGAGATTTAACAAACTAACAAGATCCTCATTTTCTCAAGATGCATCTTAGAATGCTGCAGAATTAAAACAAGAAAAGTAACACATTATCACCTGGCTCCTTGACAAACCACTTTTGACAGCCAGCAAATGCTTTTCTGCATCCTTTGGATAACTAAAGAGGAAAAGGAAACCTTAAGATTAGTATTTACTGTCTGAAGAAAAAGCTGTAACTTCCCTACTGATCATATACGCGAATACTACGAAATCGCTTCCGATATACTGCACTCAAAGTTCTTGGAAACTACAGCATATTTCTCATGCCATTCTTGAATTTTACAAGATGCACAGTTAACAGATTAAGCAAGCAACAAATGATCAAAGAAAGAATGCTAATGTCTTTTCCGGTTCTGATATATCCTTAACAGCACATTTTTTACTACATAGATTCAAGAAATATCTATATATTAGGCAGGAGAGCTACCAAGTTCAAGATATAAAAAGAAATACAAAAATGAAATTGAGCAGTTCAGAGAAAATACAACAAATAGTTTGGTTGTAAGCATGAACATATGTCTGAGGTGGCCATGTATGAAATTAAAGATAATTAAGTGAAAGAGGTTACGGGTGTAGAAAGTTTTGAAACATCCACGCCCTCAAAACGGAGACAGATCTTTCAGGCAATCCTCTTTGGGGCCTAAACAACTGATTATCTTTTAGCCTTAGCTGTTGAAGAGCCCACTGCTTCTGAAGGAAAGATGCTTCAAATGATTTGTCATCTAGCCTTGATGTCTCTTTATAGAAATTTGGTCCCATTGCAAGTATCTGGTTGCTAATTCTTTCTCGTAGGTTCCTATAGAGGAAGGAGAGAGTTTGTAGAGCAAAACGAGCATGTACATGAGTATTCAACTCGGTCACAGCATGGAATGCGGATACGACCGTGTGGATATCATCCAGACATTGGTTGTACTGCTTGTCAACCTATTATTAAGGAAGTGCAATTGTGACTAAGTATAGCAGGATCAAAAGACAGGAAGAATACATGCAAGGCAGGTAAAGTTGATAAAGCATAGTCACTACAAAAATTCTGCATGAAGTTGAACATGATAAAGGCATCTAAGGGACGTCAAGAATGGTATGTTTGATAGTGCATATTCATGCTTGATACAGATCCATTTGTCCCCCACCACCCCCACCACCCCAAAAAAAAAGTGCATATATGAATTCAAGATCAAGGCTAACATATAGAATTAGAGTAAAGGTAGTACAGGAGAATGAGATTATAATAAGCTTAAACAATAACAGACAGGATCACTAGGTGAGAATTAAGGTGAAAGAAGACAATAAAACCAACAAATGCTGTTTCACTTTATTTTTTGCAAGTAAAAATTCTGCTTCACATTTGAAAGTACTTTGTTATACCTTCATCAATTGCTTTGACAATTAGAAGAGAAACAATGCATACGGTGAATGTTTTTTTCGCGTTTGAAGGTACTTTTTGTTAGCTTAACCAATTCCTATGATAACTAACAAGAAATGGGGCAGACTTTACTAGTGACCAAGCAAAGGGGACAACTTTTCAATGAACACCCATAATTTGCCTGAAGGGCATATATTGCAGATTCCTCTTCCAGTTTAGAATCTCTGTGAGAATTTTTTTTTACACTGCAAGAATGGTCAAGTTCTTAGATTAATATTACTCCATAGAGGAAGTTGACCATTCAGATTCAACTCATAACAACATACCGCTGGTAATAAAGCAAGTAGACACTTTTTCTTTCTTTCATAAGCTGAACCATGGATGCTTGGGACTCTCTGAACAGTAGTACTGGTGTTTTCATCAGGGAATTCATCAGAATCTACCAGAGAAAAAGGATAGGCCTGATCCTCAGTTCCGTTAGCCCGATGATTTATCTGTTCAGAATTCCCAAGAGAATAAAAAGCCACCTCGCCAAGAATCTCTTGTATTGCACGGACATAGGCCGAGCAAGAAAATACCTGCGAAAGCTGGCCTGACTTAGAAGAACTGAATCTCCAACATTCATTCTTGCTACAAGGTGTCGGCTCTGAGCCGGAGCATCCATCATACTGACTACTGGAGCAGCAAATATCGGAATACTGATCCTGGATCGAAGTTGCGCAGAGAGTGGGATTTGCAGTAGCAAGACTGAGAGAGAGCTCGTTGTTCAACATAGACAAACCAGCACAATCAGAGCCAAAATGGGTATCTTGTGATGTTATCCACCCAGGTGGAGCAATGTTTACCATTGATCCGAACGACTGCATTCCAGTTCTTCCCATAGCCTTTGCACCAGTTTCCCCTCTATAACCGGGATGAGTAGATACGCTATCTTGGCCACATCTCAAAGAGGTTTGAGAAGACAAATTTGAATGATCAGAGGCATCAATTGATGCAAAAGAATTTGAGGTAGCAAAGTTCTGAAGATGCTGATGAGGATTACCCCTTGAAGACAAAATGGTGGGTAGAGATGCAGCAGAAATAGGCATCCCCTCCATGTAATGACTGTATACCTGAGCTTGATTCACTGGATTGGGAACTGCATATAGACTATCTCCACTGGTGTTTCTTTCAGTCAATGTGGTTTCTAATGTATAGGAGTTGCTATTGTGACACATATGCAGATCATTGCTTTGGCCTTGTATTACTGAAGGCCCAAAAAATCCAAACAAAGACTGGTCATGGCTATTCAGGATATTCATACCAGAGGAACTCAGAGCTACAGTCTCAGTATCAAAAGGGTTTCCATAATTAACAAGAGAATTCTGTTCAGCCATGTCTATTGCCTTAGTCACTGTATCTGCAATAACAATTCCTGAAGAAAACTTCTTAACCTTTTCTGTTTTGTGCAGATAGAAGTAACTAAGAATGTCTAAGTGGACACAGAATCTAACAGCACAGTGCATTCATGCCTTCCTGAAAAATTAGAACAAGATGATTGTACATCAGAAAGCTTGTTGGTAGTTACAAAGAACTTCAGAAATTCAAATGAAGATTTGCTTCTACTTGTAGAATGTCAAAAATATTTAGAGCTACAGAAACAGTAAAAAATTGAGAACTCCAGCAAACAGAAACAAGTATTCTATGGATTCAGCTACTATTAACTAAAAGTCATGAAGGGTATATGCAAGTCAAAAGTTTCAGGACATTTGACTGTCTTCTGGGGTTCATCCATGATGGAAACAGTGTAAGACTATCATATAACTTCTTCCTTTAATCTGATGTTATAATCAGACACCCAATAATTCATCCAGCTGGCCAGTAAGATTGCCATCACATAATATACACAGTTCTATATGTATTATTAAGTCGGTGATAAAGGACATTACAAACATACTGGCGGAGCCACATTGGATCCGAAGGGCTATGACTCACTCCAAAAAATCTCACTTTCCGAAAATAGTATATATACCACGCACACTAACTTTGGTGATGGCACCCCCCCCCCCAAAAAAAAAAAAAAGGCAAAAAGTAAAAAAGAACTGCTGGAACTAATTAAGCAGGAAGAAACAGCAGAAAGTGGAAACATGTGACAAATTTAGTTGTAAAGGTAAACTTTTGTTTGTGAAGCATGTTAAAGTGCAAGTAAAAGCAAAGATGCACAGAAACCAGAAAGCACTAGCTATTTCTATGGTGTGATTCTTTGACTCAATCTTTAACATGAGGAAACCTCTAAGAACGAACAATCATCTAGCACGTGAAAAGAAGCAACAAGTTACAAAAACAGGGTAAACGAAAATAGGATTGAAATTGAGGGATTCCCTAAAATGAACTTAAACTAAAGCAAGTATTTTTGGACTGACAAGAAAAGCTTGAATCTTGATGTAAATGATCCTTCACCACATTAAACAGTGTAAATTTATCTTTGAGTATGAGTTGTTTTTACCTTCAAAAGGGAGCAATGGAGTGAAGTAGAGTGTCTAAAACATGCACCCTGAGCTGACATTTCCATCTTTATATATCATGCAAAAGAATGATGCAAAAGATAAGGCAATGCAGAGTGATCAGCAGTGGCTTTGGTTGCGAGAAGAGGGAAAAGAAACAAAAATGAGCTCTTATTCAAGAATCCAGAATCCAAGAAACTGAAAGATACAGAATCTCAAGACCCTATAAAGAATAATGATGCATCATTATCCCCTCCTCTGCATTATGGAGTACGACCCCTTTTTTTTGTACAGAATCATTTAAGACAACCCACAGAAAAAGTTAAATTGTCAGAACAAAGCAGATATCATTGGGATTCATGACAATTTCGTGAATTTATGACACCTTTTTTAAATTAGCATGTAAACTATATCATAACTTCATAAGATATGCAACTTAAACAGTTTTTAAATAGATGTCAAAGTCCCGAAAAAGTTATCCGTAAATTCAATAATCATTTAAGACAAGCCCACAAATCATAGTCCAGTTGGTACTTGGGTTAAGATTTGCTCCAAAAGATCAAGAGTTCGATTCGATCGAAAGCCTGGTTTGCAGGAAGACATCTTGTGTGGGTCAATACATAAGATCTCAATCTAAGAAACGTTTTCTGATTTGCCTTCTATACACATTTCCGAAAGTGAGAGATTTCACCTTATTATCTAAGCAATAGAAAAAGTTAAATGGTGAGAGGAAAGAAAGGTATGATGATGATGATGATGTTATTAAAGCACATTCGTCTCAAGAGAAGAGAAACTATTAAAAGCAAGTAAAAAAGGAGTGCTCCAAAAGCCGGAAAATGGGCTTCCTCTGCAGAGGATGAGATGTATGCAAATCAATGAAACGGACCCATTAATTAAATGGTTTCAGATTCTTCCCCGGAGACGATTAAAGAGACAAGTTGCGAATTATATGTATTTTGGATATCAGCAACAGTGTGAGATAGCAACACATGTTGGAATTTATGTTTTTTTTTTTACCATATAAAAAGAATAACATTAACATAAATAATTAATGTGTTTGTAAAAACTCAAATATCTTATAAGGATTAAAACGGATGCTCTAATAAAATTTTTATTATCAATACTAAAAAATTATTATATCAAATTTGTTATTTGATGTGTTTGTAAAAACTCAATTATCTTATAAAGATTAAAACGGATGCTCTAATAAAATTTTTATTATCAATACTAAAAAATTATTATATCAAATGTGTTGTCATATGTCATGAATAAATGTAATTCAAAATGATTAAAGTATATGATTCATTAATATAGTCTCCTAAATAGGCCATAGTACAACTTTTTACTCCGGTATGGTAATATCAATTAACAATACAAGGTTGAACCATCACAATCAGGAACATCAAAAAAGGTTTTTTTTTTTTAAAAAAAAAAAATCAATGCTAAACTATTTTTAGGAGTCGATTGGTTGGTTGGTTTCAGAATCGAGAAATGAATATTAAAAAAATGATACTTATTTTTATTTAAAAGGTATGAGAATTACTTTATGGGCTTTACTTTGAAATCAAACTTTCACTCTATAGAAGCACGAACGGATTATTTCTTCCACTTAGGCCATCTCCAACCAAAAACACCAAATTTTGCACTAAATCACCTATTTGGTGCAATAAACAGTAAAAAATACTCCAACCACAAACACCAAATTTAACATCCAATAAGAATATTCCCTCCAAGATTCTTCTATCATTCTATTTTTAATTCATTATTATAAATATTTTAACACAAATTTAACATTCATGTAAATTTAATGTAAGTATTCATTCCAGATTTTTGTTATATAATTTTTCTTATAACGAAATTAACGAAATTAAAATTTTAATAACAAAATTAACGAAATTAAAATTTTTATAACGAAATTAGCAAAATTAAAATTATTATAACGAAATTGATGAAATTAAAATTAAATTAATATTCTTAAAATGATGATGTGGAGGATGAATAGTGATTTGGTGCAATAAATAGTGTTGCACCTATTTGGTGCAACACTATTCATTTTCACCAATTTCGTGCAAGCTTTGGTGCGTGGTTGGAGTGACATTTTACACCAATTTGGTGTTTTGGTGCTCTCATTGGAGATGGTCTTAGGATTCTGTTACTGCAGGGCACGGTGAAGAGGAGGGCCATGACATAGATCGATATCACAGTGAAACTGTAGATATCAAAACTCATTCTTCTATTTCGGAGCGTCATAGCATGCCGCCATCGCAATGCCACTACGTTGCCACCCCTCTCGCTGCCGGCCACCACACTGCCGCCGCGTCGCCCTGCCACCACTATGTCACCAACCTGCGTCATCGCCGTCCCACCATGCATCACCACTGCGGCACCATCAAGTGTTTGTGTGCGCTTTAATTAGCATTTCATGTATAGTAATAATACACGTTTTAGCTTTTTATATCAAACATATATGGATCCTTATTAAACATATATGAGTTCTCTTGTATAAAATGTAGAGTAAACTTGCGTACATCAGTTCGCAAAGCGATCCGATCTTTTCCTGAACCTTGTGTAAACACAAAATCCTAGTGTATCAGAAACGTCTTTTTTTAACCACGCATAAGTGTAACCACTATCCATTACCCGTTGGACTATATACACCGTTGTGCTGTGCATATTCGTTGTACTTATAGGTATTATGCGACAAGTATTCTTGTACGCCATTGTGCACATATCTATACATTTCTGCCATGTACATAACTGCAAATGTGTATAAGCACGCGTTTCTCTTTTTTTTTTTTTCCAAGAAAAATGCATTTAAATGTATGTATTACTCTGGCAAAAAGATTCATTTTATTTTTAGGAAACCGAAAGTTATTTCTGCAAACGAACATGTGTACATATCTTTTTCTTTTAATTTAAATTCACATTTTCTTTTGCATATAGCTTGAAAGATTTTAGCAATTAGCTTGAGCGTTGATTCCAATTCAATGTTTGCGTATTAAGCTACCGTTTTCTTCGTTTCCATTTAATTTTAAAAATCAAATAAGATAAATCAATTCACAGCACTTTTTCCATTGATCATTCTAATAGTAATTACCATTAATCTAATATTTACTTGTTTATGTGACCTTATGTTTTAAAGTCACTAATCTTTAATGTATCTAATTATTTATGTATTATGATGCATCACAATCACGAAATTTATATGATTGCAGAAGAGACAAAAGAAAGGAGTAAATCCTAAAGAAGAAAAAAAGTAAAAATGGTGTTTTCGGTGTACGCAGTCTTATCTTACACTTTGGGTAAGAAACTTTTTTCAAAAATTTTTGATCGGTATGTTTTCACGCATATAAACATAAAACATAACGAAGAAAATCTATAAGGTTCACATAGACAAACGTAAGGAAACATACAAAAACAAATGATATTTCTCATAAGACTGATCGAATTATTACTGAAAAAGCTCCATTAAATTACAACACTGTATTTATCACTCACCCCTTTATTTTTCATCAAATGAACAAAAGTACGATTATATTTACATAGAAAACGGAGCGGAGTATGGCCAGTGGGGCAGTTAGAGCCGGAATATGTTTACCTTGTTAGTTTTATTTTCTTTAGGTTGAAATGTAATAATGAACTTAGACATGATATTTATCTGACGTTGGATTTGGAATGTTGAAATAGAATGAATGTTTATTTTAACTATTTCGCTTCCGCTGGGAAATTTTCTACGTCACTTCTGACGTGTAAGAGAATAGAACAACGTCTTATAGTCCTCGTAGCAGACTACAGCGGGTGTACCGTTTTCAATGCTAGGGTTCGAGATCGGTGCGCTACCGTATTACATATATATATATGTTTTTTTTATAATTATGATAGACCTTTTTGTCGAACAATTTTAAAATAAGAAAAGGGAGGAAAGTACTGTACGTGCCCATTTGGATCCCTGTAGAGCTGCAGTTCCACTCATTTGTGAAGCAGCCTTTTAAGGGCCCATTGTTTGATGAAAGATATCCTTTGTCCACCTCTTTACCTCTCGTTATCTGCAACTCTGCAATCAATATATCCTCATTTATTTCTACTGCATCCCATTTTGACAGTTTTTCCTTCCCTCATAATTTTTTCCTTGCATTGGGTCTCTTTGGCTTAATTACGTTCTTGAGCTCCAGATTTGTATCATTTACGAAGTTTTTAGTGCTAGAACGGTGAGTGACACGGGGCCAAAAGAAAACATGGTATTTTTTTCTTGCATTGGGTCTCTTTGGCTTAATTACGTTGTTAAGTTCCTGATTTATATTAGTTACAAAGTTTTTAGTACTAGAAGGGTGAGTGAAAGGAGCGAAAAGAAAACACAGTATTGATCAGAAACGAGTTAACCTGAATTTAACTTCTTTTTTTCCATCCGGAGCACAGCCCAACACAACCGTTTTCTTCTTCTTCTTTTCTGTTCTCATTTTTTTTTTTTTTCACATCTCTTATCTGAGTGGAATAAATGAATCATAATAGCTAGTGGGATGGCATAGAAGAGGATTTTGTTGCAGGTGAAAGTTTGAATTTTGTTGTAGGAGAAAGGTTTTGATGTAATACTTAGTTTACATGCAAGTTTCGGATGTTTCACACATCTAGAGTGGACTTCGTTCATGGTGTACCGAGGTTTCTTATTATAGCATAAAGGTAAATCGAAGAATGTATTTTAATGATGAGAGACTCACGATAAAACACACATCTAGAGTGGACTTCGTTCATGGTGTACCGAGGTTTGTTATTATAGCATAAAGGTAAATCGAAGAATGTATTTTAATGATGAGAGACTCACGATAAAACACACATCTAGAGTGGACTTCGTTCATGGTGTACCGAGGTTTGTTATTATAGCATAAAGGTAAATCGAAGAATGTATTTTAATGATGAGAGACTCACGATAAAGCACACATCTAGAGTGGACTTCGTTCATGGTGTACCGAGGTTTCTTATTATAGCATAAAGGTAAATCGAAGAATGTATTTTAATGCTGAGAAACTCACGATAAAGCACACATCTAGAGTGGACTTCGTTCATGGTGTACCGAGGTTTCTTATGATAGCATAAAGGTAAATCGAAGAATGTATTTTAATGATGAGAGATTCACGATAAAACACATGTTGTATTAGACCTTAAATCCTAAAATCATAACTTATACGTTGCGCTAGATCCTAAACCTTAAAATCTTTAACTTAAACTCTACACGTTTAGTGCGTAAAAACTCTTCAGTGCACCACTACTACATAGAAACACTCATTAATTACATCTCAATGTCGTATTTTTTCTATTTATTATATATTTTTTGCATGTCATTACGCATTTTTTCCTTATTTTAAATTTTTTAATGCATATACACACAAATATATATAAGATAAAAAAAACATGCAAAAAGCATACCTACAAAGATAGAAAAGCATAAGTAGAACACTTAAACAAAGGGGGAATGCCGAATAATGGATAAATCATACAAAAAAAATATAGTTTGATTTGTTTAACTCTCAATATTTTAGAGAGAGATAAATTAAATAAGATGAATGCAACTACGAAATGCATTAAATGAGATTTGTCCCATAGTGTATTGAAGATATAGAAAAACCCGATATATGACATAGTTTATTTGATAATCATTTTAGATTTGTTACTAGATATAGAAAAACCCGAAAAAAGTGATTGAAAAAGGAAAGAAAGAGCACTGTTGAAGCAGCAGTGTACTTGGAGTATAAGAAACGAGACAAGAGAAAAGGGTGGAAAGAAGAAATAGTTGGGTGACGCAAGCAAAATTGGAGGCTTTTTCAAACAAAATCTAATGGAAAGATTTTTGAGGGATATAATGCGGCAACTGCACTTGCATTTTCCCCATCTTACTGCATCTTCTGTTTTGGTACGGACTTTTTATGTTAACTCCTTTTCGTATCAGAAACCCACTCCCCCTCCCTCCAATACACAGGTGAATACAATTTATTATCATACCAGCCACTCGACATAGTCCAGTTGGTACTCAGTTTAGGGATTGTTAACAAGAAGTCATGAGTTCGAATTCAGGGACGCATACAGTGTGAGTGTTCTATCTTGTCAGGCCAAAGGCCTGGTTTGTGGGAGCCACCTTGTGTGGATAACTGTGTAAGATCTCATCCAATTTAGAAGGCCGCTGCATTCCTCATTTACATCCTTCACGCAGTTCCTTGGGGCTGGAGCAGTGGGGGCCCTTTGGGTTGAGGTTCAACCTTTTGACAACAATTTATTATCATACCATGTCTTTTATATTTTTGTTTTAAGAAAAAAAACCATATTTTTTTACATATATTATATACGTTGTGTCAAAAATTAAATGATAACTATTTAATTGTTATCTATTTAATTAAAGTATAACTATGTACGCAACTATATCATGGGTTAAAAACACACAGAAATTGTTTAACTAAACGAACGCGAATACCTGTTCGAAGTCAGCTTGTTAACAAATAATTACTGAACAAAAACACAAACCAAACGCGGAATGTTCGGTTCGTTCAACAGCTCTATCTAACCGCAAAGAATGGTGCATTGCCTATTTCTGGTTCTTGCTCGGGAGCCAAAATGAAGACGCCTGCTATCTACTGTAGCGGACGGGATAAGATCCTCCCACCGCAAATGGGGTGCGGTGACGCGTGACCGCACGACACGTGACAGCAAGGGGGTGGTGAGGCTAGATGAGAGTCACCCGCATCTAGCCTCATCACCCTCCCTTGCTGCCACGTGTCGCGTGGTCACAAAGGAGATGAGGAAAGTGGAGTTAGGAGATCCCAACCCGTAGCAGACCTTCCCACATGTATTCTACCTTTGTCAAATTAGAACCAAGAGGGATAATCCCTCGAATGCTCTCAAAAGAAGTAAATGATTCGTTAATGAACGAAGTGAGCAACCAGTACGCTACATGTCGTGGTTGTGACAATCTTTCTCCAATCTTATTATGACCCATTAAAAAATTATAACACGAGAAATTCTAATTGCAGTGAGGAAAAAAAGATAGAAAATGAGACATTTATAGAAAGAGAGGTATTACATTTTATCTATCTAGTGCTATAGAGACTCCATAATCAATGTCCATGCAAATCCGTCATAGACACTGTTATAATATTTGTAAAGGCAATGGAAAGAAGAATAAAAATGGATTAGTGTTTAAATAAGCGAGAATAGCTTGTCATATGACATGGATCGATCCATGTGGCTTGAAAATGAAGCTGAGTATTATGTTAAACATAGAACGATCACATCGATCGATATCACATAGATCGATGACTTCAATTGATCGATGTACCCTGAGTGCAAAGTTGAAGTACATTGTCCAGCATAGATCGATCACATGGATCGATCAATACATAGATCGATCAAAGTAGCTTGGTTGAAAAACTGGAGCACACTGTGAGACATCGATTGATATTTCGATCGATCGATGTGGCTTGGATGAAAAGTTGGAGCTCACTGTGTCGTATCGATCGATGACACCGATCGATCGATGTGCTCAACAGGTGTGACTTTTCATCTAAAGTTGCAATTTATGCACTAAGGGACATGTTTCAACCACCCAATGACGGTTTGAACGTCTGAGATGAAGTTAAAATGCTTATAAAAAGACATGTTTAACACATGTCAAGACATTCCAATCTCTTGTTCAAGATCAAGCATCTTATATTATTCTTCTTTTCAAAAGCATTCTTCATTGGAAGTTCATTGGATTTCTATGCTTATTGCTGAAGATAAGAAATCGTTTGGCTCTTGTTTCCCATGAGAAAATTTGTCTACAACTATGCATCAATTAGTGGAGGCAAATATTCCTTACGGAAAATGTTATACACGCCTCAAGACACCAAACTTACTTGTTCTACTTCTTGTTCTTGTATCCATAACAACCACCACCCAAAGCTTCTGCAAATTCAACTTCACAATCGTATCAGTAAACATCTTCGTACAACAACAACAACATTACCCCATTGCCTTAGAGGCTCCCGCCTATGGCGGGGTATGGGGGGTCGGATGTACACAACCATACCTATGTGTTAGAAACACATAGAGGTCGTTTCTCAATAACTCATAATGAAAATTGCGTGTCGATCAACTGCTACTTCACAATATAAGAAGCACAACCAATTTAGAGAGTCATTTTGCTTTATTCCATCATATTCCAAAGTCAAGGGAGGTGTTCTTAACTCCATTGGTATTCCCTTCTGGTATATCCACTATGTAAACTCTCCAAAACCACCGTAAATACCTTCTGGCATAATCTTGGTAGCATTGGATTATATCAGATCATATGATTTATCATGATATAACAGGATTTGGTGGTTCTTAGACTTAGGCATCATGCCTTAAAGATATACTATATGATTGTAACTGCCAGGGCGACTAAACCCAAACATGTTGATCGAAATCATTTCTACAATGAGAAAGTTCGAAATTGTTTTGGGGGCAGCATGCTATACATATATATAACAATGGTCTTCTGCTGATGTGTTCATTTCATCTGTACTTCAAAACTATCGTTTGTTTGTGATCCAAGTATACGTTAAAATGCCAACGATTGATATTATACCAGTGGCATTGCCATATTATTTCTTAGTGTTCCTTGTCTTGGCATCAATTTTATGTTCAAAAAATAGGAATATAGCCTAGATTTATGTAATAGTAAAACAACTATACAAAGCTGTACCTTTCTGGATAATAATCAAAGGGTTCACATGCTAAAAAAACACCATGATGATATGGTCATAGATTTTTCTTTTCTTTTTGGGCACGTTGATATGGTATAGTTTAGAAGATAGCTAAACGTGAAAACAAATGTGTGTGTGTGTTTGTGTAAGTCGAAGCATCAACTGGAATTAGTATGTGCATGGAGTCCTACACATGATTGATCCATTTGAATTTTGAAGTCGAGCATTATTGAGGAGAGAAACCATGCCATCAAATTCACAAGTTCATGATTATCGTATATCACAAAGTTCGTAACCATGAGAGCACGTATATAATTGCGATTGCAGAGATGATCCAAGGGTTCTAAAACCAGCAACACCTTATCATAGAAATTTCTTACCTTTTTTTGTTTTTGTGGAAGCTGGCGGGCTGCAAGCTTAAAACTAAGAAAGAAGCAAAATAGCGAGCTACATACTTGACGTCATCCTATTCAAATATGTTAATAAAACATGAAAAGTTTTCAAATGATATGGACCCAACCAATTGCTTAGGGGTCGCATTCTGTCCCGCTTGGGGACGACTTCTAAAGATTTTTCTTCCAGTTCATACATCTTTTTTGAAAAGGAATCTACTTAATCGAGTTGTTTATTTCAAGAATCGAAAGGCTAACCGAATCTACGAATTATGAGATTGACCTGCGAGAAAGCCGATACTGTAAAATTCTTTACAAAAGTCTCTTTGTGAAGTTAGATGAATGACCTTACTTTAGCCAACATGTGATAGTTCAGCTTAAGTCACAGGCGATCTCGTCATGGAAGTAGTCAAAGGAATACACAACTCAAAGGACGCTGTAATTTGGATTTGTAAATAGGATTTACCATGCTATACACATTATATCAGCCTGCTGCGATCTAAACTCCAAATGATCAAATAACATCAGATTTCACGCATTGTCCCAAAAAAAGGCGAAAATCAAATATGTCTACTTGAGCAAGGGTTGTCAGAACAAAGTACCTGGTAATCTACGAAAAAGATCGTCTATTTAAGTACCACTCAGGGCTTTGGTGCTCTATACATTTGACCCTAGGAACATGTACTAATCTTAAGAAGAAAAAAAAACCGGGGGGGAAAAAGATGTCTCTAGACTCTGATCATACAAACCAACATTGACCACATATGATATAATATATTGCAGCATGGTTAAATTGCAATGTGTAAACTATAACTCTACATGGAGGAGAAAAAGTATCAGCCTCCACCTACTGTTAGGCTTCTATCGTCAGTAGTTTGGGCAGCCAGTTGGTCTTTTTTGCTACCGTGGAAGCAACATTCTGACAAAGGGTTTCCTTTAATTGGGTTGCAGCACAGTTTCAGATGCTCTTGTAGGAAAAGCAAGCTTGAGTCGGGAAGAATTTTACCAGTAATCTAGGGGCCAAGGAACCCCCTAATCGTCCTTTGACAGATACATTTACTAACCCACTCATAGAACTTGGCACGTACGAGCTAGACTCGGGGAGAAATTTCACCAGTGAATCTAGATGGCTTATCTTCCCCTGAAGAACTATCCTTCATGGATTAGATCTTTCGATATCAAGGCGATCCTCTGCTTTGCACTATCTGTGCGTAGGTTGTCCCCTTTGAAACCCAACTGAGTATCAAAAGTTGGCATGCAAGAATTCCAGATCAGAAGAAAATAATGAAAGAAAGTTCACCCAGGCCCATGTAACAAAGCATGAAATGACGGTATGAAGTCATAACTACCTCAATCGGGGTATCCGGCGGGAACCACCGCATCAGGACGCCAAGGTGCACCACTGCAGGTATCAGCTTGAAAAGCAGCGGAGTCGTCACCTGCATAATTATTCTGGTTAGACCAATATTCAGCATTTGAAAACCAAAGAACAACACGTGAACATTTAAACCTTTCAAATCATTCCCAGTTTCAATTCAGAAGACTTGTTCCACAGGAAAAAATTCACAAGACTTGGTTGTACAGGTTCAATACATAAAAAAGTTCATCACCCGGTGAAAAAAAAAAGAAAAAAAAAATCAGCTGCAAATCCCACCCATTCACACCAGCAAACTGATGATTTTCTTCAATTGCCTAGGCAACCATTTCATCATCATCATCCGTACCCAGTATATCCCAACGACAGCAAAAGCTATCGCTAGGGTCTGGAGAGGGTAAGTGGTAGGCAAACAATACCTCTGTCCTAAGGGATAGAGAGTCTGCTTCCAGTGAGACCTCCGGCTCTGTATGTACATGCATAAATGACATACTAATAGAGATGATATGCTAGTGTGCCTAGGCAACCATTTGAAAAGTGTTTTCCTCCTTAAGGACACCAGAAAAATGTGAAGCATACTAATCAAAGTTTAGTCATGACAATGACAAACTCAAATCATAGATTTCAAGGAATTTAAGAACTACAAAATCAACAGATTCATACTTCAATAAATACTAGCAGAATTACAAGAATATTAGGACATTTTCGACCCTGTCCAACAGAACTGCCAAACAATACACTAGCGAAGTGTCAAACTTCCTACAAGTAATGAAGGTTTGTAAGCAACTTCTACCTCATCCTGCAAAAGAACTTCGCTTTTATACTACATAAGCATAACAAGGATTTATCATGCTAATGGAGTAATGGAGTATTAATCAGGGTAACCAATAATAATCTGTACCAAACTAAGCGCTGTTGTCCCAAGAAGCAGCAGGTACAACTTTCCCTGGGGCAAAGGAAAAAGAAAGAAAAGAAAAGAAACACAAATATGATCAGATTATTCTATGAATTTCTGCTTATGCAATTTAATGAGCAGGTCATAGTATACCTCAACAAGATGAAGATTTGAAGCCCGACTTAGAAGTACAAAAGCAAATTCTCCTATTTGTGCCAATGACATGCCAACCTACACAATGGAGCATCACTGAAGAATAAGAAAGCCATTACGAAATGTACACAGTAACAGAGAGCGGATTTCTTACCAAAACTGAAGTCTTGGTGCTGTAGCGAAATCCCTTGACAACTGTAGAGATTACTATGGTCTTCACGACAATTACAAGTATTACCGATGCTAATAGTATATCGATATGATTCCAAAGGAAATGAACATGGATCAGCATCCCAATACTAGCAAGGAAAAGAGCTGCAAAGAGGTTGCGAATTGGTTCGACCTAGAAGAAAGAAGAAAAGCATAGTACTTCCAATGAGAATACAGGCTCATCTAAAACCACATGTTTCTAACATTTAACTGGAAGAAAAGGCTTGGAAGGCTGTGTTGGATTATGTAAGGAAAAGTAAACTACATTAGGATGGAAGAGACAATTCAGATACAGAAATAGAATCAAATTAAGACTAAACCATTACTGAGAGCACGAACAAATTGAAGGTTCAAGCTTCATCTGAAGATAAACATGAATAGAAAGCTTCTTGAAATCCTTTTTATCAGTTGCAGCATAACGTTAAATCTGAAGTAATCCACAAACAATACTATAAATTATTTTTAATTTCTGAAGTTGAAGTGTTGGAGCAATAAAGGGCCTTAATGGCCGAATTGACCAAAACTGATGAATTGGCCTTAATGGCCAAATTGACCTAACGGCTGCAATGAAGCCAATGGAGAAAATAAAGTGGCAAACGGCTGTTTGCATGGAGTCAACCCAATTTTGTAGCCATTCTCTAATTGTAATTATGTAGGCTTGATTTTAGGGAGTAATGAGGGTGCATAATTATAGGGGTTGTAATTAGTGTATTAAAGATAGTGTTTAATGGCCATTTTCAGTTTTTGACCGGCCATGGAGGATAATTTCAGCACTTATGGTGCTTTATGATGTAATTATTGGAAGGTCTCTTAGTTGTTGTATAGACTAGCAATGGTGTATAAGTAGTCATTGTAACAAAACATTTTTGATGTAATGAAAAAATGAAGAAAAACTTTCCTCTCTTTGCTCGTCCAAGTTGTTTCATGGTATCAGAGCAACCACCTTAAAAACAATTCCAAATATTATCCTCACCCTCATCCCAAGAGAGATGAGTTCATCATCCCCACCATCTTCCAACGCCGCCACTATGGCGGCAACCTCCACCGCCGCCGTTGCCGAAGGAGACTCTTCCAATAGTGCCGGCCATGTTACATTGAACCAGGTGCAGCTTGAACAATTGCTCTCACTTCTCAAAGATCAGACAGAGAAGAACACGCAGACTAACTCAAATGCTCACCCAGGTACAGTTAATCTTGTGGAAACCTCACCTTGGATCCTAGATACAGGAGCCACGGATCACATGACAGGTAATTTATCCTTGTTTACTACATATGTCCCAAGTTCTGGAATCCTGAGGGTGAAAGTAGCAGATGGAACTTTTGCACTTGTTATGGGAAAAGGATCCGTAAAAGTGTCTCCTGCACTCACTCTTCATTCAGTACTCTATGTTCCCAAGTTGACCTGTAATTTAATTGCTATCAGCAAACTTACCAAGGACGCTAGTTGTGTTGCTAAATTTTCTGCACAATTGTGTGTTTTGCAGGAGCAGGGATCGGGGAGGACGATTGGCATTGCTAGAGAACGAGGTGGCCTTTATCACTTTGGGATCGATAGCAACCTACAAACAACGAATCTTGTGTTACACACCTCTACCCCTATCTCCCCTCTTAACGTTGAATGTGATTCTAGCAAAATGGATGTACTCTTACTTCATCGAAGACTGGGACATCCCAGCCTTCGTTACCTCAAACAGTTATTTCCTTTGAATAAACAGTTATCCATTTTACATTGTGATGCATGTAATTTCGCTAAACAGGTCAGACATCATTATTCCCCAAAACAGCATGTTGAATCTGCTCCATTTCATCTTGTACATAGTGATCTTTGGGGACCCTCTCGGGTCAAAAATATCTCAGGGGCTAGGTGGTTTGTTACATTCATTGATGATCATACAAGAGTCTGTTGGGTGTACCTTCTTAAAGAAAAAGCTGAAGTTACAAATGTGTTTCAAAACTTCCATTCCATGATAAAAACTCAGTTTCAAACCTCAGTCAAAGTCCTACGAACAGACAATGGTACTGAGTATTTCAACAAAGTCCTCAATACATACTTAGCCTCCCAAGGCATTATTCATCAAAGTTCTTGTCCAGACACACCACAACAAAATGGTGTTGCTGAACGAAAAAACCGTCATCTCTTAGAAGTAGCCCGGGCTCTGATGTTCACTATGCATGTTCCAACTTATTTATGGGGGGGAAGCTGTCCTTACCGCATGTCATTTAATTAACAGACTTCCTTCAAAGACACTCCAGTTCAAACCTCCTATTTCAATCCTCTCTCAAATATATCCTTTGTTTTGGGGTAGTTCATCTCTTCCGTTTAAGGTATTTGGTTGTGTTGCCTTTGTTCATCATCGTGACTCCTCTATGTCTAAATTGGAACCGAGATCCTACAAATGTGTCTTTGTTGGCTATTCATCCACTCAACGCGGTTATAAGTGTTACTCTCCTACACATCGACGCTTCTTTATCACTATGGATGTATCTTTCCGGGAACATGAATCTTTCTTTTCTTCTGAATCCATGGCTTCAACTGACTGTGATCCTCAACTCCTTCTTGGCCTAATACCTTCCGCCGCAGTAAATGAACCACTACCGGCTCCACTTCTACCCGACAGTGGTTCAGGGGGAGCATCTACTCAGCCGAATTCAGCCCAGCCGAATTTGACCTCAGTCCAGCCGGTCCAATCGAACCCAGTCCAACCGAACCCAGGCACATGCCCGCCGAGTCCTCAACCGCAGTCATCCTCCTCTATTCAGCCTAGTCCTCCACGATCCCGATCCTCACCACCAAGTATAATCATCTACTCACGAAAGAATAGAACTCAGATTGATAAAGACACCAATGTGTTTCCAGAATGCCAATCTCTGGAGCTGGTTCCTGCCCCTTGCAGTGAGGAAGATATTCTAGAAACCTCAGCTGACTTGGATCTACCAATTGCATTGCGTAAAGGGAAAAGAGTATGTACTCAACACCCCATTTCTAATTTCGTTTCGAACAGTAGGCTATCAACCAGTTTTTCGGGATTTAATGCAAAGGTGTTTAACATACAAATACCTAAGAATATTGATGAAGCACTAGCAGATAAGGATTGGAAAGCCGCAGTGCAGGAGGAATTGAGAGCATTAGAGGAAAACAATACATGGCAGGTTGTGGAACTACCTAAAGGAAAAAAGCCTGTAGGATGTAAATGGGTGTTCTCAGTCAAGTTCAATGCCGATGGAAGTATCAGCAGGTACAAAGCCCGATTGGTTGCTAAAGGTTTTACTCAGGTATCTGGCATTGATTATAAAGAAACCTTTGCGCCCGTAGCCAAGTTAAATTCTGTAAGAATTCTTCTCTCTCTAGCAGCATGTCTTGACTGGCCACTCCAACAATTAGATGTTAAAAATGCTTTTTTAAATGGTGATCTTCATGAGGAAGTATATATGGACCTACCACCAGGATATATTAAAGAAAGAAATTTGGTTTGTAAGTTACAGAAGTCACTGTACGGACTAAAACAGTCACCACGTGAATGGTTTGGAAAGTTTACTCAAGCTGTTAAAACCCAAGGATTTAAACAGTCTCAGGCTGATCACACAATGTTTTACAAACATACTTCAAAAGGGACTCGTGCGATTCTAATTGTGTATGTTGATGATATTATACTGACAGGAGATGCTCATAATGAGATTGACTCACTGAAAAAGTATCTAAACAGCAGGTTCGAAATGAAAGATCTGGGGTCATTAAGGTACTTCCTAGGCATGGAAGTTGCACGGAGTTCCTCAGGTATTTCTATTTCTCAAAGAAAGTATGTGTTGGACTTGTTACAGGAAACAGGGATGTTGGGATGTCGACCAGCGGCCACCCCTACGGAGCCGAACTTAAAACTAGATCTTAATGGAGGTGATGAAGTGGACCGTGAGCGGTATCAACGTCTTGTTGGTAAACTTATTTATTTATCACATACTCGTCCTGATATTGCTTTTGCAGTAAGCTTAGTGAGTCAATTTATGCATTCTCCAAGAACACAACATTATGAGGCTGTGCTCCGAATCCTAAGGTATTTAAAAGGGACTCCAGGTAAAGGACTATTTTTCGGAAAAAGGGAGGAAAGGAGCCTTAAAGTATACACTGATGCAGATTGGGCAGGCTCAGTCATCGACAGAAGATCTACTTCGGGATATTGCACGTATGTCTGGGGAAACTTAGTCACTTGGCGCAGCAAAAAACAAGCGGTGGTAGCCCGTAGTAGCGCAGAGGCGGAATTCCGAGCACTAGCACATGGTATATGTGAAGGCTTGTGGATAAAAAAGGTAATGGAAGAATTATGTGTTACTCCTAATGGTTCAATATGTCTTTATTGTGATAACAAAGCAGCAGTGAGTATTGCCCATAATCCTGTACATCACGACCGCACTAAACATGTTGAGGTGGATCGTCACTTCATTCGGGAGAAAATTGATGATGGAAGTTTTGATATGATCTATATTCCTACCAAACAACAAGTGGCAGATGTTTTGACTAAGGGATTACATAAAGCGGCCTTTGAGCAGTTAATCAACAAGCTTGGCATGAATGATATCTACATCCCAGCTTGAGGGGGAGTGTTGGAGCAATAAAGGGCCTTAATGGCCGAATTGACCAAAACTGATGAATTGGCCTTAATGGCCAAATTGACCTAACGGCTGCAATGAAGCCAATGGAGAAAATAAAGTGGCAAACGGCTGTTTGCATGGAGTCAACCCAATTTTGTAGTCATTCTCTAATTGTAATTATGTAGGCTTGATTTTAGGGAGTAATGAGGGTGCATAATTATAGGGGTTGTAATTAGTGTATTAAAGATAGTGTTTAATGGCCATTTTCAGTTTTTGACCGGCCATGGAGGATAATTTCAGCACTTATGGTGCTTTATGATGTAATTATTGGAAGGTCTCTTAGTTGTTGTATAGACTAGCAATGGTGTATAAGTAGTCATTGTAACAAAACATTTTTGATGTAATGAAAAAGTGAAGAAAAACTTTCCTCTCTTTGCTCGTCCAAGTTGTTTCATGAAGCATGCGTTTTTGTTGATCATTTGCATGTTCAATTATGAATGCTAATTCAGAGTTGATCAAAAAGATTTGGCAAGTGTTTTAACGTAAAGATAACGATAACTATAATAAGAACAAACAAACCCACAGATAATAATTCCAAACCCAACCACAAATTCGTCGGACAAATAAGAATTTATTATCATTATTATTATAAAACTATTAATAAAGAATAAAATATGACAATCAATGGAATAGTAGTAAAGAATCAAAAACAACAAAAAGAAACCGAATAGTACTAAAGAATATGTTTTAATCGATTCCTTCTAGATTTTTTTCAAATAAAACTCAGAAGATCCTCTACTGCCCCTGACAAGCTATCACGTCCCAACGTAAGAATAAGAAGTAGTCCAAAAAAACAAGCAACAAACATCTATGCAGCAGATTCATATTTGATCGAGTAAAGGACCTTTTGGATTTAAACCGTGTTCACAACTTAGAAAGGTCGACTTCATCAAGATCTATCTAAAATAATTTTCTTCTGCCTCTCGAGTGGAATTTGAAAGAAGAAAAAAAGCAGGATATTTTTTACTACGTTAGTAGTTTTACCCCTTCTACACCAAATGCCTATATATAGTAGCACGAGAAGGTCATAGATCTCCCACATTCTAAACACAACCAGAAAGTAGAGAAAATCCTTACTTGTTCAAGTGTATGCTGAGCAAGATCAGTTGTTGATATCATCACTCCAGCAGCAAATGAACCCAACTCTAAGCTCAGTCCTAATTTGTCACTACACTGAATGGCACAAAAAAAAGACAATGGAACTAGTCACATTAAACAAAATCAATAGTAGATTTCCGCGTGGTTCTTCAGCCTAACACACGTTGTTCTTAAAACATAATATAAAACCATTTTCTGAACCCCCCCCCCCCCCCCCCAAGGAAAGATAATAACCATAAACAGAAATTCTCACCAAGAATACAACCATAATTATGCATCAGCTTCTTCCTTAGCCTTAACACGAAGATGCACAAAGATCAGAAAACTACCTCCATGTTACGAAAGCTCCACGACAACTTCCCAAGTCATTTCATATCTTACAGAATAAACAAGAAAGATTGCTTTGATGGAAAGATTGAGATAATAAAGGTAGGAAGGCACGTGTGTGTCTGCTAAGAGCATGACAAACTTGGAAGACTTGAAATTATCCGCCCAGCAACCCATTGTAGATAAAGCCACCAGTTTAATTATGAAGGTACACTAGTAAATACACGGTACACAGGAAGCAGATCAAATATTGTCAGTGTTAGATCTTTTTAATGCTTCATCGCAGGATAAACGACAGGCATTTTCTTGAAAACCAACCAAAATAATGAAATGTCAGAAGTAGAACTCTAGGAGAGAAAATGGAATTCATCTAGACTGCGAGAAAGACAGCAGAGGGTATTCTGGAGGGCAGGAGTAGCATATGCAGGAAACTATCAAAAAACTTATAGGGCTAGAGAGTTCGTCTAGGAATTATTATCCAACAACTATTAGACACTTGTAATAGTGAGATACTCGTAACAGAAACAGGAAAACTTATTCAGCACCCTAAGCACATTTCTGTGTCTTGGAAGTGATGGAAAAGACTTCACAAGGAACCAAGAATGGCATAACTTTTGTTTTACCACAAAATACTCTTCAACTCCCCCCTATCACAGAATTGTTTTTGATATCATGGTAAATTTTTTGTAGGATTGCATGAGTGCTAAGAAAGAATTCATTTTTTCTACTACTTTCTCTGACTTGGTGAATTCATTTGATACAACCAGAACATCTACTTGGCATTTTACTTCTGGAATATACACAGTTCCTCTTAAATATGGAACCACTGATGAACTCGCTCAGATAGATGTCAAATAAGCATTTGCTAATACTATGGAAACTTTTTATAGTTCTTGTAGCGATTCTCGTTCGAGTTTCAACATTAATTTCATCCATAAAATCACTAAAAGTGTCCATAAAAAAAATCACTAAAAGTGCAAAACATAGTACATCAAATTACAGAAAAACTTGTAGAGAATGAAACAAACCCAAGCCACGAGCAGGCAAAACGCTACTGACGCCAGCTGATACAGTTCATTGGTCTGCAAGGAAGATTATAACAATCAGGATGACCATGGTTGTAAGTACTGATACATCAATACTCCATTGTCCAAGCATGAACCAGAGTAGGACACAAGGAAGGAATGAGGTATGAATCATGAACTAATAAAATCATCAGACCTGTGAAGACAAGCTTGTCATCAATTTGAGGAACCAAGGCACAAAGGTCCGAGAAAATATTGTTAAAGCAACCAAAAATGTCATTAACATCACCAACCTGGCAAATAGACAAGTAAATTACCCCACAGGAGATGATAATAACTAATTGACATGAAACAGGACAAAGAACACATAGCAAGGAAGAGATTTCTTGAACGCATACTCCTTTAATAATTACCGCCCCAGCATGAACAATATTTATAATTAACAAAAAATATCAACATCAAACATTAGGTGAAACAGATAATTATGCACCCAGATTATGGTGCATCAGTGCCTCGTCATAAGTTCCCATGAATCCTCCTGGTTGGATGCAAAGTTGAATCTTCCTACACGTGTCCTGCAGTCAACTTGTATATACATACATACCCTATCCTTCGTCTTCACTTTTAGAAGAATAAAGGCAATCCTCAGGCCAAGAAGAATAACTGCTCTGCGAATAAAGTATATTACTTCATCTGCAAATGCATCTTGCAAGACATAAGTTCCAACGCAGACAATTTAGACGCCTAGCTTTATCTTCTTTTTTGCCCCCAACCAAATATCTCAGTATTGTTGTGGAGGCTCCTACTGAGATAAAATTATTGGAACAAAACATTAGCTTTTCCTGATAGTATCAGTTCTGGCTTAGTGTGCTATGTCTGACCTGAAGGCCAATGTTCAGAAAACTGCTGCCTAATATTGTTAGCTTTGATGGCACTAAGAAGCTGAGATGGGTAATATCTGAAGTAATCCTGCACCCTGAACAGCGATACTTCCATAGGGCCAGCAGTTTCTTCAAGATTAACTTTCAAAGCTTAATCAGGATTAACTGATTGAATAAATAGTAGAGCCCCCAAACTCTGAGATTTTCTATGAAGGTAAATTTCAAGTTATCAAATCTGCCAACCATGTATACTATAGGGGCTACAGTTTTTCTCCATAACAGGGAGAGGACTAAAGGAGATTGAAAAGACAAAGACCAAGGTGGAGCATAATATGCAGCAAAGACAGTCTTACTACCTCAGTAATCCTTTGGTCTTCTTTCATCACATTCTCTAGAATCTTACTTGATGACTTCACTAACTGTCCAGCTTTGGCATACTTCAGTTACCAAAATGACTGGCTTCTCACTAAAAACAGAATAGGCTTCTCTTTAGGAAGAACAAATTTCTTCAAAATCATCACCTCTTATACCGCCTCCCCCCCCCCCCCCCCAAAAAAAAAAAAAGAAAAAAAAAAGAGGTAAAAGTGTAAATAAACTCAGTAACGAGAGACACATATAATGGCTAGTTGGGCAACCTGAATATATCCTAACACTAAATTTCATAAGACTGTACCTACCTTTAAGATCCAGCAAGTAATGCTTATTGCTCAAAGCCATAACAACAGCCTAGTTTCTATATACCGAAATCCGAACTCAAAGGCACATTGCAGAAAGCTGAAAAAATGGGGATTGCTGCCAACAAGAAAAGTCAAACATACTACTCATCTAGTCTTCTCATTTTCTCCCTGGCCATAACTCCAACATGGCCACAAAAACAAAGGCATTTTTCGTTTTTCTTTTCCAATCTTCTTTATAATGAATAGCATGAAAATTTTATAAAATCAGATAGGCATTCTGGTTGTTGGTGATGACCAAAGAATCATGCGTGTGGATTAGTCCGGTAAAAGATCAAGGTAATTATTGATTCTAAGGAAGAAGTATCCTCAGTTGAATCATCTCTATAGATTAAGACTAAGAGCTCATCCCAGTATTTCTGATGTACTTTAGCTGTTTGGGAAGCTCAGATCATAAAATCTTATTTTAGCCCTTTTTGTCTAAACACCAAGTCACAAAGCATAAGCAAATATGAGTAGGTCAAATGTGTGCTCATGTGAAACTTCAAAATGAAAATCCCTCAAAACACACACAGATTTCTTTTGACCAAAAGCAAAACAAATAAACCACACGTCTATTTTCAATATAACAAGGATGACAGTACAAGGAAAAGGAAAAAGATATAGGGATACTATCATGAGTCATCAAATGCTACCCCAAACTTACGATTTGGTCATAGACACTACTCCTTGCATAACACCTGAAGTTCCTCCCAGGACTGGAAGTAGAGCAAACAGCAAACCTACGGCACAATCCTGAAAATATGACATAAATATCATTTACAATAAACTAGCTTCTTGCAAAACAAGAGAGGACCTAAGCATCAAATGCAAAAGCCAACCATCTTCAAAAATTTGCAGCATAAAATTTTGAAAAGACAATAACAGGTGCCAATCTTGACACAAATTTATCACAGTTTAAGAGGATAAAGTAGACAGTGTCTACAAAAAGAAGAGGGGGGGGGGGGGGGGGGGAACAAACACAAAGGTACAAAAGTACCTGCAAAATAAGAGTGCCAGTTGTCACTTGACCATGAAGAGCAGTTATACTGTTCTTTTCCATCAGAAATTTCAGAACCTGCAGCACTTCAATGTTTAATCATTCATTTGACATGTACCGTTTCAGTAATCAGTAAGATGCTACATGAACTTACCACAGCTGTAGAAGACATGGATAGAAAAGCACCTACAAATACTCCCTCAGAAGATTTACCACCACATAACTGCAAAAGAAAAAAACAAGCCCCTCTATTTGCATCAGAAAATTTCACTTCTGAACTTCACTAGAACATTACTAAAAATAAAAAAAGAGCCAACCAATGTTGTTCAATTGTTTCACTTAATATAATATCACCAGGATTACACAAATTACTCCCTCTGACCCAAATTGATAGTCCGGTTCGGGAAATATAAGTTATTAAGGGAAAATCATTTAATGCATTGTCTTATAGTTAAAAAAACTCTCTCTCACTTCCATTTCTACCCTTTGATGTAAAGTGTTCATGCCATTAATGCATTGTATTGATTTGTTATTTACAAGGATAATATTGGAATCACAAATAAATTAATGAGTTTATCATGAGAAGTACACAATATTTTGGGGCGTCCCAAAAAGGAATAATGGACTATTAATTTGGGCGGAGGGAGTATATTCTACTAGATGATTTTTTATGTTAAAAGGTCAAGTCTTGGACAAACGTGGTAAGCATAATCTCCAAGAATATTAAATTACTCATCAAACGTTGCAAGCGTACCGAAGCTGTTAATCCAGAGAGACACATAAATAGAAGAATTTGGAGCAAGCCTCCAAGAATAGCAACTGCACGAACAACTCGAAGCTGAAAATAAAAGGGGAAAAAGCAAAGGACGTTAATCAGAAAATAGAAATAAAGGAATCAAAGTTTCACTCTAAGGGTGGAGATAGTCACTAAAGAACAATGTGAATCATGTATAAGATCTTGAATTTTCAAACTATTAAAAGTGGACAAACTGGCCTGCCAAACTGAGCAAACTTCAAATAAAGTTTTAATTAACATGTTAATTATTTCCATTTGCTCATAAGGGAAAACTTTTAGCAGTCATGTTCTAAGAGAATGCTCTTCTATGGTAACTTAAGTCATGTATTGTCAACTCCTGTGAATGGTATTAGTCACATGAACTAGGCATGTGCTGCCTATTTCTATGCACATCTTAAAGATATAGTTACATTATCACCAAATTGAATAGGAAGAAGAAGACTATGTACAAACCTTCGCCATGGAAAACTCCAGACCTAATGCAAACAGAAGGAAAATGACACCAAATTGTGCCACAGTCTCAACCTGCATCCAAAATGACACTAATGAATGCCAGAGATGTAATACATTTCTGGAAAAATATTCTGCTGAGTGCCTAAGACCTTTCATGCAAGAAAAGAAAAAAGGAAAAAAAAAAGAAACCCGATACTAATAATATAAAAAAGGCTGAGAGAGAAGACCAGTCACTAATTACAGAGAGAGAGAGAGAAGACCAGTCACTCAAGGATTCACACCATGAACTCGTTCATAAAAATAAGGCCAAATATGGCCAGAGTCACACCATTCGGGATAACCCTTCTGACAGTAACACCTAAAAATTCTCACAATCCAGATATTCATGGTGCTGCCAGATACTGGAAATGACAGCACTGACTTCCCTGTCATGGAAAGAACTCAAAGACATGTTCTCTTGCAAAATCTTCTCATTGGAAAAGTTTTTTTTTTTTTTTTAACAATAAAGGGGGCAAATATC